>BROG01000119.1:1237500-1424686 GCA_030159075.1 Atrina japonica
CGACCGTTACAGATTCACGTATAAGAGTATATCATATATTTTAAACTATATATATATATAGATATCAGATATTATATATATATATATATATATATATATAACCCATTGTCATCTACCGTGATATTGCACATGTTGTTGGTAACCTGAACTTTTGATAGTCTCTAAAGCAGCAATCGTGTGATTGATTGATTGTTTGTGTATTTTATATTCTGTCGTGATTTTATTAACTATCATGAATTAAGTGGGAAAGTTTGCCAGTTTTCTTGCGGAAGGTCGGTAGTCTTTACTCGGGTAACTGGGGTTTCTCCTCCACCAATAAAAACTGGACGCCATCATATGACTGAAAAATTGTTGAGTATGGCGTAAAACAAAAAATCAAATCAAATAAAATTAACTATCATATCACTCACCAAAGACGAAGGAACGCATATTTTCACCACTGCTATTCAGTAATGTGCATGTAATGGAAATGACTAACATGTATAACGTCGTTTTCGAAGAGAGAAGTTTTTTTCCTTAAAGACTTGAATTTACATTGTCTTGTCTGAAAGACTCTAGGAAAAGGAATTTTTAATTTCATAATAGAACATTTAGTCTATTACATTTCCCTGTAATTGCTTTCTTATAAACATAACATATAAATTTGACCATTTTAAACTCTAACCTAATACTGCTATAACTCTGCATAGCTAAATACCGGTGTAATGTGAAAAATTGACCCGCTGTAGAAATGCTACTCTGGGTAACTTTTCTACGATAGAAATCTTACCCGGGTAGCCTTAGAAAAATGACCCGCTTCAGCACTTCTGTTAGTGGTCCCGTGGAAATGTTACGCCATAGAAAAGGTACCCCCACCCCACTATATTTTAAAAAAATATACATCTATACCGATAGCATGCCTATGCTATGGCCTAATTATTATCTGGACAGCGGAGGACCAAAACTTGGTCCACATCTAAATACCGCCTTCTCATGAAACAGTGATCACATGTGTTTCAAATTTTGAATGCATGATTGTTGTAGTAAATATCGACAAAGTTTGCAAATGAAAACAAGATAGGTGATTCCATGTTTTTCTCTCTCGCATCTTTGGACGGTTTGGTTTTGTTATAATTAAATTGAGAAAAATCACGAACAAATGAATATTATAAACATAATACCAAAGTTATAATGCTCAAGACGATCGTTTCTCTCAATTAGATTTCATCAGTTGAGCTCCAATTTTAAATAGATTTTTTAAAGAAAAAGTGGTATTAGCCAAGGCCAAAAAATAAATCTAAACGTATCAAATCCGTCTAAGAGTAACCACTGTTAAAAGATGGCTATCTTAATTTTAGAAAAATTTTGAATTTTAAATGGTGCTATCAGTGTCAAATACCAAGTACATTGTACTAGGTTTATGAACAGTTAAACAGGAAAATATATTTTCATCAATTTAAAAATCACTATTTCATAAGTTATTTGAAGTTAATGCCAAAGATATGTTTTTTATAAGTTTATTTCGATCTGTTTTTCTTTTGCTAACACATCAGTATAATACATAAATCTGTATAAAAAATAGACCTCAAAAATATGAAACTTTGGAATTTTCAACTCCAATTTTATCTGATTCTCAACAAATTAGATTCACAATTTTACAATTATTGCATTTCCGGTTGGTGGATTTTAGTTCGTTGAATTTAGAGCTGAGTATCAAATATAAAAAATCTCAGATACCAACGTATAAATCAATAGAATGTCCAGGACATAGATACAAATCCGGTAAAAATGGACAAACACGGACCTCTGGAAACCAAAAGGTGGGATCAGGTGCCACGGAGGAGTAAGCATCCCCTGTCTACCTGTCAAGTCCAATGAAACAAGTGAGGAGTGTATCCTCGTCACAATTGGTACAGACGTCTCAACAACCCCCAACGTAAAGGCAACTCAACATTTCACCTAGTGAAACAGAGTAATCGCAAACAAGTATATTAAACCGACCGTAAAATTTGCGAAACATTCACATTAAACGCGGTTTTCGATCTCCCTTTGTCAATAATTTGTCAGTGAGTAGTTGACATCTGTATACGAAATCTTCATATATTGTACATGCCCTGTCATATCGAATCATTTGTGAAATATAAACTCCATATGCAGGTGACTGAGGGATATTACTACTTAAATGTGGAAAATTTACTATGAGAAAGCCGAAATCGTCGCGTTTGTCGTATAGCTTAGTTGCTAATTTCCTGTCTGTGTTTATATTAAGTAAAATGTCTAGGTATGAAGCGTAGAATTATGCTATGTTCTTATTGTGTCTGATGTTGGTTCCATTAATGTACAATTTTTAGACACCATATACATGTACTCCCAAGAGGTGTTACTTCATCGCATTGCGGAAATACTTAGAAGATTTCTTAAGAGAACCGTGATCTATGAATAAAAGTACGAATGTTTTGATTTTCGAAATATACAGTTTTTGGTTTAGAACTGAAACAAATAAACCCATAAGACATATGTAATTACAACAATGCATTATTAATGAATTCCGTCAGTTATAGTGTAAAAATCACAGATATCAAAGTATCAATCGTTAGGAGGTTTAAAAGACATCATACAAATCTGGTGAACATTAGACAATAATCGACGTCTGAAAATGCAGTGGGATAAGGTTCCACGAAGGACTAAATATACCTTGATGACCGACGACACCCGCCGCGAGTCTTCAGTCAAATTCAAATAGAAAAAGTAAGGATTGAATCCTCTTCACAACTGGAATGAACGATTCAACAACCACTACTGAGCAAGTAACTCAACATTTCACTAGGGAAACGTTGCAATTTAGGAATTTGCGACACGTTGACACTAAACTTTAATATCATTGTCAAAACAGATTATCAGTAAGTAGTTTGCCTCTATATATGAAATATTCATATGTTGAATGCGCCCTGGCATATCTAACATCCGCAAGGTATAAAAACCATTTGCAGACAATATGTGTTATTATTACTGAAATCTGGAAAGTTGAAGATAATTGCCATATAGATTGGTTGTCAATTTCCCGTTCTTGCCAAAAGTAAGTAAAGTTCCCAGTTTGTAAGTGTATTCATTTGATGTGATGTTTTTGCATAATAATTATATCCAGATGAAAATAATGTCGTATGCGTGATACGGACTGCATTTCATTCCTTCAATATCAATTATCTTATGATAATAGTAGAACTACTAGCTGTTCAGCTTTCACTAACAATGTTGTGCGTTTATTGCAATAACATTATCTTTCTGTCTATCTATCTATCCACCCATCTATCTATCTGTCTGTCCGTCTATCTATCTGTCTATCTATCTGTCTGGCTGGCTATCTGTCTGTCTATCTGTTTATCTACCTAGTCTCTCACTTCTGGTCAGCGCAGGTTCAAGTCCCTTTAAGAACCTAAGCTGATTTGTAATAGAGAGTTTGTCAGTTTACTTTTGAAAGGCGGTCTCTTCCCGGGTACATTGTAACCATGGTCTCTATTCCACTGGCCACCACCATATAACCAAGTTGAGTGTGCCGTAAAACACTATTCAAAATTCAAATAAAACAAAAACCCTACATACATATCTACATACGTTTAAATTCGGTAGGGCGCTCGACTTTTGATCGTGAGGTCGTCAGTTCGAGACCAGCCGGCGGGTTTCCTGTCCTTAAGTCTGAAACAGTAAAAACCGAGTTCCCGTGTCACAATAGTTTTCGGCACATTAAAGACCAATCACTGCTCAATGACCGTAAGTGCCGAGCATATGCCAAAATTTAAGCCCTTCATCGGCATTTAGTGACGTCTCCATATGAGTGAAAGATTTTTGAGTGGGACGTTAAACAACAATAAACAAACAAACAAACAAAAAGAATATTTGTTTGCTTTTTATTTTTGTTTACCTCCTATTTTAAAAAAAAAAATATTTTAAATGAATACTGACAACACCTGCTTAAAGTGGAGTGACACCACATTTGACGTATTTCTTTTTAATCATGTCCATGTTATGTTTAACACGTTACACCTACACTTATATACGGAACTTTGTAGTTAGCCAGAGCATCACGCTTTTATCAGGAGGTTCCTCACCTATGGTCAATGTGGTTTCGAGTTCCACAGGAACCTAATCAGATTTTTGTGAGAAAGTTTGCCAGTTTACTTGCGGAAGTCTGGCGGTCTTTCCCGTATAATTTGAAAGGGGGTTATCTCCCCCACCATTAAAAGCTGCTCATCAAAAAGAAAATAGAGAATTGTTTGCGATTTGGGAGTATTTTAGCTTGGACACTGTTAATTACAAAATGTATTGTACAGTTTTGATTCAATATCTTTGTTTAATACCAATTATGATAAGTATCCCCTATAATACCTGCACCAGTGTATGGGGGTGTTCACAAGCTCGTGATATGGAAAAAGGTAATATAAACTAACAAACTAGTGATCAAATTCCGGAATCATTCTTTTTATTTTATTTTGTTGCCCGTTGAGGAGAGACCACATCTAATCAAAATCTAATTTTTAATGTCACTGTTTACTAGTTGCACGCCGGGAAAAATCACTTAATTTGCATACAAGTGTTCTATTATTTTAACAATCTTCTAGGTAAATGTTAAAGAGACCTTTTTAAAGATTGTTATTTTTCAAGCACAAGATAAAAGAGGAGGTACCTTCCTCGTAATTCATTGCTTAACAATACACCTTCAGAAAAATAAATACAGTAAAACCTGCCACTCAGTTTTTTAAGTCCCTTGACTGCATACTTCAACTAAATTGAACCTGTGTATAAGGGTCTCCTGCTTATAAAGATCAATATTTTCTGGTTTCTTGGATGGCCCCTATATACAGCTTTCACTGTATATATTTCCATGTAACATTTTTCCATGATCTATTATCTATTGACGGAAATTATTATTTATTGAACTTCTGGTTTTGAGATACAGCGAATAATTTAACTGAAATTATGATACTTTGTCCGTAAAATTCCATCCAAAGAAAAAGTATGCCTATAAATCTCTGTATACCTGGAGTTTTTTTTAGAAATCACCTAAATTAAAGGTTAAAGGTTTTTTTCGATTTTATCTAAAGTTTGAATTCAATATATATTTTTATAGAAAACATGTCTTACTTAAATACAATACCAAAAATTTGCTGTTGACGATTTAAATGACAGGGATCGAAATCTAAAATCCAAATTTACTCAATACTCGAGTTCTCAATTAGTTGTTGAAAATTGAGCCGGCCTGCGTCAGTCGGTATCGCGCTCGACTCTCGATCGTGTGGCCGAGCATAGGCCAAAATTTGAAGCCCTTCACCGGCATTTGTTGACGTCTCCATATGAATAAAAGATTCTTGTGAAGGACGTAAAACAACAATAAACAAACAACAAACAAACTTTTGAAAATTACGCGATAAAATACAGAACATTATGCTGCAACTGGAGTGGACATGTAAGTATATATCATCACAAGCATATATAGCGCGTGTACCAAAACAGTTTTTACAGAGACGTCGATATAAGTGACATTTAAATACTTATAATTGTGTATTCTGTTTAATCAAATGATGTTTTACAGTCTCCGACAGTTGATGCCCACTTATCAATGGTCCATGATCCAACCTCCGGGATACCAGGGGTCCAATGTTTCATATATATATAATATATATATATATATATATATATATATATATATATATATATATATATATATATATATATATATATATATATATATATATATAATACCAAAGTTACAGTTCTGCAACAAAAGGAGTCTAAACCAAATGATCAAGACAAAAGTTGACATTTAAGAGATACTGACATTTCGTAACATATTTAATCATGTTAGTCTATAACTCTACATAACAACTTCACAATGCGCAACTCCAAGATTTTACCGTTTTTATGCCTGTCAAATACACTGTTAAATATAGATTCTTAACGGTACAAAAAAAACTTAACTGATTCATCCCTAGTCACATTTGGAATGGTCTAAGTCATTGGTTTATAGAAGTGTCCATTTTTTTCAAGGGTTGATGTGTTAACATCTTGCTGCAACAAAAGAAAAAACAACCTGAAACTGTATTACCTTATTATGATACGTCTATCGCCTTGTGGATATAACTTTGATCATGTAATGTAATAACCCACTAGCAACAGCTGGGTTATGTATGAACATAGTACTGAAGCCAACAACATCCTAACACCCTCGTAATCAGATCAACTGATTAGTTTCAATGACACGTTCTAATGACACAAAATTACAGGATGACAATTTCTTCTTTTTGACGCATGCTAGGCTTTAACGGACGAATCAGACGCATTAGGTGTGAGTGTATGTGATATATCGTTTTTAACTACTCTTTCTTTTTCTCTAACATGCTATCGAGTAATTCAACAAACTAATTATAATATATATATATAGAGAGAGAGAGAGAGAGAGAGAGAGAGAGAGAGAGAGAGAGAGAGAGAGAGAGAGAGAGAGAGAGAGAGAGAGAGAGAGAGAGAGAGGGAGAGAGAGAGATAGATAGATAGAAATTTTACGGTCGGTATAATGGAATGTTCTTGTTTGCGATTACTCTGATTCACTAAGTGAAATGTTGAGTTGCCTTTACGTTGGCGGTTGTTGAGACGTCTGTATCAATAGTGACGAGGATTCACTCGTCACGTATTTCATTGGACTTGACGGCGGGTGTGTCCGGTCGAGAGGGGATGCTTACTCCTTCATGGCACCTGATCCCACCTCTTGGTTTCCAGAGGTCCGTGATTGTCCATTTTTACCGGATTTGTATCTATGTCCTGGACATTCTATTGATTTATACTTTGGTATCTGAGATTTTTTATAGATAGATAGATAGATAGATAGATAGATGGATGATAATGGATAGATAACAGATAGATAGATAGATAGATAGACAGACAGTCAGACATGTCTGAATTTCGCTCAGGAGAACAGTTCGTTATGAAAGTGGTCTTTATAAACAGGGAACCTGATCTCACCTCTTGGTTTCCAGAGGTCCGTGTTTGTCCATTTTTTCTAGATGTGTACCCATGTCCTGGACATTCTATTGATTTATACTTTGGTATCTGAGATTTTTTATTCTTATACATTATAAAAAAGTTAATAGAGGTTATGTTTGAAAGACCTTCATAGGCAGGTGCCCTTTATTTTGAGATGGCCTTTAATGCAGGATTGACTGTGTATGAAAATTAGCAATTCATCCGATTGTTTTTATATCGAGAGTAACTGGCCAATATATTTCACTTTTAGTATCAACACTACGTTTAAAACAGCTAAGTGGTTCTTTATTTGTTCTAGCATTGTGAATTGAATATAAATACACTTGGTAAGAAGATTCACGCCTTCTATCAGGAACCCGAAACTATCAGGAAATTGTTTTATAATGTGTCATAAATTGCCATCTCCTTTAGAAAATAAATTGATATGAATTTAAATGTCAATATAATATTGACGACCACTCTGAGCTTCTAATGGTTTTTGTCTATCTGAGACATTTTATAGATATATACTTTTCACATAACCCCAGATGACCTTATTCATCCACTATCAATACATTATATTAAACATGCTATACGCAGGCGAAATTCAACACTTTTTCACCCAGCAACGAAATGAATCAAAACATTTTATTGGATGTCAGACATTCCTTAATATATATTTATAAAGTGAAAATGAAGAAGTACCAATTAACAATCGAAGTTCAAGTCCATTAGAACACGACGAATTAGATGCGCAATGGTCTCAACATGATGAACAATTGCGAATCCCAAACGGGATAGGACCAGGTGTCCGGAAAGTTAGATGTGTGTGTGTGTGTGAGAGAGAGAGAGAGAGAGAGAGAGAGAGAGAGAGAGAGAGAGAGAGAGAGAGAGAGAGAGAGAGAGAGAGAGAGAGAGAGAGAGAGAGAGAGAGAGAGAGAGAGAGAGAGAGAGAGAGAGAGAGAGAGAGAGATTTAAATCCACATAGAAATTAAATTAAAGTTTTTCTGTACTAGTAGCATTTAATTTTTGTGATCTTGCATAAAGACCTCTCAGCTTGTTTACTATTTTAATCCCTTTAGTACTATTGGAAGGAAACATTTAAATTTCCGAACCGATCCAGAAGTCAATATATACACAACAACAGGACTAGGTTAAGTTAATGAAACATTTAAAAGAAAAGACAACATTCACTTACACCTACTGCCTTTTCATCAATAAGTCATTCGGACGCGGCACTGAGGACATTAAAGGGAATGAATATCTTAATTAGACGCGGCTCACTTAAAGTCGGTACAACGTCGATTCCACATCAATAAAATATTTCAAGATAAATTTTAATCCCAGATGTTTTGTTCTAGAAACAATTTACACAGTTGTGACAATTTCGACATATAGTTTATTGTCTGTGCGTTTGTATTGACTGACACAGGTACCCCGTCACTAGATTTCCCAATACATCACCTACTATTTCTTCACTTTAACCGGTTGTGCGCTATATAGCAGTGTCTGTTACTTTACAACGTACAATAGTATCGACCGCTTGGCCAGATTTGCACGTGCTAATTACTGAATGATAACATTCAATTTGCGCTTATATGATGAAAGCTTAATATCCTTACTGTAGAGATGAGAAAATTATCATGGAATATATCCAAAACCATACATGAATTTAATCTGGGAAGCACCGAGGAATATAGATCTTTTCTTCCGTTTAAAAAAATTGTGAAATAATTACGATGAAGGACCAATTGTACAAGATGTGGAGTTACCTTGTTATTACTATCAATTTAGCAGCTGTAACTAGTTATAACTTACCTTGCTATGGTTGTGATCGCGCATCGTCCAGCAACACGAAAGTAAACCCCAAAAGACAAACAGTAAGTAGACCATACATTTATCTATTATTTTGTCAAATATTTAGTTTTTGTTCTAAGATTTTTCTGTTTTCATTTCTATAGAAAGATTTGGTTCCTGTGGTTTGCAGCTATTTTTTTCTCATTTAGTGGCATCGCATTTACTGTTTCAGAACATAGTAATATATTCTTACAACATAGACATCTAGCTTTGACAGCATACACATATAGCTTTATATAGATATAACATAAACATTAACAATTTAATAGCATAGACATCTATGTTTAAACAGCATAAACATACAGTTTACGTTTCAACAGCAGAGACAATTACTATGTAACAACATAGGCACCTAGTTTTAAGCGCGTACGTATTTAGATATAACAGAATAAACGTTTACGTTTTAACAGCATAAATATAGTTTTAACAGCACAGACATTTTGTTTAACAGTATAGACATATAGTTTTAACAGCAGAGACATCTAGTTTTAACAACACATATAGTTTTAACAGCACATATAGTTTTAACAGCACAGACATTTACGCTTTAAAGCATCGCCATTTATGTAAACAGAATCAACATCTATGTTTAAAAAACATAGACATCTAGTTTTAACTGCATAATCATAGTTTTAACAGCATAAATATTTGCGCTTTATCAGCATAGACATCTAGTTTTAAGCGCTTGGGTATCTAGATATAACATAATAAACAGTTACGTTTTAGATATATGTTTTAACAGCAGAGACATATAGATTAACAGCATAGATATTTATGCTTTAACAACAACGCCATTCATTTAAACAGCATCGGTATCTACGTTATAACGGAATAGGCATCCAGTTTTAATAGCACAAACATAGATTTTAACAGCATAGACACCTAGCATGTTTAACCAACATAAACATCTAGCATTAATAGATCTGTAGTTTTAAGAGAATAGACGTCTAGCTTTCAAACTCGTGTTAACAGAACATTAAGATATGTATTTGGAAGAGAACACTGCAACTGCATCGTAGGTGTACATACTTAAGTGTATTTCTTTACCCTATTCGATATGTAGTTGTACGTTCATTTAGATAGTTTGCAAAATATTTTCTAACTTGTAAACTGTCCAACTTACAACATAGATGGACTAAATGATATTTACATTTTGATAGAAAAAAAGAATGTATTCATGAATCAATGTAGTGATTTTCAAAAGTGTATATCAGCAATATCAAATTTTGTATTCGTCGTACATGTGAAGTGAAAGTGCAAATAAATATGAAATATGAATTAATTGATTTTGAAAAAATCTACATGGAAAATCTATCAGTCGATATAAAATTTTTTAAAGTCTCGAATAATTATCCAATAGCAATACCCCTTCCATAAGTACTGAACACTTGTTTTCTGGGAAAAAATATGATTAAATGACGAAAGTGGTAAGTATTGTCAAAGTAAATGTATCACTTTATTTATATAATTGTATACACCTTTATATTTTTCACTTTTAAAAGTAAACATGCCTTTGTATTTAAAGATTGATTTCAAGCCATTTCCGAGTATTTGCATCACTTCCTACAAATGATCGGAAGTGTTTAAAGAGGCGAACAATAGCACTATAATATCTTGTATAAAACGGATCCGTGTTACCTTGTTTGGACAACTTATTCTGTTCTATATAACTGATGGGAAAATGTAGATAGACAAAAGCAGTTTCATTATAATAGAGGCTCCAAACATGTGTTATGATGATGATTTCTATAGCGATGTATCTTATTTGTACTGTAAAGAGAAAATGCTAGGGGCATCAATATTTGTAATGTTAGGATATTGCTGTCACCTTGTCTATTTTTGTATCAATATAAGAAGTATAAATACCAAAGTTTTAGTCATTAGGAAGTACCAAAAAGGTATACATGTAAATATGCTGAATGACGGAAAATCACGGAACCTTCGGGAAGAATTTAAGCAAATTGTTGTGTTGGCTCAAACGATTATCGGCGATAAAGCACGAAGACCCGAATTTGATTATTGGAGGATACATATTTCATTTGTTTGTTTATTGTTGTTTTACGAACCACCCAAGAATCTTTCACTCATATTGAGACGTCACCAATTGCCGGTGAAGGGCTTCAAATTTAAACATGGTGCAAAAAGCTATTTGGATGGGACTTTTAAATGAGTTATCGGATCACACCAGGGTGGAAGTCAAGGACCCGGAGCTGTGTATTCCAAATACAAATTATTTCGACTTTTTCTACTTTTCTACTGATAATATTTATTTTTGATGTACAATAACTTATAAGAGTTATACACAGCAATAAAAATCTTATATTCCTATATCTTTGTGAAAATAATATCAGATCCAGTATGGTATTGATATGTAAACACATGTAGAGAGGTTGAATTATCCAATTGCAAGGGAAAAAGTGTCTAACTGGGTTTCTCAAGACATTTTCAAAATATATATAGGAATTTAAGAATCTGTATGCCTGTGTAAATATCTCTCTTTGTTATTGTATATCAATCTAAGTATAAAAAGGAAAAACATGGCTAATGCCTCTTTAAGCAAGAGTCTTATTTATGCAATAGATTCTAGTCATGAAATGAATTATATACAGAACTACAGTGACAAACAAAAAACATGTCAAATTTTCTGGACGACTTGTCTCTTCTTCTGAGGGAAATGAACCGAGTAACATTATTGCATTATCAATAAAAAGAAGAAGATACTGTTTAGAAATGGGAATGTCTAGAACAAATAAGTAAACAGATATTCAAATGGAAGAACGGAGAAACATTAGCGAAACCTAAATTAATATTAAGATATGGAAGCTAGCATACAGTGTCGATTGGAAGAACAAAACATGTTAAAACTGTCAGATGAAATTCGTATAAAATAAAAAGCAGAATAATTCGAGAAGATCAAACAAAAACGTTTTATAGCATACACACACACACACGCGCGCGCACACACACTTGGAATATATATATATATATATATATATATATATATATATATATATATATATATATATATATATATATATATATATATATATATATATATATTTATATTGAGTGAAATTGGACATTTTACATAACAATACGGGAAAGTATAAACATATAATATTCTGTATTCACATGTTTTCTTTGACAATATTAAGTTATGTAAATTTACAAAATATATTGTTTCTAAACGAAAAGCACAAACAACAGGCAAAATAGTGAAAATTGGGGAAACATTGATTTATAGGAAAACCAGAAATATTACCAAGTACCATGGGAAAATGTACATCCTTTTCTGTCCGCATACATCCTCTATAAAATCTAAATCAAAACATATCGTGAAAGAAACCCTGGTTTATACAATTTGTGTAGTCAATTTCGGGTCCAGACTATGGACGACATATTTGGCAAATTCAAATATAAAAATTTCAGATACCAAAGTATATTTCAATCGCATAAAACCGGTCAGACACATCTTTGAAATTACGATTAAGTACATTTGTACTTAGTTCTCGACACTGCAACAGTAGGCATATCTTTACTGCAAATCTCGGAAAGCAGATTTAATTTGAAATGTTGTTTTGGATATTGATATGAATATAAAGAATGCGTTATTAGAAATTAAAGTGTATAAAGTCATTTTCAGATAAATGTTTTTTTAAATGTGTTTGCTTTATCACTCAGTTTTTAATTTTCTTATCAATTTGATTAGAATGCGAAACAAAAACTACATTAAGTTCATTTAAAAGCAAATGTTTAAATGCATAATCCTTGCATAGTATAGAAAACAGACAAGTGTTTTATATCTACGGTAGCCGATTCGCGCCACATGAAGAAATAAACCATTTGTCATTGACACCACGCAGTGCCAGTTTTGATAACCTTTAAATATTTACAATTAGAGTATACCATAACGATGACGAGACAAATACAGCGGACGCACATCCTGTGGTAGATACGGTAAATATATGGCGCCTGATAAGGGAAAAAACGATAGATATGTTTCGTCGATTGACCAATGAAAAAAAGATTTTATTCAGAAGGGCTACAAAGACTTTTATTATATGACTCGTGAATTTTCCGCTGATCGGTTGTAACTATGGTAATTTGAATTGATTAATCCGAATATATATCGTAGAAGAGTGAATTCAAAAGTCAAGAGGATCGTAGATTGTTATGCGCTCTTGTGGTTCATTTCTTTGACTGAGTGAAGTTAGAAGGCGAATTCGTACCCAAAACAAGTCTTACCAAAACAAAGTACCAGACTGACTGAGTGACAAATCTTATCCGATAATTCACAGAAGAATACTTTAGTATTACAAACATATCTTTATATATAAGCTTTCCTAGGTCAAGATACCATCGTTCATATTTAAAAATCATGACGTCATACTATTGGAGGCATTCAGTGATAAAAGGGATGTGTGCGCAGCAAAAATTGTCCTTGTGCCATATTTAGTTATTTTAATATTGTAGAGTAATATTTCGCTGGATATCTATTTAAATTATATATTTCTCAGAAGCTAAGATAATTACCTTTTCAGGGTGGGTACTCTAAGGTGAATTTGACAATACATTTAGGTTTATTGATTTGCCTTGTATGATACCTCTATTTTCTTTCTGAAACATACATCCAACTTGAAATACATTTCCCATCATGATAAAAACAAACGACTTGTGTATAGGAACTTTCCGATATGAGGTCGCTATGAATATTGTCCATAATAACATTTTTCGATACATGCCCACTAATATTATATTAACATTCGTAATACTTTTACACAAACCAATATGTGCAAGTGTAATTAATGAGAACGTGATGTCTTTAGATTAGAATACATTATTACTTAAAGAAAAAAAAAATACACCATAGCCGCCGCTAATGCTGCTTTAACCGTCGCTCTTCGTCATTGATGATAAAGAACAGCGTAAATATTTTCAAAATCGTACTGTGCAAGAGCTAAACACTAAATATGAATTGAGATGGTTTTTCTTTCGAAATAATGAAAGTCATATAATAAAACAATTACTGACTTTAGTGTCGGGTGACATAAGGATTCATCAGTCCAAGGAGACATGATATATACCGAGGAGAAGCCTCAACCATAGCCAATAATATGTTGTTATTGCGACATATTTCTTAACAATTGAAATTTCGTCATAACGATATTATATAACGACATAATATTTTGTTTTATAAAATAATGCATTACAACATAATATTTTGTTAACATGACGTAATTTTTTTAATAATGTAATTTAAAATAACAAGATAATGCAATAACACGAGATATATCTTATAACGACAGTTCTTATTTATGACATGTGTTGGCTTCCATAGAGTTCTAATTCATCTAGAGATGTAATAGAGCAGCATTCATCTCTATATAATTATTGAATTATTTACTAACATGGAATGCACATTGCCATAAATGTCAAATTGCGATAAGATCGGGACAGAAGTTTGCGGTTGTGGAATAATTAATGTCACAAAATATTATTAACATAAAATGAATAAAAGTGGAACTCTAATCAGGCCGATGTCGTTTGTTAAAAGAAATACAAGTTTGATCTTACCAATAAAAATTGTAATACTAAACTCCTATAAAATGAAAAGTAGAAATACCTTTGAAAAATCAATATGTATTAGTTAACAGAAAAAGAAATAAATCGATTTTAACCTCCGTATTAAGCGAATTCATTTCCGATTTATAGATGATTTTGTATTAATTTGAAAAAATTGAAAGAATAAATTGATGACAAAACGTAATGTATATATATGATGTTTTTATAATATTTTGTATACCTGTGCTTTGATCCAGGTAAACCTTTTATACCGTTGTACACTTATCATGAGACGGTTCACAGCTGCATCCGAATAACAATTAACTTCACTCTTCACGGCGTTACCATCGCGACCCCACAATAGGTACGTTTTACGGGAATAACGAATGCTCTCGGGATAGGGATTTGAACTTGGAATACAACATTTGATAGACGAGTGTTTCAATCATTCAACAAGTGACTGACATATTCTGAATCGTCTCATATAAATTATTTTCAAATCGGGAGATGAGTGGGGTTTTTTTTCGCTGTTATACGCTGTTGTTCACACTAGCGTAAAATACTATATATACACACTTCAATTATAGCATTTTGGCATATGTTTGATTACTTAAAGTATTGAAGACCCGGAGGTAATTGTCACTGTCAATTCACGTTTCAGTAGATGTATACCATTATCTAATCTTGTGTAATTGACTTAATGACAAATGGCCTTGATTTTAAATCAGCAATACTATAAGCTAAGATAGTAATGATGTAAAATCTGATTGACTCTGCGTTGTGTAAATATGACTATTGATATTATGTCAGTTATGGAATATACAGTTGTATCAAATGTCAGCATACATTTTAGCTACAAACGATGAAAAAATACTTTAAATGCTATTTTAAATAGAGCGAAACAACGTTCATCATGTGACAGTAAATATCATTACTACAGAAGCACATACATGTTACCATGCGTATATCCCCTATATTGCAATTATTAAATATTTTTTCAAATTTCAAGATCTTAAATTTCGAGAATATTAACTCAACTTTAGCTGAAAATAGGAGATAAACTTTACACTTGGAAGCAATACGGTTCCTAAAATCACTGCCTTACATGTCATAGTTGTTACGTTTTTATTCGGTTTATTCCACTTTCTAAATGTTACGCTAATGCAGGCGCCTGATTCATTCCCAACACACAATAGTATAAATGAGACAAATTTGTTTATATTTGTTTCTGGACTCACGGCGGGTGTGACCGGTCGACAGGGGATGCTTACTCCTCCATGGTACCTGATCCCACCTCTTGGTTTCCAGAGGTCCATGTTTGTCCATTTTTACCGGATTTGTATCTATGTCCTGGACATTCTATTGATTTATACTTTTATATATTTATCCTTTACAATTTCTATGTTTGTCTTTCACTCATTCTCAAATTAAAAGTGATAAAGAAACTTTCATGATTTTGTTTGTATTATTTTTGTTTTACATCCTGTCAAGAATTTTTCATTTATCTATGTTTGTTTTTCATTTTTGGAAAAACATTGAATGTACACGCAATGGCTCGTGGAAAAAAAAATTCTGTGCAGCAGAAAGTGCTGCACACTGAATTTTTTTTCCATGAGCCATTGCATATATATTCGTTGTTTTTCAAAAACTGTATATTACATTTTCTGTGAATCTGTAGTAAGCTTGACACAAAATTCATTCTATAAATTTGACTTTTTGGGGGAGGTTTTAGATGACATAACAACTGAAAAGTTGTGTGTCATGCATTGACCGGTCTGTACACTTGCAAAGAAGTAAATAACAGTCGATATGTAAATATCTAGAGATGTAAAAACCTCAAGATGACGCACCACAAATTTTGACATACTGAATGACTAACGCAAATTAAATGTAGTGTGGTTCTTTTACGTGCTACACCTTCGGCGACCTCGAATTAAAATCGCATCTGAATGACCCATGTCTTTCTTTCCGCCTGACGTCGAGCTTGGTAAGGAAACACTAACTTATATTTTATAAAGTCTTTATTATGACCCTGCACTAGGAACCGAAGGCGGGAACTGCCGCTTGCAAGTCGCAAGTTCTACCACTAGACCGGAGTCTTAATAGCCATGTACTTCCAATTGTATCTAGTGATTTATTATCAAGACTTTATATCAAGAGTGTTCTTACTTATTTCCCACTTTAACTCGCTCAATTTCTTTATTTCTTTTCTTTTTTTCTCTCTTGATTTCTCTCTCACACTTTCATCAATAAGATAGTGTACCATGACAGTAAAAGTATCGAAGCAATAATATCTAATCCTGTGGTGAATGATAAATTTTTCCATTATTAATAAAGAGGGCATTGCTCGTCTGGATAACTCCATTAGTTCCTTATATTACACTAACTGGAAATACACTAACACCAGTAAAATAACACTTTCTTCCACAATCTCTACTTTTCCATTATCATATATTTCCGGGACCTCAGATGTCTGAGAGAAAACATACTAAACAAATCATTACATGGTGTAGGCACGGTAGGGAAGACAAGAAGAATTCTATCTAACAAAGCATCATGCTAAGACACAATAAAGACATTAATCTTGGGAATTGCAGATTATCTAAAACGAAATAAAACCCCAAACATCCTGTACTTTTCTCACTTTGGCGGAATCGATAGATTTTATGAGTGTAGATAATGTAAATATTCATACTCTTATTATCTGCTTTTGTTTTTATTCTGAATTTAAACATTTGTTTTAATGGCCAAGAGAAAATATATTGCATAGTTAATATACTGTTATATCCGTTTTCATAATTCCTTTCATTCATCAGAACGTGTATCACGCGATATGGTTGGAATAACTTAACAAACACGGTATAATTCTTTAACGTTTCCGTGTGATAAAGAGTGACAAAATAATAACAAATCCTTAAAAGTTAAATCGGAAACGTACACCGGTAAATCAGGATCCGGGATTATGACTAATCTCACTGAAATAATGTCATCGTTTAAAAGCATTCTTTCCTATGCAGAATATTGAAACTTTTACTATCGCATAGAATTATGGTTGTGGTTGTCTTCTGATGCGTGTTGCATACTGTATCGGTTAAAGTACAATGAAGAAGTACCAATAGACATTCGAAACTCCAATTCCATTAGATTACGAGAGACTAAACATGAAGATTGATTGCAATTCCCCAACGGAATGAGACCAGGTGTACCAAAGGGGTCAGTGTCCCCTATTCACAAGTTACATCCGTCCTAAATGTTCTCTCGGGTTCGCTGAAAAGTTTATCAGTTAGCTTTAGATGTGACTGGCCAAAGCGAGTCACTGTATATGGAATCTAACATTTCTGAGACGGGAACTTCATATTGTTTAACAAAATTCCTATATCGACCATAAAACTTCTTTAGTGACGATCTGAAGGGCACAACAACGTATCCTTGCGTGAATGTTAAATTACCATAGTGCTAACCGTAAGGTGATCCACTACACAGTATAAACATTTGGGTGAACATTAGACAAACACGGAAGATCTAGAAGTGGGATCAGGTGGCATGGAGGAGTAAACATGTCAAACAATCACGACTGCCAAATTTAGATGAAATAAAGTATGAAATAGGTCCTCGTCACGATAGGTGTAGATGGTAAAAATGTCATCCATCGAAATCGTGCTGATTTACCGCAAACCTTTTTTTTATTTCTATTTCCATTGTTGTATAGAACATGGATATTTAAATATTTAGAGGGTATAACATGTACGATATAACCTAAGAAATTGCATTCATGGTATCTCCCTTGGCCATGAACTTTATTTATGTTTGAACGAAGTGAACCAGAACTAGTTACTATAACATAAAACAGATATCGAAAACCCGCGTTTAGTGTCAGCGTTCCGCAAATTTTATGGTCGGTACGGTAGTCTTGTTTGCGATTACTCTGTTTCACTGGGTGAGATGTTGGGTTGCCTTTTCGTTGGCGGTTGTTGGGACGTCTGTGCTGGTTGTGACGAGGATTTACTCCTCACGTGTTTCATTGGACTTGGCTGTGGACTCACGGACGGGTGTGGCCATCGACAGTGGATGCTTGCTCCTCCATGGCACCTGATCCCACCTTTTGGTCTCCAGAGGTCCATGTTTGTCCATTTTTACCGGATTTGTATCTATGTCCTGGACGTTCTATTGATTAATACTTTGGTATCTGAGATTTTTATAGAGCCGGCCTGACTCAGTCGGTAGCGCGCTCGACTCTTGATCGTGAGGTCGTGAGTTCGAGTCCAGCCGGCGGCAGATTGGTTTCCTGTCTGTCGGATGAGACAGTAAAAACCGTGGTTCAGTGTCACAGTAGGTGTCGGCACGTTAAAGAACCCTCACTGCTGAATGGCGTAAGTGCTGAGCATAGGCCAAAATTTGAAGCCCTGACCGGCATTTGGTGATGTCTCCATATGAGTGAAATATTCTCGAGTGGGACGTTAAACAACAATAAACAAACAAACAAACAGATTTTTTATATATTTTTGCATGAAAATAACACCACATTCGGCTAATCACTATATCTGATTAGCTTAGCCGAAATCATTAATATTTTTTTAAGACTTAAGTACATCTTTAGGTTTTATGGTGCCATGGCTAGATACTTGAGCTGAACATCGTTTCTTTTTCTAGACTTCCTTTCTGAATTTTAATGAACAGCCCTCACACTTGTTGTATAATGTTATAGTGAGGTATCATGAAGAATATCAGCTTTCAGCAGTATGTCTTTTTCTAGTAAGTTTGCATGTGAGGTAATATGCCGTTCAATCATTTAAGTGCCGTCTGCTTTACAAATTTATATCTATCTAGTAGACGCAATAACAATTGATTCAAGAACATATATATAACACAATTACAATAATGCATCCTCTACTAATGTCGCGTGTTTAGCACCGAATCACTCACAGCTATTGCAAATGTCCAAAGTGACGTTTTGATGACTTATTTTGCTAATGAAGGTTTGGGCAGTGGGCGGGCGGGTGAGATGTCAAGCAGTTGGTTTCCAATATAACATTTTCTTTTGTCTTTCGTTTTTTTTTTTTTATTTTTTTTTATTTTTTTTTTTTTTTAGCTTTGAATAGCTAGCTTTGGTCGATAAATGAACTTTTTACCAATTCGATGTTTTGTTCTATGAAAATATTGAATATCCAGTTTTATACTGATAATGGCTGTTAAATTGCAAGTATCATGCTTATTTCTATGTTGGTACTGACCAATACCAATGGCCATGTGTTGTTGACGACAGAAGGTGATTTGTCGCTTTTGACCTCACATTCAAAACATGCAACATTGATTGAAAGGTAGTGCTTTGTCGGTATTGACTACAAACTCGGAGCATGTACCATTGATAGAGAGGTGGTCATATGTTGGTATTCACTACACACTCGTGGCATGCGCAATTGATTAAAAGGTAGTGCTATGTCGGTATTGACTACAAACTCGTGGCATGCACCATTGATAGAAAGGTGGTCATATGTCGGTATTCACTACAAACTCGTGGCATGCACCATTGATAGAGAGGTGGTCATATGTCGGCATTGACTACAAACTCGTGGCATGCACCATTGATAGAAAGGTGGTCATATGTCGGTATTCACTACACACTCGTGGCATGCACCATTGATAGAGAGGTGGTCATATGTTGGTATTCACTACACACTCGTGGCATGCACCATTGATAGAGAGGTGGTCATATGTCGGTATTCACTACACACTCGTGGCTTGCACCATTGATAGAAAGGTGGTCATATGTCGGTATTCACTACAAACTCGTGGCATGCACCATTGATAGAAAGGTGGTCATATGTCGGTATTCACTACACACTCGTGGCATGCACCATTGATAGAAAGGTGGTCATATGTCGGTATTCACTATCGTGGCATGCACCATTGATAGAAAGGTGGTCATATGTCGGTATTCACTACAAACATGCACCATTGATAGAAAGGTGGTCATATGTCGGTATTCACTACACACTCGTGGCATGCACCATTGATAGAAAGGTGGTCATATGTCGGTATTCACTACACACTCGTGGCATGCACCATTGATAGAGAGGTGGTCATATGTCGGTATTCACTACACACTCGTGGCATGCACCATTGATAGAGAGGTGGTCATATGTCGGTATTCACTACACACTCGTGGCATGCACCATTGATAGAAAGGTGGTCATATGTCGGTATTCACTACACACTCGTGGCATGCACCATTGATAGAGAGGTGGTCATATGTCGGTATTCACTACACACTCGTGGCATGCACCATTGATAGAGAGGTGGTCATATGTCGGTATTCACTACACACTCGTGGCATGCACCATTGATAGAAAGGTGGTCATATGTCGGTATTCACTACACACTCGTGGCATGCACCATTGATAGAGAGGTGGTCATATGTCGGTATTCACTACACACTCGTGGCATGCACCATTGATAGAAAGGTGGTCATATGTCGGTATTCACTACACACTCGTGGCATGCGCAATTGATTAAAAGGTAGTGCTATGTCGGTATTAACTACACATTTGGAGCGCTTGTCATCGATTGACACGTGGTACTATATCGGTATTTTTTCACACTCGTGTCATGGTTAAATAATATACTTGCTATGTTGGTATTTACTACTTACTCAGGACATGCGTTATTGATACACAGGTGGTGTTATGTTGGTATTGAATACACACTCGGGGCGCGTGTCATTTATTGACAGGTGGTGCTGTGTTGCTTTTTACTATACGGTCAGGTTATGTGACATTAATAAACAGGTGTTACTTTATATGTCGGTATGGAATACACACTCGGAGTACGTGTCATTGATAAACAGGTGATGCTATGTCGTGCTATTACACACTCAGGTCATGTGACGTTCATTAGCAGGTTGTGCGCTGTCGGTATTGGCTAAACATCAGGTCACGTATAATTGATTGAATCGTGCTATTATGAATCGTGCTATTATGGCTATGGATTCAGATCATGTGTCATTGACTAACAAGTGGTTTTTGTCGGTATTTGCTATACAATACAGACATGAGCTATTGACTGAAAGGTGCTGCTCTCTATTCTGTGACATCGGATACCATTTATTTATGTACGATTAATGCTTATAGACACAATCGTCATAGCATGCATCAATAAATGAAACTTTGAGTGACTTGTTCAAAATAATGTTTGAACTTCTATATCGCTTGCGACTGAGATTTATACCAATTTGATTTTGGTAGGACGCACGGAGAACGAGACATAAGATTACACACGTACTTTTCGATAATCTCACCACATTTTTTAAGATGCCAATATTTGTCCTATATCAAACACCCCATACACTTTCTATCAGACTCGGTTATTGTTGATATATATATTTATATATATATCAGCTCAGCAATTCTGGGCTTTATCTCTCTATTTGCTGAAATGTCTGTTATTGTTTCAATATTTTTTTTCTGTCTAGCCTTCTTGCGAAACGTATGTTTTGTTTCTCGCTTTTCTTGGCTTTATGTCCTGCGGTAATCAAATTAAACTTGATTCTTATTCCAGATGAAATCTATACGTTTTCCCACTGGAAATAGCTTCAACAATTTATTCCATTTAATGTCTTTGTCGATTTTTTTTAATTCATTGTTTAACCGTTACATAAGTAATGGTAACGTTTACAGCCCCTCTGAAAGCATTGAATGAAAAATATATATCGCTGCATTCCTTTGAAAGGTGAATAAAATGCCAAATGGATGCATGTCTGTAATTATAGTGTTTCATTTAGAGAAGAAAATATTGGACGTCTCCATAAAAAATAACGATGCGAAAGACATTCGTCAAGTTATCTGGAAAAATACTTTGTATATTATACAAACACACAAATATTTGAACATAAACCTCGTGGAAATCCCGAAGTGGTTTCAGACATGGTCCAGAATGGCCATGACTGGTATGAGTAGGATTTCTGTATTTGCAAAGAGTCCAGGTGATCAATTCAAGCTACTTAGTGTCTCTGTTTATGATAGTGGTTACTCTTATATGGTCATTACAATATTTTTAGGTTTAGTATTTTGCTTTTTCTCGTGCTACTTTTATTTTATTTTTTATATTTAACATTTCTTCAAAATTCAAAATCAAATAATGGAGTCTTATTAACAGAAACGATTGTCATGAAACTCTTCTTGGGTCTTTAATTTGTTTAGTATTGTATCGGTATGTTTACCACATTTTAATGGTCTCCCACTGCTGATGGACCGCTTTGGTTCCCGGTAGTGTATATAAACCATTTGTATTCTGTGCCAGATTATTATGAATAAAATTATAATGAAAACAAAATTATCGGCTTAAAATGACTTAGAATTATTTAGTTCTACGTCGTTACATGGGTTCTGTAAAGACTGAAATTTTGTTGATTATGACCTTCGTAACGATTTAAACAAGATGAAAACGATAGACTTTAAATACTTTTCTTCATTTACATATATAATGTAAAGGTGGATATTAACGCGGGGTTAAATTTACACTAGTTACGCCATGAAGAGTGTTTCGTGTAAATTATCCCCATTAGTAGCCCCCCATAGTTGTGCTAAGAATCATCGTTTAATACTGAACGGCTCGCAGTAAGGTGTGATATCACATAAAAATAATTCCCACGCGTATGGTTTGCAGGAGAAAATCGCGTAATTAACAACACTCGGAAATATCTACGTTTACAGTATTCGTGTTACTTTCTAATCACTTAGATGCTTGTCTTTGTGCATTGAATGACCATGCATTAATCAGGCTCTGGCATGCCATATATGTTATATAGATAGATGTATCGGGTAGATGAATGGTTAGATAAATATACATTGTATAATAAAAAGTCGATACTACAGCATTGCACAGTTTTGATTGAAACCATGACACAAATATTTACGGTCTGTCAACTCTTGTCTTCTATCAGATATCATATATTGCAATGAATTGAGTGGTGATAGATCCGACGTGAAAATTGCTATTCTAACAAATACTGACGTGTACAGTTACGATGTACTGATATTGGATAGAGTATGATGCATCTTTGGATCTTAACTACGTGATGACATTATCTGTCTGTGATATATTTTATTGGTTATCGTCGGTGTCATTTTACGACATACTATATAAGTGTTTCAACCAGTGATGACATCCATAAATATTTATAACCACTAGGTCGTTGCCACTGCTGGTGGACCGTTTGAGTCCCCGAGGGTATACATAAACCTAGTATCTGGTATTTCGGTACCAGCTGTTCATCTTACACTAAAGTAATATTTGGCACTGTTAACACCATTTAAATTCGAAAATTTGCTAAAGCTAAGATAGTCATTTTTTTGCAGTGTTTACAATTAGATGGATTTCGGCTATACTTTTAGATATATTATTTAGCCTTGTATGATACCACTTTATCTTTAGAAAAAAAAACACATACTTTTCGAATTGGAGCTCAACTGATGAAGTCTAATTGACAGAAACGATATCGTCTTGAGCATTATAACTTTGGCGTTATGTTTATAATATATATATTTACCTCTTTTAACACTACATTCTATAATGGTCTTCTCCTAGACAATAGAAAATACCATACCATTAAGATACTTAGATACTATTCAATGGCTTAATTTGGAACAGTCAATATTAAGCTCTCCGCTAGCAGCTGGAAACGTTTTCGCGAATATTAGATTTAACACTTTCAGCACCAATGATACAATTAGAGTTCTCGTTGCTTGTTTTCATAAACATGAGTTTATGCTTTTACAGCGCAGTTATGCTTTTGCGCTAAAATATATCAATCTACAGTATGGTACATATATAAGAGACCGTTTACAGCTGGTCGTTTGATCATTTGTGCATGATAAGAGACCACCAGCTTTCCGCAAGTAGATCAGCAAACTTTCTCAAGATTCAAAGATCAGTGGCACCATAAAACTTAAGAATGAACAAAGAATCCTGAAATCTGATTGGCTGAGCAAGTCAAAGTGAGATTTTTTAAAGACTTGAGTAAATCCTCAAGTTTTATGGTTCCGGTTCCAGAAGGTGTATAAGGATTGACATTGTAACCGATGTTTAGGTATTTCAGAATCAGTGGTAATACCAATCAAATATTAAAAAATCTCAAATACCAAAATGTAAATCATTTGGATGTTCAGGAAATAGGTACAAATTTGGTAAAAAAATGGACAAACACGGACTTCTTGAAATCAAGAGGTGGGATCAGGTGTCATGTAGGAGTAGGCATACTCTGTCGACCTGTCACACCCGCCGTGAGTCCAAGGTCAAATTAAAATTAAATACGTGAGGAACGAATCCTCTTCTTAATTGATACAGACGTCTCAACAACCGCCATCGAACAGGTAACTCAACATTTCAATTAGTAAAACAGAGAAATATATACTCCATATGCGGGTGATTGTGGGATATTACTACCTAATTTTGAAAAATTTCCGATGGGAACTCCAAAATCGTCGCGTTTGTAATAGGAAAATACTGATATTGTGCCCTCCAGTTAGGCGTTATGAAATGCAACAAAGTTCTATCACATTTAAACGTGCAAAGAAACATGTAAATGTCTGTTTCTACGTGTTATATGTGTATATACAGTGGCGTGCAGAAATTTCCTTTGTAACCATTCCCTGTTTACACATATCTAAAAAAGATATCAAAAGTTTGTATCCTGCAAAACTCATCAACACTATAAAACAAAGAAATGAAAATTCATAAAAACAAACACGTAAACTTTAAAAATATTAATGGCTAATTGGGGAAATTGTATTGAAATTGAATAGGATACGACTCCGTTACAAAATTTTTCAAAAATGTGGTTTTATATAAAATATAGAGAAAAAGCATCGCATCAATTTTGGCACGTCACTGTACACACCAACTAACACCTGTTAGATCTGTTTAAAATATTGGAAAAGCATCAGCATCTCCATATGCCAGGAAGTTGGTGACTGTATCAAACATAATCAACTTTGTAACAGAATCGGTAATCTTTTATCACGGATACTTCCAATGTTACTGGTGTCGAGAGCCGATAGATTATTGTTTAATTTCCCCAAACTCCACATTACCCCATATTAAATTGCATCAGCCTCAATTAGGATTTTTTATGATTTATTTTCAATGTAATATGACATGATAGCATTAATTCATGATATTTTTCCTATTCGTTGTCATAGCAGAAAGACATCTTCATGTCATTTTACATGTTGGGAATTATAATTTTTTATTATCATTGAATTCCATGGCGACAAATGCATTAGAAGAGTTGTGAAACGGATTAATTTATAAATGAAATCTGAATATTCTTTATAAATTATAAACAATCCATTTCAAAGTAGCTCGTGATATATTTATCATACAAACAGAAACATAACAGCATCTAGTGTATTTTTCACACTTTATGTCATTCGTAGAAACAATAATTATAAATAGTTTGTGGCATGTATCCATGGTAACATCTAAAATCAGTTATATTTATCAAAAAGTATTATATATATAATTCACAACGCCGAAATAAACTAAACCGGTTTCATTATTATCAACAAGTAGTTTAACATTACATAGTTACGGCCTGGCTCATTCGGTAGCGCGCTCGAATCTGGATCGTTAGGTCGTGAGTTCGAGTCCCGCCGGCGACAGGTTGGTTTCCTGTCTTTCGGATGAGACAGTAAAAACTGGAGGTCCCATGTCACAGTAGGTGCCGGCACGTTAAAGAACCTCACTGCTCAATGGCCGTAAGTGCCGAGCATAGGCCAACATTTGAAGCCCTTCACCGGCATTTGGTGACATCTCCATATGAGTGAAATATTCTTGAGTGGGACGTTAAAAAACAATAAACAAACAAACAAACAAACTATTGGAAACATTTATACAAATGAATAAGTAAAGACCTCAATATAGGTGACAGTTATTTTTTACAGTTAATAATGACGTCATCTGGGCTCGAAGTCACCAAATTTACTCAGTACTCAAGCTCAACTAACTTTTCATAATTTTAAGGTAAAATCAAGTGAACTTCATTCTGTAACTTGACATGTTTGTGTATTGTTGGCATACAATGTAAATAATGATCAAAATTAATGACGAGGATTCACTCCTCACGTATTTCATTGAACTTGACTGTGGACTCACGGCGGGTGTGACCGGTCCTCCATGGCACCTGATCCCACCTCTTGGTTTCCAGAGGTCCGTGCTTGTCCATTTTTTTCCGGATTTGTATCTATGTAATGGACATTCAATTGATCTATACTTTGATATCTGAGATGGAACTTCAGAAATATTAGAAAAATGTTTGAGTACATACTCAAATTTTGACTACCGTACTCAACATATTTATTCATTTTTTGCAGGCAAATCATAAGTGTGACCCAAAACTTTATTAAGGAATGATGGAAAATATTGATATGTTTCCTAATAACGCAAACTCAGCAAAATAATGAAATAAAAGTTGAGCTTGACGGGGCCCTGATTATTGGTCATGAAATCATGCGCAGCTAAGTACGACGTCAACTGTGCATTTTTACCAGTTGGATAAAAAAATCTTTAGAAAATATCACTCTTCGGGAAATTGCATTTATTGAATTTAAAGTTCATTAAAATCAATATCTTACCAATAAATCATGAAACAACTCACATATGACAGATTATGACAAAATACATTGCATGAATCTCTATGCACGTGCATTTTATTCACATACTTCAAATTTCTTTATACGCAGTTTCAGATATTGGTTATGATTTATGAAGTTTAACTGACAGAAACGATCGTCTTGAGCATTATCACTGTTATTATGTTTATATCATTTATTGATGCTAGCATAAAAATGACATTTGAAAACTTAACAGCATTTGAGATTCTAAGGCATGTCAGTCCTAGATGTTATCAATTTTATCATTGTTTGAGTCCCCGAGGGTATACATAAACCTAGTACCTGGTATTTCGGTACCATTTGTTCATCTTATACTAAAGGAATATTTGGCACTGTTTGTTAACATTTTAATTCGAAAATTTGCTAAAGCTAAGATAGTCATTTTTTTTACAGTGGTTACTCTTAGACGGATTTCGGCTATGCGTTTAGATATATTATTTGGCCCTGTATGACACCACTTTATCTTTAGAAAAAAATGGACTTTTCAAATTGGAGCTCAACTGATGAAGTCTAATTGACAGAGCATTATAACTTTGGTATTATGTTTATAATATTTATCAAAGTAAAAATGATGAAGTATTTCTGGATAACCGAAGTTCAAGTCCATTAGAATACGACAAATTAAATTTGGTCTAAACACGAAGAAAAATTGCTAATCACAAATGGGATAGGACATGGTGTCCAAAAGGCTATATAATTGTGACGTCATAATGAAAATGTTTGCCAAAAGGTGCCGTATCGGGCATTTGGCTATAGGTCAATTACAGAGTCTATAATGTATGCTGAATTTGCGGTTACAATGATTAACAAACATAGCTTAACTACTTATATATAAGTATATTATGTTCACTTGGAAGTAGCCGTAAGAGAGTACTTGTTGTAGAAATCACAGATACCAAATTATAAATTATCAGGATGTCCAGGATACAATATATAAATCTGGTGAATATTGGACAAAAGCGGACATCTGCATATCCAGAACTTCCTTGCCCAATCCTATTTGCAAGACATATGCAAAAATGTCATATTGGCCAGTTGTAATTGGAAACTAATGAAATCCCTACTGCTAAGTCTTATTTAGTCTGTATACAGTGAATTCCCTTATGAGGAACAAGCCTGTCATTAACTTTGTTTGATTATAATTTCTAAATTTATTTTTGCAAAACATTTTATTTTTACCATATCATTTTTAAAATCCCCAATAAGATAAATAAATTATTTTTTAACTTTTTATATACTTCAATGTACTTCATATACTCAACATATAGTCAATAGGTTGTCTGGGTCAATTACGGCATGTGTCGGCCTTATAAATAGGCTATAACATATACCTACTATATATCCAAAAACTTTATTGGCATATGTTCCTGTTTGAAGGTCAAATGTAGTTTGTGTGACAACAGTAAAGATAAACATTATTTCTTAATGTTAAACAACTAATCAATTTCCAATACTCAACATACTGAATTGAATTTCGAACATTTTCTACATTAAACCGTTTTAATGGCGGTGTTAAGTATACTACTTAAGTGATTTCTGTACAAACAATTATGCAGTGTAATTAGCGTCGATAACACTGTTTCAAGAATCAATTTGTTTTAATCAAACATGTGTCACTATATTGGAACTTTTAGTACAAATACTACTTCAACTTGTGTAAAATAAAAATCGGTTTCCAATATTGAGTATTACACCTTACATTTTAGTCGTGTTAAACTAGCAACTAATGTTTCCATAAAAAGATACCGTGTTGTCGATCATTCTATCCAACCGTTTCAAATATGCGCTGCAATAATTTCCTTTCTTGATAAAAAAAATTGGAGGGGAGGTAACTTGTTTTTGGTCATTTGAATGTGTGTGTCAGTTTGCAACATTTTCCGACAGATAACGGGGTGCTTTCTTCACATTATAGTCCAATTCATTGTCGTCCATAAGATCTCGGATAATGATTTAATTAAGGACAACATGTGGCAATATTTGCAGAGTTATGGGACTTTCTAATCATTATGAATCTTCACCTTTATAAAAGAAAAGGTATTTATTTCTGAAACGCATTCTGTTGAGTTTGCCATATTTGTACTTATAAGGTGATATAAAAGAAAAAAGGATTTGACTCCTATCAGAATCTAGCGCACGGATTGTTATCGCAACGATAATTTATGCAGTGTCAACTTATCACGTGTTGCACGATCAATATGATGACGACATTTGCTATGATCACGTTTCACTATCTGAAATTTTGTTACTTGTTCTTTTTAGTTGTAATCTAATGGTCTTTACAGATTCTAACCAGGGATTAATTAACCATCCGCTTTGACCTGGATTTTCCCACTTTTTGAAAACATAATTAGGTCTTAAGTACTTTTAAGTCTAAGAACGTTCTAAACTTTGTCCGCCCAACTCAAACAGATTTTAGGATTTGCTGAAATTGTGAAAACTCTCAGACTCAGGTTTTAAGCAATTGGGCAACGGGGACTATTAACTTAACCACTTACCTCTGGCTTTTAGAGGTCCGTATTTGTCCAATAATCGCTTTATTTTTTCTTTAAAAACTTCCCACTTGCTCATGTTTAGTATCTATACCTTACTGTTTAAATTTTCATTATATATTAAAACAAAATTTTATAATCGGCGCTTGAAAATATTATCTTGACAGTCGTATCAAACAATAAGCTAAACAAACAAATAAGTTGTGATCCTCATCTTCAATGTAAAATAATCACATTACATATTGTATTTAAAGATCATAGACTTTATAGTTATGAAAAAAAGAAGACAAAAAATAACGTAAATGTATTCCTAAATCCAAATAAGAATCATCACTGTAATAAAATTACTTTCTTAGCTTTGAAGAGGTAAGAATTTAAAGATAATATCCATTCGAAATACAAATATACTACTTACTAGTACTAGTATACTAGTATATGCTGATACCGAAATACCAGACACTGGGTCTATGTATACCCTCGGGGACTGAAACCGTTCATCAACAATGACAACAACCAGTGAATTTAAACATAATAAACATAATAACAAAATTATTGTTTTACAAAACGTGTCCATCAGCACATGTTCAGGAAGTGTCCATCAGCACATGTTCAGGAAGTGTCCATCAGCACATGTTCAGGAAGTGTCCATCAGCACATGTTCAGGACGATCGTTTATGTCGATAGGACTTTATCACTTCAGTTCGAATTTAATGTAGAGTTCCTAAATCTTGCAGGGAGATCTGTTGGAACTGAAAAAAACATCTAACAGAACAGTGTTCTTATGAGAAAGACAAATTGATCCAATCAATCAAAAGATGACATGGCACCACTTAAGATCGGCGACTTCATCTGTCTTCCATGTTCTTCTTGCATTGACTCATTAATTTAATGTATATAACAGAAACGATCATTTTCACCGTATACCTATTTATCCTTCTGTGTTTTTTCTTTTTTTATTTTTATTTCAATCTCCCCAAATTCCAGATCTGTAGGACTTAATATATAAAAAGTCTCAGATACCAAAGTTTAAATCATTAGGATACCCAGGATATAAGCACAAATCTGGCAAAAAAATTGACAAAAACGGACCTCTTCAAAGCATGAGGTGGGATCAGGTGCCGTCGAGGAGAAAGCATCCCCTGTCGACCGGTCACACTTAACTAGAGGGAGCACACTGTCTTCCTTGGTGTCATTTCCCCATTAATCATTAGGAATAAGCTTTGTAGGTCTGAACTAGAGAAAAATGATTATAAAACAATTAAGTGTACGTTAACATTTTATAAGGGAAAATGATCATTGCGCGCGGATGTGTGTATATTTATGTTATTTAACGGCTCACATATGTCTCTGTAAATTTTGATTTATACAAGATAAGGATGAGTACCCCAAACGGCGTATTGGCAGAGGGTGACGGCTCCTTTCGGACACCTGGTCTCATTCCGCAATTGTTCTTCGTGTTGAGACCGTCGTTATATCTACATTTTCACTGACCTTGACCTTTTCAGCGAACTCGAGAGGTTCCCACTGAGCATGTGGCATGCTGCTGATCATAAATGCTGTCTCCTTCGGGACAACTGTTCCTATCCTGTTTGGGATTCGCAATTTTATATCTTATCTGTCGTATTTTAATAGACCTGAAATTGCGTTTATTCACTGGTTTTGTTTGTTTATTGTTGTTTAATGTCCCACTCAAGAATCTTTCACTTATATGGATACGTCACTAAATGCAAGTGAAGGGCTTCAAATTATGGCCGATGATCGGCACTTACGGCCATTGAGCGGTGAGGGTTCTTTAACGTGCCGAAACCAACTGTGACACGGGACCTTAGTTTTAACTCTCTCATTCGAAGAACTGAAAACCGACCTCCAGCCGGCTGGACTCGAACTCACGAACTTACGATCAATAGTCGATCGCGCTACCGACTAAGCTAGGCCGGCTCGATTATACATTGGTACTTCCTCAGTATTATTTCAATCTGATTAGTTAATATTCTAATACAGTTATTTGATTCTCCATTGAGACACATCTGTTGATTTAAATTACAACAATAATGGAAAATTGTAACATTTTCATTTTTGCCCATAACAAAAGTTACGGTCGATATTTAATCCGTGTTTTCAATTGATATGCTTTCACTCTTTGATCTCCTTATTTGAATTTATTTTGTTTTTGTTGCTGTATTTGATGACGATGACGATTATGATTGATGATGTTGTTGTTGTTAATGTTGTTGATATTGTTAATGTTGATGTTGTTGTTGTTGTTGTTTCTGTTGTTGTTGAATCTTTAATGCCGATAGGGACATAGAACATGTCCATTTTGAGTTTATTTCAATGTCCTTTTTTACTAAATTATGTCATTAATAAGAACATAGTATTACACGGTGCTAATCGAACATTCCAATGTATATATTCGAACATTACCGGATACTAATATCTGAAATTCAATATTCAGAAAGTAACACCGGTAGGGATACCAAAAATATCTCAACTAATAACCAAAACTTCTTTATAAAGCTCCTCGTTTCGTTTGCTACCTCGCTTTACGCCACAATTTTTCGAAGTCCACTTTTCCAATTTTTCCTGTAATTTCATTTTAAGTTTCCATTAACCTATAACCAAACCCCTTTTAATGCCAAATATGGGCTGTGTGGTTTTACTGTACTTCATATATTTAATCTTCAAGTAAGACCAGATCTCCAAGAGATAGAGTGAAGGAGAGGTGTCAAATTGTTTTTTATCCGTGTCATTTCATCAATACCAACACTTAAACTCTATTAATTTTCCGCATTTGCAATAATGTCATAATATTCCAGAAAGGCTAATGTACCGGTATCATATTACGTGTGCATTGTCTAATGGAACCAGTTGATTCAATTGCGCGGATTTTACATGGAATAAGTCTGTAAATGTTTTGTATTTTTTTTTTTATTTGAATGGTGTTTTGCTCCACAATCAGCAATTGTTCAATTATATCGCCTTGCAATAATTATACTTTCTCTTTCGAAAATATACATCTGTTTTATTGCAGATAAAATGATGACGTCTCATTGACAGAAACGATCATTTTGGGCATTTGTAGTGGCTATTTTCAAAACTATAATTTTGGTGTTGTGTTTATAACACATGTATTTATATTGTAGACATACGTTTGCAATGGTCGAGTAGAGAACACGGTCATAATGTACTTGGGAACACAACACTCGTCATCTGCAAGTAACTGTCACTTTCTGATAAAATCAGCTTGTGTACCAGCGGGCATAAACATGCACTGACCTAAGGCGAAACATTTCATGATTTATAGCACATTGATCTAACCACTTGGTCACGGAGACCGACAGTTTGTTATTTTGTTTCATTGAAATAGTTTTGGAAATAGAAAAACAGATCACAACAGAAACTATTAAATTTGTACATTGTTCTCCTTTTTCATTTCTCAACCATTCCAACCTTAAGTATCTAAATGATTATCCTCTTTTCTATTGTTTACACCAGTCTTTTATAATCTGTAGGCTTCTAAGGGTTAATACTCAATATTTCAATTTTCAGTTAAACATTTTGACTATGCATTTTGTTTTTAAAACATCTGAATGAGACTGACTAGAAAAGTCGCTGTGGTCTTTTACACATAAAACGTTATCTCAGATGTTTTTGCTTTCTCGTAAAAATGACGAAATCTATTAAGTATTTTACTCAAAACTTAAACCGGCACATAAAACACGGTCTGGGATAAAAAAAAACAATCAAATGAAAACTATGCTCCGATAACTTTAAGCAGTAAATACATACAGACTCAGGGAAAATATCATAAACATAATGCCATACCCTCTTATGTATAGTGACAAGTAGGCACGATTACTCTTGTCATTTTAATTTTAATGTGTGAGAGAGAGAGAGAGAGAGAGAGAGAGAGAGAGAGAGAGAGAGAGAGAGAGAGAGAGAGAGAATTCTAGATTTGTCACGGTCATATAAGTATGCTACGTATTGTGGTGGTTAGCAAAGAAGAAAAACATAACAAATGCTAACAAATGAAAAGAAAGCGTTGGTCTCGATCCTACAATATAAATCATGATCATACAGCTATGATATCGGGTGTTATTCTCTCTTCGTTGACTTGGATTTGTCTATTGAATTAAGCTGTTTGACCATATTTAGATAATTTTCGTCAGAACCTTCAGTAAAGAGTGCTGGACCCGAAGTCATAAAATTTACTCAAAAAACAATTTCTTAAACTGGACATGTCTGTATAATGATGGCAAACCATTGTGAATAATGATGAAAATTATTGTTCTTTTGAAGAAAACTTAAGAAATATTAACAATAAAATACCTATTAACAGATCATAATCGGCATGATCTCGCCTCTTGAAATTCACTTTTAAATTAATTGTTTGGCCTTGTCCAATACCACTTTGTCTTCAGAAAATCTGTTTAAGATTGGAGCTCAGCTGATGAAGTCTGATTGACAGAAACGATCGTCTTGTGCATTATAGCTTTGGTATTCTGTTTATAATATTTTAATGGTCAAAAAGCCCGTGATTTTGAAATAGTCGAGATTGACAGATACGTAAACACTATTGAATGTTTTCCAAAGTTCATTTCAAATAACTCTATATAAAAGACGTCTTTGGTACCCTCAGAGATGATATTTTGAAATTCTGATAAGAGTCATGCTATCATAAAAAGTATTCGTTTATTTCCACGTCCTGTATTTTAAAAAACAATTGATGCAAATAGCCTCTATCCTATGTTGGCTTTACAAGTTAAAAGATGTACTGGAAAGTATTGCTGTTTCTTACACTACAAAATTATAACGTAGGGATGTTTACTTTACTAAGACAAAAAATATCCGTCATGTGATTGCATCCCAGGAAACAAAGTTAATTACAAGTCTACACTTCGTTCAAAATCAATTTATCTTACAAAATATATTGATTTTGCAAGTGTTAGAATTAGTGCGCTTTCAACACTGTTTCTAAATTCGCGGAAACGCATGTCATTCGAGCATTAATCTAACAGGAAAAGGGTAATTGAGATAATTTTCTAGCATACATCTTCGACAAAACGACACTTTGTTATTCAGTTTGAAATATATTAAATTCAAATTCAATATTCCAATTTATTATTTGGAAGAGCTTTAAATGTACTTCGTTCGGATATCTGTTGTTACATAGATACTCTCCGGAATAAATTGATAGTAAGCTTACTATATGACATTTAAAAAAAAACTTGCATGTGACTACCAACTACCAACTTATATATTAAACGACCAAACGATAAATTACAGTTATTTTAAATACAGTAAAACATCGGTATACGACACTGTTTGTTCAGTCAAAATTAGGCATTATAAAGTGGTTTGTCGATAGGTTGAAGAAAATCTTAAATAAATTATACGGAAAATTGGAAACCTGAACTTTCAATACAAACTAAAATTGAAGAAGTACCAATCAATAATCAAAACTCAAGTCCATTATAACACGACGAATTAGATCGATGCAAATGGTCTCAACATAAAGAACAATAACGAATCCCAAACGGGATAAGACCAGGTGTCTGGAAGGAGTCAGCGTCTTCTGCTGGCATGCCACACCCGTCGCAAATGTTCCATGGAAACCTAATTCGATGAGCGGGTCAAATTCGGTAAAAAGGTCAAGTTTGGTGATGAGGTAAAGTTCGGTGAAAAGCATGATTGGTAAAACGGAGTCACTGTCTGCGGCCGTGATCCAGAATTCTATCTAATATCTCTGAGAGGGGACTTTCACAAGATCCCCGTATCGACCATAAAACTTCTCAAACGACGACTCCAACAACGTAACCTTGTTTAAGTAGTTTATTGGTTAGTCGTTTAACTCTCAGAATAAAACATTCATAAGAAGAGCATGCCCTGGCATAACGTATAAGTTGTGAAACGAAAACGCCATAGGCAGGAGAAGATGGAATATTACTACTTAGAAACGGGAAGTTTGTGATATGGAAATTGAAATCGTCTCGTTTGTCATAGAGGGATGTGTAAAGTTGACCGTCTTTTCCAATCGACAGGAGTAAATCTAGATAAGAAGCAGATGTGTTGCTCTCTGTCGTCTCATTGATCTCTAGCTCAATAAAATACATCTGGCTGAGGTAATTCTGAAATTCTGAATTATTTATGGACAAAACATCGTCGATATACCTGTAGGTAAAATGGAACCGAGATGCTAACTGTTTGTTTTCTTTGGAGAGCAGTACTGTATAAATTCCGCTTCATATGAATACAAAAATATGTCAGCCAAGAGAGGTGCACAATTGGTACCCATTGGAATGCCGACAATCTATTGACAAAAAAAGGTTCTTCATGACCTAGCACCAAATATTTATATCTGCGATTTCCATTTTTTTTTGTCTACAAAAGAGTGTTGAATAATAGATGTTAATCTGTTTTTGAGTTTATGATGAGGGATTGTTGTGTAAAGGGTCGAAAAATCAAAAGACTTGATGCTTGAAATTTTGAGATTTTAAATGTTCCAATAATGCCTTTGAATTCTTTAGGATCCACATCTGATTGACTCCGCTTCTTGAGTAGACCTTTTTTAATATGTGTTAGAAGTTTGGTAAGCAAAATAGATAAAGGCTTGGTGGAACACTTAGATGACCCCGCAATGAAGCGGTGTTTATAGGGATTTTTGTGCATCTTCGGAATCTAATAGATATATGGCAATTCAAGCTCCGTGTAACTGGTGGGTATTCCAAACGGATTTATGATTAACTAAAATTTCAGAGGTAGAGAAATCGGTTAGAGAGTATTTAGGATTTCCAGAAAGTGTGTTTAGTCCAAGTTCTTCTTGTAGGATGCTGAAGTAGTATCGCCTGTAGACAAATGTGAAGTTGTTAGATGCTTTGTCAGCAGGAACGATAATAAAATTTTCATGGAGACGGGAAAGTTCTCTGACAACATCAGGGTCACAAAAAATTGAATGGAAAAATTGAATTGAAAGTATTTAATGAGCTTCACATGTACATAGGACGGATGACCTTTCTTTTACATTTTTACTGTACTGTTATATATATATATATATATATATATATATATATATATATATATATATATATATATATATATATATATATATATATATATATATATATATGGCAATGAACTGATTTACGAAATAATGACTAAAAAATGAAAAAAATGAATTGAAAATAAAAAAAGATTTAGAAATATGATATTGACATACGTTTCTTCCAAGACAAAACTTTTATTTTATCCATCGATTGAAAATATCAAGGCACGTACAAATTCACCCGACCCTAGCCGGGGTTCGATTGCACGTCCCCAGCGCCAATCGCCTGGTTCTCATGCATCATGCCCTAGCCACTCATTTTAAAAAAAAAGTAATTAATAAATGTTTCGATGTTGAAAATTCTGTATATAAGAGCACGGTATATAGTATTATCTGTCTATTCCGAATAACAGTGGGACCAAAAGCAAACATTCGGAATAGACACCAAGTGAAATTGAGAAACATTACATTCAGTTTCATTTGATAATCCTACATCAATTCATATCTTTTTTAATATGTATATTACAAACATGTCAGACAACAATATACAAAAAATATGTCACGTTTTGAGAAAATGTTCAAGGGCAGATCGGAATACAGGTTGCCCAGTTAAGAAATTAATTGAGGGAAGAAACAAATTGTATGAATTGGGAGTATGGGAGGGGTTAGATGTTGATATGTTTGTGTTCCTGAAAATGAAAAAATAATTTGAAGTGAAATTTTTTGTGCGTTATAGAATGAAGACGCCTGACATTCACAGCAGAAGATCCATAATTTAACTTATTAGCCGTCTGGGCTATTAAATCCAAACAAGCTTTTGTACCGACCATTTCAAGTTTTCATACATTACAATTCGTACGAAAAGTGACGCACAAGTATTTAGGTTACTACATGATACCAATGTATAACTGTATGAATTAGCCTTCAATAGTTTTATTTTTGTGAGACAAATAATAAATTTTTTATTGCAATGTGTGTAAACTGATTGATTTCAAAAATTGAGAAAAGGAAAGAAGTTAAAATACCAATTAGATATTTTTTTTTTGAAAAACAAATCATTAATTCAGGCTTTGATAATTAATTAATTTTGAATATGCTAATTGGCGAGTAATTTGTGTTATATTTTGGATGATCTGTATTGACATATCTCTCCAATTAAAGTGAATCCAATTTAGTAATGTGTTTGGAGCAACTGAATGTTTACCTACCGTGTGTTCGGGTTCGGTGTTCATGTCTATATTTATTTATTATAACTGATGGTAATTGCCGATATATATTACTTATTGTACAATATTTTGTGGAATTGAGTTTTATATTTGTATTCCTACTGAAATGTTTATTTAATTAAAAGCACGGAAAAGTACAAAGACTATATTACATGTTAACTTAATTGTGTTTCAACGCCTACAACGAAAAAGGTGTTTCTGGTGTGGGCGAACGAGAGACAATTGTATTGAAGCAAAAAATGATAATCGGTGGTTTTTTCAATTATCACACACTTTAGAAAGTGAAAGTGAAATAGACGTGACAAAACCCCGAATAAAATTAATGAAAATCTAATAACATTTCTAGTAAGTGGAAACGATATCCTGATTTCACTTGACTAAGTCTTACAAATGAAAATGATCATGCTATACCTTTAAATATCATGACATTTTAATGTTATTTTCTACTGTACAATTTCATATTTGTTTTATTGTCAAGTCCTATTTCCTTTCTTGACACTATGAATGAGATTGGCAGTTAACATTAGGTACAGCAAGCCATAAGAGACGGGGAAATTAAGTCAAAATGTCCAAATTACTTTAATATAGAAGTTATTATCTTTTCACTTCCTTTTGAATTCAGTTACGAAGACGATCTGAATGATTAATTTTAAATGTGTTACTCAATTTGAAGTAATTCAAAGTAGCGATTATATGGTTCATAAAGAAATTGAATTTCTTTCTCATTTTTGAAAATGTCGTCGTAGAGATGTAGATCGCCATAATACCGTATTCATTAGTTCAACCCATTATCAAATAGTGTAATACCTGCTAGCGACCACCTGTGTATAAAGACTCCCTGGTCTCAAAGACTGTTTTTTTGTTTTTCTCAACTATACCTTTTGTGTACAAATCAACCTCAAAAATTCAGATATGTAGACAAAACCTGAAAATATATATTCAAGATATAATACAAATATTTCATGATCGAAGTTATTTAAAAATACTCGCGTTCAATACCTGTAAGACTTCTGAATATGACTGGCACTGACCTCTGGAAACCAAGAGGTGGGATCAGGTGCCATGGCCTGGAAATTTATCTTCTTTTTTCATTCACATCCAAACAATTGTGTCAAATTTATCACTTTGACATTAGAAATTGAAACATATGTTGTATAGAGTCCTCAGATTTTAAGCACTAAAACTGTATTTCTATATTTTCTTCAAATGTGCAATAACTTTCTTCGTTATTTATAGTTTTATTAAAATGTCCAGTTGCAGCATTAATTTCATGCATATTTATCTTAACTTCCTAAAATGCTCGAGTATAAAGTTTGGTGACTTTGGACTCAGTCTATTTGCTGAATTGTAGTAGTGGTCTTTTGCCGGATAAATAGTAATCACCATGACAACCATTAAATACTGACCGTAAACCTATATTACTGAAATAAACATTTAAAGGGACCTAAATTACCTTTTGTTTCTTAAAAATTTTTTCCTATTTTACTACTTTCATTTATATACAATAACAAAAAAATAGAAATACACAGACGTAAAAATTCTTAATTTTCACATGTGTTTTGAACATTGCATAAAAAACCCAGTTTGGATAATGCCTCTTTAAGCATGACGTAACACACGATAACGACATACAAACAAACACATCTCTATAAATATTATAAACATAGTACCAAAGATATAATGCTCAAGACGATATCGTTTCTGTCAATTAGACTTCGTCAGTTGAGCTCCAATTTGAAATGTATATGTATTTTCTAAAGAGAAAGTGGTATCATACAATGCCAAATAGTATCTTTAAAAGTATAGCCGAAATCCGTCTAAGAGTAGCCACTGTAAAAAAATATCATCTTAGCTTTAGACAATTTTCGAATTTAAATAGTGTAAACAGTGCCAAATTTTATTTTAATATAAGATGAACAGCTGGTACCGAAATCACAGGTACAAGGTTTATGTATACCCTCGTGGACTCAAACGGTCCACCAGCAGTGGCAACGAGCTATAACAGATGTTCGTCTTTAATGAAAATAATGAACACTTATCTGTGGTAATTACATAACGACTGATACAATATAAATCAGGTAACCTCACATCAAAAGACAATATATGATGTAATCATACAGTAACAATACAGAGTTCAATACGGCCGTGCAATACGTAATATCGTATTGCACATAGTTGAATACGGAAACTTCGCCGAAGCATTCATGTCATCCAAAATATTTGCTGGCGTCGTTAAAAGCGGAATGAATTCTAAATGTGTATACATATAGATAATAAGGGACATGTAATAAAAACAAAACCACACAAATGTTTCTATCCGTATCATCAGACTGCACTTGATGATTCCAGCGTATGAATTAAACTCGACCTACGCTCTCGTTGAATCCTTCCGCTACAACGATCTCATGCAGCCTGGTGATACGGATAGAAACATATGTGTAAATTTGTCTATGTAAGCTATTTTTTAGGAGTCGTCACCGGATGGTTATTTCATATATAATCAATTCAATGGGTATTAACATTATTTTTCTTGTTTCGTGGCGACTTACATACAAACAACTAACGTATGCGTGCAAGGTTTGATTAAATATTAATTGCTTTGCTTTTTACACTAAGACTAATGACGATCTCCTACTTCATGTAAATATGTAACAACGTGTTCGAAATCCATCAACAACACTCAACAATAGCAGTGTCTACGTGCTATCTGATATGAATTGATAAACAATACGTGTGAAACGCAAAAAGAGTAATGCTTGTGGTAATATTAACTTGAGCCGCAAACATGTTTTCAAATGACAAATGTTTTTTTAATCTTATCTTTCACCGCAAAATATAAATTTTTATTTATGTTATGTGTTTTTCCCCTTAATTTTCTCCACACTTAACGATTTTCACTTTTTTATGATGGTCAGCTTAAAATGGCGGAAAAACAGTTTTCTCGGCGCGAAATTACCGCACACATGCAATCGACATTGCATAATCAATTTAGGCTCCATTTCGAATCAATGCCGCGTTTATTACAAGTGAATTCATCGTCATTTAAAGGGCGATGATCAAACGCCTTGGCTATGAAGGCAAGTACCATTATTAGTCATTTACTTTCAAAAATTTTAATTCCTATATATGTAATCTCGAGTGTAAATGAAACTTAAGAAAGACGGACAATTTCAGGAGCATGGTATTCTAACATCGACATATCAATTGTGTTTATTCTAATCTTGGTCTGTTCGAGTTCATCCGATCAAATTTCAGTGTTATCGTTCAGCACACTACTAGATAAGAAATATTTTAAACCTATTCTTTTGTACATATCTTATGTAATTGATTACATGCATTTTCTCTAGTTTAACTTTGTAGAGGGGTAGAATGTGATGTTAGAGAATCCACACAAATTTTAGAGGTTTGGACTCAACTCTTCATTTTTAATTGGCACCTAAGTTAACATTTCATAGTATATTTGTTTTATTTGTTGGGGTATGTAATCTAAATAGATCAAGAGTGTAACAGGGAATGAATTTGTTGGTTAAAGATGCACAAAGGACGGGATTCGAATCCAAGCTTGCCCGTTTTCCTGTCTTACCTCATTTTCCTTTTACATGTCAATACTATTGTCTTTAGTAGCACAAGTATGGATATTTATATTAATCTAAACCAACTAGATTGCTTTTTCTAGATTAAACCTACTTCTATATAAAGCATCAGTGGTTCGCGCCCGAATACTTCCATGCAATCTGAGGAAACGCAATCATTTTCAAATACTGTTGACATCAATTGCACGATACTTCTCTACTCTTTACACAACTATTCCACATAAAAAAATAAAAGACTTTTTAGCATCATAGACAACTGTTTTTTCACTTAAGGTGGTACCCGAAAATTTAAATATCTAGTGATTGGCTATCAGGATACTTATTTTGTCCAACACCACTCTTATTCTACATAAATACACTGAAGAAACATGCTGGAATTTCTAATACACAATATATTTATAATGTTTGGAGACAAAATGTCGGCATTCGGAACCAATTGTGCCCCTTTACTTGCCGACCTGTACCTTTATTCGTATGAAGAAGACTTCATTCAGAAACGGCTGAATCAAAAGAAGAGTTTGCGGTGTCCTTTAATTTGACATTTAGATATATCGACGACGTTTTGTCAATTAATAATCACAATTTTCATACATATGTCAATGTGATATATCCCAGCGAACTAGAAATTAAAAGATAAAACAGAATCAAGCACACACGCTTCATACTGAGACATTTTACTTAATATAGACAAAAAAATTCCACATTTAAGTAGTAATATCCCTCAGTCACCCGCATATGGAGTTTATATTCCAAATGATACGATATGCCAGGGCATGTACAACATATGAAGATTTCATATACAGAGGTAAACTACTCACTGACAAATTATTGACACAGGGATAACGAAAACCGCGTTTAATGTCAACGTTCCGCACATTTTACGATCGGCATAATTGTCTTGTTTGCGATTACTCTGTTTCACAAAGTGAAATGTTGACTTGTCTTTTCGTTGGTGGTTGTTGAGACGTATGTACCAATTGTGACGAGGATTCACTCCTCACGTATTTCATTGGACTTGAATGTGGACTCACGGCAGGTGTGACCGGTCGACAGGGGATGCTGACTCCTCCATGGCACCTGATCCCACCTCTTGGTTTCCAGAGGTCCGTGTTTGTCCATTTTTACCGGATATGTCCTGGACATTCTATTGATTTATACTTTGGTATCTGAGATTTTTATATACTTTTGAAGTCGAACCATCTGACGGACAGATGAGAGTGTGAAATAAGAAGTATTATGTCACATATCGTGTCACGTAACAGTTAGTGTTATACACGATATACATGTATGTTACTGACAAATCGAATCTAATTTGTCGATACCATCATACAGGCTTTATCAAAACTACCTTTATCATTCCAGCTTTCACCGACGGAATTTTCAGAACTCGAGATCTATCACAGATGTTTTGTTCATTTTCTGTCATTATCTTGTTTATTATGTATAATCCGTTATCCATTTCCTTTTGAATTGATGATAAGAGAGAAAGTCAATCATCAGTAAGTAGATAACTTCCTCTAATTTTCCCTTCGTGGTGATATTGATTAGGAAAGCAACACAAGACAACCGATGGAAAATGATCAAAGATTTAATCAGGTGCGTCGCCTTTAAGAACTTTATTAGAAAAAAAATATATGCTCGGAAATTCATTTCACCGTGGTTTTTTACGGGATTTATATGTTAATTAGTACATTGATACTTCATCTTAAAAGTAGATTCTGTTAATTGAAAAACCTGAAAATTATGGAATATTAATCATATTTCAGAGTCAACGAAAAATACAACCTGAAGTAAATATTCGCTCCAAGTGGCATTTAGTACATGTATCTATACTTTTGTCTGACTTACTACATACCTAAAGTTCGTTTTGCAAGCTGGAAATTCCGGGTTCGATCACTGGAACTGTGACTTACCTTAGACTTTGCCAATCGCTCGTCATAAGAAAAGGAAGTTATTGAAACTTAAGGCGTTACATAAAACCTCAACAGATCCGACACGTTAATAAATCATTAGTGCATCGCCATTCGTTCGTAGCAAAAATAAAATGTGTGGCATGTCATATACAGCTGGTAGAATATCCCTACCAGGGACATAGTCAGGGTTTTCTAATTCACTTTGTTCCTCATACACCTTGACAGATTACATTTCATATCTGGGGGTCACTGGTGGCGAAATCTAGCGTTGATCTAAAATTTCACTTAAACCCCTGATTTTTGGCTAGTGAATCGACTCCCGGCAGAGCCTTCATGTCGCCATTATTCTGTGTTTACGTACTTTCAGATGGTCGATGTGTGATCGAATGTTAGACGCGTTCTGAGAGGCTTCTTAAATATAAAAATTTCAGATACCAAAATATTAATCAATAAAATGTCCAGGACACAAATACAAATCCGGTAAAAATGGACAAACACGGACCTCTGGAAACCAAGAGGTGGGATCAGGTGCCATGGAGGAGTAAGCATCCCCTGTCGACCGGTCACACCCGCCGTGAGTCCACAGTCAAGTCCAACGAACCAAGCGAGGAGTGTATCCCTGTCAGATTTGGTACAGATGTCTCAACAACCGCCAACGAAAAGGCAACTCAACATTTCACTTAGTGAAACAGAGTACTCGCAAACAAGACTATTATACCGACGGTAAAATGTGCGGAACGTTGACATTAAACGCGGTTTTCGATATCCCTGTGTCAATAATTTGTCAGTGAGTAGTTTTCCTCTGTATATGAAATCTTCATATGTTGTGCACGCCCTTGCATATCGGATCATTTGTGAAATATAAACTCCATATGCGGGTGACTGAGGGATATTACTACTTAAATGTGGAAAATTTACGATGGGAAAGCCGAAATCGTCGTGTTTATCGTATAGCTTAGTTGCTAATTTCCCGTCTGTGTTTATTTTAAGTAAAATGTCTAAGTATGAAGCGTGTGTGCTTGATTCTGTTGTATCTTTAATTTCTAGTTCGCTGGGATATATCGCATTGACAAATGTATGGAAATTGTCATTATTAATTGACAAAACGTCGTTGATATATCTAAATGTCAAATTAAAGGACACCGCTAACTTTTTCTTCTTTTGATTCACCAGTTTCTGAATGAAGTCTGCTTCGTATGAATAAACGGTACCTGCAGCCAATGGGAATCGACACCGCGTGGTCACAGTATACAGGTTGAATCTGTCAAGGTGTATGAGGAACGGGATGATAGATGGTGATAAATAGTATATTCGGGATGTGAAACAACAATTTTAGAGTTATAGATATGCTATAAAATGCATTGAGTTTGCGACTTAAAATGTTGTAAATCATTTTATACAGATTTCATATGTCTAATGTTATAAATTTTTAGATCATTTACTTCAAATTTATCCCAAGAACAAATGGCTATATATCCTTACTCATTTTTTCCAGATATTGACTATTTCAACCCAGGGAACATGACGCTATACGTATCATATTAATATTCATTTGTTGCAAAACGTGATCTGATTATCTTGGAAGGATGTGTTTGAAGTAGATTCTTCATAGGGAATTGCGATATTCAGTTAATGATTTTAAATGACATTGTATGACATCCAAATTAGAGTAAATAATAGGATATAAAGTCACCATTTCATCTTGGTCAATTACATTAATTGAATAGGTTCATATACAGGTCACTATCTTTAATGTTATTGTACCTGAGTATTGACACAATTGCTGATCCAATTACTGTTATTAGTCAAATATGAACGAATGTAAATTATTATCTATATCATTGTGTTAATTAAAGGGGCTCTTTCATAAAAATTATCTAAAGCTCACTTTACAAAATATATTTAAATTTGGAGTTCAACTGATGAAATATAATTGGCAGAAACGATCGTCTTGAGCATTAAAGCCCTGGTATTATGTTTGTAATATTTACATGAAAGCTAACAATAATGCAGGCTCTCATTTTAACAGACCCAGTCAGCCTCGATAGAGTAATTGTACCATGGTACTCGCCATTTGGTTTGCTTTTTTTTATCGCATTTCTGTTTTTCAAATTATCCAGAAATGTCACCGGTGAAATGTCCGATTAAATGTTAATAAGATTCTTTAAAATGTCATGAAATATACTACGATTACGTCAGAGAAATAATGTTTTGCAGTACAGTGTATATTTCACGCCTAAAACTGTATCCTTGGGTTTAAATCGTGATAAACGTAGGTTATTTCGTGTGCAGACACAGTTTTTGTTGATTTAAAAATTTCCCCTAAATGCCGTCGACTAAATATCGTATTTCTGGCTTGAAATCGGTGACGAATCAAGCATTCTAAAATTGCATGTTTGCATGTTATCTCGTGTTTTTATTTATATATGGATGCTTACTCCTCTATTGCACTTGATCCCACCTCTTGATTTCCAGATGTCCGTGTTTGTCCAATTCTTTCCAAATGTGTATATATATCCTGGACATCCTGAAGATTAATACTTTGGTATCTGGGATTTTTATACGTGTGATTTTAGTACCCCAAAAAGTCAGATGATTCACAGAAAATCCGATTCAACGGAGTCCAGAAATTGATATTTTGACCATGTATTTTTTTTCGTTCAAAAAACGAATATTATTTCGTTTAAACAATATATTCCGTACGAAATTATTCGTCTTGCAATTTGAATTTGTCATCGTATAATATATTAAATAACTGTATACAATGTAACACTAACTTCGCGAGACTTTCTTGACAGTTTTGCCATTGGTCGTGTTCTAAATACATGTTTGTATTTGTATTGGAATTTGTATAATTTAAGAGCCTTGTTCACTATATTTATAAGATTATTGTGTGTTTACCATGTATGGTTTCTTTCCAAGAATAAAAAATGCACAGCATTGTAAATAGCATTCTTTCTTCAAAGAGGTTCAGTGTTGAAGTCATCAATTTATACACTGTATTGGATCAATGACGAAGTACTAATAGATAATCGAAAGCCCATAAGAATACGACAAATTAGATATACTAATCGTTGCAACATGGAGAACAATTGCGAATTGCAAACGGAATGATATCAGGTGTCCGAAACAAGTAGGCGTCCCCTGTTAGCATGCCACACCCGTCGCAATTGTTACATGGAAACCACTCGACTTCGGATAAAACTTTCTCACAAAATCATCTTAGGTTTTACTGGAGCTTGAACCTGTGCTGACTAGATATGAGTGACGTCATGGTTTAAAGTGTGATGTTCAAATGACTTAATTACTTTTCGCGAAATACAATCGAACCTAGAAATAGTGAAATCGAAGGGGGTGACATTTTCTTTCAAATAAACAGGGTTTCAAAAATAATAGGGTTATAATGGTAATAAAGAAATTTGATCCTGGAATCAAAATCATTCCAAATAAAGCGGATTTTCAGTGTTACAGGGTTCAACATAAATGTCTTATACTGTATAAGTGATTTACAATATTGATACATGATCTTGTTTAGTTCGTAGATGAATGTTCCAAGCCTTGTCAGTGTCCTCTAAAACGTCTGAACTGTAACTATGGTGTCAGCAGAGTACGGGATGGTTGCAATTGCTGTTATATATGTGCAAGGCAACACGGGGACATGTGTAGCAGGAAGAACAAATGTGACACAGACAAACATCTGTACTGTGACATAGCCAGCAACTCACCTTATGGTATATGTCGTGGTAAGTACTACTTGTTTGTATTGACCAATCTTGTAAATATTGACCAATCAGTCTGCATGGTAAGTACCAGCTTGTAAATAATGACCATTCAGTTCCCTCGTGGCATGTGCCATTTCATTTGTTTGTATTGACCAATGAATTCCTTTTTAGTGAGAAACATCTTGTTTGTTTGTTTTTTGTTGATTTAACGTCCCACTCAAGAATCTTTCACTCATATCGGTGAAAGGCTTCAGATTTTGACCTATGCTCAGCACTTACGGCCATTGAGCATTGAGGATTCTTTAACGTGCCGTCACCTACTGCGACACAGGACCTCTATTTTTATTGCGTCATCCGAAGGACAGGACACCAACCTGCCGACGACTGGACTAAAACTTACGACCTCACGATCAAGAGTCGAGCGCGCTACCAACTGTGCCAGGTCGGCTCAGAAACATCTTGTAAATATTGACCAATCAGTTAATTCGTGGTTAGCACCAGCTTGCAAATGTTAAATATTAAGTTCCCTAGTGGTAAGTGTCACTTATTTGTATTGACCAATGGATTCCTTCTTTAGTTAGAACAATCTTATAAAGATTAACCAATCAGTTTCTTCGTGGTAAATACCAGCTTGTAAATATGGACTATTCCATTCCCATGTGGTATGCACCACTTACTTATATTGACCGATGAATTCCCTTGTGGAATCATCTTGTAAATATCGACCAATCACTTGCTTTATGGTTAGTACAACTGGTTTGTATTTACCAATCAGTTCATCTGATTTTGTTTACATTGGATAATCTTGTTTATAATGGATAATGTTTGTTTATATTGACCAATGGATTTCTTTATGGTAAATGATATCTTGTACGTATTGACAAATACATTTCAATGTATTAAGAGCCAGCATGTTTTTACTGGATAATGTTTGTTTATATTGACCAATGAGTTCCTTTATGGTAAATGTTATTCTGTATGTATTGACCCATGAGTTTCATTATCATCAGAGCCATCTTTGATTATATTGGGCAATATCCGCTTTTAATTACCAATGAGTTTCTCTGTGGTAATTGTGTTATTGTGTAACCAGTGAGTTCCTTTGTTATAAGATACTTCTTGTTTATATCGGACACATTTTGTTTATATTGAACAATGAGTTCCCTTTTATACCAAATCTATAAAGTAATGTAGCTTTACAACTCACAGTTTGCTGAATGATTAATCAATTTGGCTGAATTTTCGGAAGAACGCTAATGTATTGAAATGATGTGATGACTCCTTTCATCTACAGTATCAAACATCAATATTGAATGTGACATAGTAGTCAGTGACATTAATCGTGTACGTGTATATCAATAGATGATTGTTTAGATCAAGAAGATTGTCTGTGTTCTTAATGTGAGGTCTGATAGAAATTTACCCGGCAACGGACAAGCGACCTTCCCACAATTTAGGGACAAATCGATCAATCAAAAAGCACAGAATAAGTACAGAATAGATTTTTCGGATTTTATGAAATAATCCGTCGATTATATCTTTTATTCATACATGCAGCCTTATAATTCAACAGAGGAAAGGCATTTATATTCTGAAACATAATTTTGTAATATCAGGTTAAAAGCAAAGTAAAATGATACATACCGAACAATCCGGATTTTGGTTAAACCTGTCACATCAACTGAATAAAAATTGCAAGATCATTTCTGCAAATTTACGAATATCTATTTTTCATAAAGTTACTTTTTCCTATGTTAGAAAGCAAAGTAAACAAATTACAGATCGCTGCTTTTCGACCTGTGTTGCAATATTACAGGGGTAAATCTTATATCAAACCTCAGTGTATGGCCACTGTATTTCATGGTTCGTTGACATATTATTTGTAGAATTAATTTTAGGAAAGAAGACTAAGTAATGTGACATCGCAGTTGTTGACCAGCCTTAATGACAAGACTATTCCGTTCAGATTTTACGGAATAGTTGATAATCAGAACACGTGACTTCAACAGAAAGTCGGACAAAGTCCAGTTTTTGTTATATTTACATTGGCAACATTCTGTGATATCTTGTGTAAGTTCATCTGTGAGGAATAATGTTTAATCATAAAGAAGTGTTATTACTTTCCCGTAGATTGTTTCTAAAAACTGGCACTTAGCATCATATTGTACCCCTATTCCAGGTCATATAAACGATAAAATGCCAATCCGCGGTTTTCTCTGATGCTGGATACTATTATGACAATATATTTAGATCCTGCGGTGTAATGTTAATTATACATGTATGGTAAAATATTAGTATGTATTTATCTTTTTCCTCGCTGCAGCATCACATCCAAAGTCATGTTTTATCAAGGGAGTCGAGTATAGGGACGGCGAACAATTTCACTTGGACTGTCGAAGACTTTGTACATGTCAAAACGGAAACTACGGGTGTGCTGAACTTTGCCCACAGGAACTAAAAAGACCAGCGTATGAATATTGTAAAAATGCTCACTTGGTGACGGTGAGAGGTCAGTGTTGTAAAGAATGGTCCTGCAACGAAGTAAATTTTACTAGCAAATCCCCCAGGCATGTTGAATTAAAAAGCGCTAATTTGATGATGAATCTACCTCCTAAAGGTAAGCTTGTAAATGTGTTACAATTAAATGCAATTATGTGTGATTAGCAGTGTTTTTAGCATATATTATCGAATTATGATATTTTGCTGATAATATTGGGATCTTAATTACCTTCCATCTCTGGATTTCCAGAGGTCCATGTTTGTCCAGTTCCTTAAGAAAGCCGTTGTGTGTGTCAAACGCCTATTGATGTGGAATAATGTTTCTACACTTATTTACTGGCATCAGCAGTTTTATTGGGTTTTTTTTATCCTCACAGACTGTAAACAAATATTTTGCTATACAGAAATTATACCCAAATAGCGGTCGACGATATATAATCACTAATATTTACATTCGCTGTACCATTTCTTGCTCTAAAATATGCAACTGAATGATCGCCATGGTTAAGTGTTAGAGTGTTTGACTAGCACTCGGAAGGTCTCGGGTTTGATTCCATGTACCAGGCGATACCTAGAATTTAAAGGGTTAGGGACTGGCAATTTCCGAAATCGACATTAGAAGTATAAATTGTGGGTTATTAAATGAGGCCTGACCATTCCTTCACCAAGAAATCGGCATTACAAGTAAAAATTACGAATAAGACTTAAGTCGATGACATGAGACAAAGCGTGACGCACTTCAGGACACCTGGTCCCATCTCGTTCGGATTTCGCTCATGTTCTTCGTATGTAATTAGTTGTATCTAATGAACATGGAATTCCGATTATCCATTCGTACTTTTCATTTTTACTTCATCGATAAATATAGATTATTATAATGCCACGTTCATATCATATCCCATGTCAACCCCGAGACTCTTATATATATATATATATATATATATATATATATATATATATATATATATATATATATATATATATATATATATATATATATATATATATATATATATATATGAGGTCGGAGTTTGATGTAGGATATTATTTGATAATTTGAAAATGTCCATGTTGTAAACTTGTTATCATGTAGAGACAAACAAAAATCAGTTTTCCTTTTCCAACATTTTAAAGTACTGGCTATAAATTTCGAAATAACTGTTTCATAATCTTTTTCATGTAATCATTTTAGATATTTCAACGACACTTTATTTTCTTTCTTTATGCTATAGTTCAGTACCATAATTATGTCTTTGTATAAAAACTTGTATACCAGACTGACGGCTTTTTATAGCGTAATTTTGTAAAAGAGTGATATATTGGAAGCCTCGTTCTGATGTGAGCGGTTAGGGCTGCTCATAATATATTTGACTAGTCTGTTCTATGATTGGTCACGACCGCGGCCACACTGGCACCTGGTCTGAATTGGGTTCCTTCCCATGATTCAACATTTTTAGAGTTACAGACACTGCCAAATAACTGAATTTACGACTTTTTTCATGAAAATTTTTTTTCAAATGTCGGCTCTAAAACTAATCAGAAATAAAAAAAAAATAATAAATTTTAAAAATAAAAAATTAATATCTTATCTATGATGAAAATATTTGGAACTTTTATTTCGACTGGACCATTCACAAAACTATGTTAGTACTGGTCTATACATTGCGAAAGGTAAGTACCCATGGATAATAATTATCGTACTCCCTTATATGGATTAGGATGGTGTTTCTGATTGTATCATATATGCAGAATCGCCATATTTAGCTGGGAATATATGATAAATAGATAAAGTTTATAGTATGACCATTTTGATATAATACTCGTTCTTAGCCCGAGGTTGCCGATATCAGCCTTAGAGCCGAGTTCTGAGAAGGAGTGTGATATAAAAACGGTCATATCATAAACTTTTTATCATGATATGTCTAAATTAGCAATTTAAACATACAACAAGATACAGTAATAACAACATGTATGTACTTTCTAATTCCAATATTCTCGCCGACAACGATTTAAAAATCATTTCTCCATGTTGAGTTGACATTGCTGATTGTCTATGACACCAAACGAGCAGATGATGAAATATGTCGGGAACGGATGACAAACTACTATTTCATTGATCGCATTAGGGTGCATTACGAGTATAACCAATGCATGGGTTCATTACGAGAATAATTAATGCATGGGGCGTGACAGTATCGCATATGTATGTGTATTCATATTTAGAACAAACATATGATAAAAGTACATAGCAAAGTTTAACTCTCTCTATATCAGATGAAACATTTGGCGGGACGTAAAACAATGGATCAGTAAATGTTCAATATATTTTTTTTTTTCATTTTGATTACGCCACACTCAACAATTTTAGTTATATGGTGGCGGTCAGTTTTTAATGGTGGAGGAGAGAACCTGTTTCCAGTGCACCCAGAAAGAGACCACCGGCCTCCCGCAAGTAAACTGGAAAACATACTCACAAAAATCAGCATAAATTCCAGCAGGGGTAGAACCTACACTGACCGAAAGTGAAACATCATTGTACATCCAATCAAATCCAATATCATTTGCAGTAGTTTCATAATATAGTATGTGAGAGAGAGAGAGAGAGAGAGAGAGAGAGAGAGAGAGAGAGAGAGAGAGAGAGAGAGAGAGAGAGAGAGAGAGAGAGAGAGAGAGAGAGATTGTGATTCTTGGTTTTACAACAGTCCCCTGATTAATTAAATAACCTGCATGGCTATTCTATACCAGGCGTAATAAAGACGCCAAGCATGTTAACATTCCCATGTGTCTTTATATAAATTCACGCGGTATGTAAATCGTGCCAAAAGGCGCGTGGGATTCGATGGATAATTTAAATGTCAATCAACAGGAACCAAACCAGCTATAAACTGTATCAAAATCAATTCATTTCTGAACGCTCTTGTTGTTTTCTATATCAAAACATATGCTTTTTTTATTTTTGACTGTTTATTGATAAATGTTCCATCAACATGTATAAGAGAAATATATGACTCAATTGAGAGAGTGATCTTATAACCGTATCACTTGATAACATCGCTGTATACACTGCAGACACGGAGGTACGCCTGAAATTAGAAAATTGCGCTTCCGAGTAGTTCTAGCTTGTCTTGCTTTGAGAAGCATTAGCTGGGTTTTTTTTTCACTACTTAGATCGATGTACAATGCAATGTAAACAATACATAGGCATTAAAACTCTTAAATTCCTTATGTTTTGTGAAAAATGCTTCCGAAACCCAAGTTTGACAGTTTCTCAATTGAAATTAATTAACTAAACCTGACTTTTTATATATGAATAACGAACTGGACCTGACCTTATTTCCACAAAATATTTTTCCTGCATGTGTATAGCTCTGCCCTATAGACGATAATGTTTCTCAATTAAATCGTGTTCATAAAACTATCTTAAGATTTATCAAATAATTGTGAAACCATGCCTTCGTTAAGACCATGCTACTTTTACATGTTCAACAATTTGAAAGCTCAAACCAAATACAAAGATGGTGATTTATTTTAATTGCATGACTAAGTTTTGATTAGTGTTACGCCACACTCTACAATTTTATTCAGTTATATGGTGGAGTCCAATTTTTAATGGTAGAGGAGAGAACCCGGTTACAATGTACCCGGGAAGAGACCACCGACCTTCCGCAAATAAACTGGCAAACGTTCTTACAAAATTCAGCTGAGGTTCCAGTGGTGTTGGAAACTACGCTGACCAGAAGTGAGATACTCTATGATTCAAAGCGAGTTCCTCTTACCAGTCGGTCACAGAGGCCCCTATATGAGACTAGATTACCTAAATGACTAGACTGACCACTGGTCATTCGTACTTTCCTTACTTGCCGACCGATAATGTCATTCCACGTCAGATTTAGTGGCTCCTTGACCTTGACCCTGATATTGATTCCAAAAATAGTTTCTGTCACGCCACATTTCGTTCTTGTTTTAATTGAAGATGGAGTCAATTTTCCGGAAAAAAACTTTTACTTCAATTGTAAACCAGTTCACATTCAGTAAGAGTGCAATCAGCAGTATTTTGACATACTACTAAAACTTAGTGGTTGTAATTATATAGCTTGTGAAACTCGATCCCTTTATTAGAAAAGTGAAGAAATGTTGACATAAATTGTCGATACAGCGACAAAACTTGGTGCTAATGGTATAAGTAAACATTTAGATCAATTAAATTTGAAAAATGAAGACATTAGCATCAGCATCCGGAAATGATATCTTTCGTGCTCTATTACGTCCAACGTTCTAAATATTTCTTTTTAGTGCACTGTTGTCTTTTGTAATTAATTGGTGGGCTTTGGTTTAACATCCCAGCTTTTCTTTTTATATTTTTTATATATAAGGTAACTTTAAGTTTGTTTGTTTGTTTATTTGCTTGTTTATTGTTGTTTAACGTACCACTCAAGAATCTTTCACTCATATGGAGACGTCACCAAATGCCGGCTAAGGGCTTCAAATTTTGGCCTATGCTCGACACTTACGGCCATTGAGCTGTGAGGGTTCATTAACGTGCCGACACCTACTGTGACACGGGACCTCGGTTTTTACTGTCTCATCCGAGGGACAGGAAATCAACCTGACGCCGACTGGACTCGAACTCACGACCTCACGGTCAAGAGACCAGGCCGGCTCAGCTAATATTAAGTTTGACTTACACCAGCGCATAGGGGTGAGTTTACGTGTCACGCCTTTTGAGACACAGGACCCCCTTTTCAAGTATCGTCCAAATTTCCAATTCATAGCCAGTCACAACAATCTTTGATATTACAATCGAGGCCCGGACCTTCCACTTGCGAGTTGGACGATCCACCACAAGACCACTGTAAGTGGTACTTATTTAGATAAACATAAACAAGCGCCAATGGGTCCCTTTTAACCAAATTTGAGGCCACATAAAGTTCACAACAAAAAAGATCTAGTGTATTCATAGGCGATCCAAAATTGCCAAAACTCTGTACATAAAAAAATCGTCGTGAACTAATGATCAGATTTCTTTTAAATGTCGATAGACGACTGTTACGTCAATATCTAAATTGTTGATGAGTGAAAATGATATTTATTCATTCTCATGTCACTACGGACGTTTCTGCTTAAATGACATATTGCTCGGTTTTATATAAATGGTTTATTAATTCAAAGCTGATTGATTCTGTGTACAAAAATATAATTATGGGAAAGTTGTTTGGATTTTCCTAAGATTAAATGTGACAAATCATCTACAAGTATGTTTTGATTATTTTCGATGGTAGTGATTTACTATTACTGGTCTGTCAAAAGGGGTTGCTTACTCCTTCCATGTTTGAGTTCCATGTTTGTCCAATATCACTATGTCTGTATACTGTCTCATTGGCATTCTGTAGCCAATAAACTACTTACACAAGGTTACGTTGTTGAACGCTTGGAGTCGTCGTTTAAGAAGTTATATGGTCGATACGGGGATTTTGTTAAACATTATAGATTAAGTCCCCCTCTCAATAATATTAGATAGTATTCTGGAGCACGGTCAAAGACAGTGACTCCATTTCACCAATTGCGTTTTTCACCGAACTTGACTTATCACCGAACTTGACCTTTTAACCGAATTTGACGAGAAAGGTTTCCATGGAACGTTTGCGACGGGTGTGGCATGCTAGCAGAAGACGCTGACTTTTTCCGGGCACCTGGTCTTATCCCGTTTGGTATTCAATTATAATGGACTTTACTTTTTATTATCGATTGGTACTTCTTCAATTTTACTTGGTACATGTGATTTTCATATTCATTCATTTCCATTTCATTCCAGATCAAACCGTTCCTGGAGAGCAACCTCCACCTAACGCAAAATGCCCTGAGAACGCAACCCAATGGAGCAGCTGCTCCGTGACCTGTGGCATGGGACAGTCCGTCAGATATTCCCACAAACATTGCAAGAAAGTCCAAGAAATGCGTTTGTGCTATTTAAGACCATGTTCGGACAAACCACTGTATTCTTTGGTATGTGATTAACTAAGCACAACGCATGTGCACAGAATTATAATGTCGTTAAACAGTCAAATTAACATTAGTTTTGCTTTTGATCAACAAGAATAAGATATCAGAAGTGATATCATTGATACAAATTACTTGCATACACTGAAATAAACCAGGTATACATCAGATGTTGACACAGAGATGTGAAGAACATTTCATTTGAATTTTGAATAGTGTTTGACTCCACACTCAACAACGTTTTCAGTTATATGATGGCGGTTTTTATTGATGGAGGACAGCATCTGGTTACAGTGTACCCACTGGCCTTCCGCAAGTCACTCGTAAACTCTCTCACAACTTGCGGGCACAAACAAGTGCTGACAGGAAGTGAGAGACTTTATGGTACAAAGCGCGATGCTCAAACCACTGGGCCACGGAGGCTCCTATATTGTATGTCATAATGACCTTTGTATATTTTATGATTTACTGACTGAAAAGATTTTGTTGCGAAATATTTATAGAATTGTCTACATCGATTGTAATATGATTTCGTTCCCAATTTGTTTTAAATGCGCACGTACGTAGTCTGTGTTTGATTGGTAGTGAACATAACTCTTTCCCGGCTTCTGTTTTAAATACAAAGTTCTTATTGCATCAAAACTAATTGGCTTATATGTATATACTGATTAGTTGTTTGTTAAGTAATACCCTTTTTTACCTCTTATCAAGAATCAATTGACTTATTTCAACCTATCAATGAAGGAGAGATCGTCATGCGTAACTATTTAACTTTTGTGAAAAAAGCATAGTTACCATAGAGACTTCAAACGGGCAAAAAAAGATTCAAAACTTGGCATTATTTTCAAAAATCTTATTCTTTTGAAACAAATAGTCAGATTAATGTCAAATTTGGTGTACATAATGTTTAGGTTAATTTTTACAGTTATGTGAAGGAAATTGAAATTTGTTCATATTAAATGACAAAGGATATGATTTTATACAAATGACATGTTAACTCAAAACTTCTTTTGAAATACAAATGTATAATGAGAAAGTCCTAATGAATTATTAAAGGGTCATATCGACAATGTTTAAAGGTCACGGGGTCGACGATAAATGTCACAGACATCTACACAAACAGAAAAATTCAACTGCATAATTTATTTGCAAGATGAGCTCCTCAACATATGTAACAATTTTTTTTTCATAAACTTCGAACATTTTTTTAAGATATTTGCCTAGTCCCATCCCGTTTGGGATTCCCAGTTGATTGCCGTGTTGATACCGTTGTTATATGTATCTTTTCACCAAACTCGACCTTTTCGCCAACTCGAAAGGTTTCCATGGAACATATGCGGCGGGTGTGGCAGGTTGATAGGGGACGCCCGTTTTGAATTCCCAATAGTTCTCCATGTTGAGGCTATTTGTATTTAATATGATGTATTCTAATGGAGTTTTGAGCATCCATTGGTACTTTTATTTTCATTCTCATCATATATGCAGATTAGGTACGTATGTAATGTTTGTTCTCAGTACGCATCTGCTACATTCCAAAATATGTCCAGGTGAGCTGCTCATGTTCATTTTCTTTTTTCAGGGACGGAAGAAGTGCACGCCAACAACAAGAGTTAGTGAAAAAATGCCCATCATTTACGAAAATGGAAAGCAAAATTGTACTAGTTTAAAGAAGTACCGTTTAAAAGTCTGCACGACGTGTAAACAGAACAAATGTTGTTATCCTCGACGGACGCAGACGAGACTGATTGAGTTTGTGTGTGACAAGTACAGCTATAAATATATCAAATATGCCTGGATCAAGAGATGTAAATGCAGCAGGGTGTGCAATAAAAAGAAAGGGAAAAAGGTTGAATGAAAAAAAAATACTGTTCAGTGACTAAAGACAACTATCAGTCTATTAACTGCATGTCTGGTTTTTTATTACATGCGAATGTAATTGAACAATAATGATATGAACTCTACTTATCTTGAGAATCGAAACTTTTAGAGAGAGTTCGATCATTCTAAATCCGAACACATTCTGACCACCGATATGGTTGTTCCTAACAGTTTACGGACCAACTGTCATTAATAGACTCGACGCGATTTAACTCTATAATCTTCTGAGCAGGCAAATGGCTGTGGTACTCTTTATTGCATCAGGTGGTTAAGAAGGAATGTGGATTGGGGAAAAAGGGGTCGATTGCGTTAATGAAAGACAAGGGCTAGTTTGATTCACTGGCTTGTAATTTATTTATTCCATTGTGAGCGCCAGGATGACGGTAGTATAATAACGGATGCGGGTCGGCTTCTGACTTGTACTCATTGTCGATGTTGGGTGGTTAGGGTTTTGTGTAGTTGAGTTGTGGGTTGTTGGGGGGGTGGGTGCTTGTTGTGGCGGGGTCTGGATGGTGTAGTGGTCGTTAGGGGAGCGTCTAGTGGATTGATGTGGTGGTTTTGGATTATGGGGGTATGGTTGGTTTGTGGGACCTGGTCTGTGGTCGCGGATATTGTTGGAGTTTTTGGTGGTGGTGTGGTTGGGGTGGGTGATGGAGTGGTTATGTGTTGGGGTGGTGTGGTCGGGTTGGTGGGTTTGCTTAGGGTGTGGATGTAGTGTGGGTGAATTGATGGCGTTTGAGGGGGGTGAGTGTTATTGTGTAGTTAATTGGCTGTTTATGTGCTTGGGCCATTTAGGGGGGTTGTTGCCTGTCGGTGGGGTGGCTTGGTCGTGTGGGTGTTGCTTTGTTGTTATGTTGAGGTTACGGTCGTAGGTGATGTTGGGTTGATTGGTGGTGGCGTTGTTTGAGCTGTTGGTCTGGCGTCGTGTGTTTGTTTGTGGGGGAGGGTCGGGTGTAGGGTGGGTGGGGAGGTATTGGGTGGTGTGTATAGGATGTAGGGTTGTGGGTTTGTGCGTCGTGCTAGTTGGGGGGTTGTTGTAGTTTGGTGGGGAGTTAGGTATTGGTGGTGGTGGTTCGTTTGATGTTGGAATGATGCGGTGGTGGTGCGGTTTTCGTTTATGAGGAATGAGGAGTGGATGTGTTAGAGTGGTTTGGTTGATGTTAGCGATAGTGATTGGATTTGCTTTTGGTTGGTTGGTGTGGGGAGATTGTGTGAGGGGTTTAGGGTTGTTGGGTATTGGGGGTGGTTTTGCAGGGGTTGGTGGGGGTAGAGGGGGGGTGTGAGTGGGCGGTTTCTTGTGGTCTTAGTGGTAGTAGGTTTTGGTGTGTTGATTAGGTGGGTGAGTTTGTGTTATAGTGAGTTGATGTTGGGGTGATTGGGTGGGGGTGTAGGGGTGGTGTGGTGGGGCAGTGGGTGGTGTGGTTTTTGTGTAGGTAGAGATGGTTGAGGAAGTAGCTTTGAGGTTGGTAGGTAGTGTTGAGGTAAGGCGGGTTGTGGGGGTGGTGTGGCGGCTGGGTAAGGTGTTTGTGGTAGTGTTTGTTGGGGAGGGTTGTGGGGGGGTGGGTGAGTAGGTGGTGTTGGGGTCGGGTTGGTGGGCTTAAGTGTTGGGTGGTGGTATATTGGTGGTTAGTGATGGATGTGTTCGTAGCAGGGGAGGCTTTGTGTTTTGCGTGAGTTTTGTATGGGCGTGGGGGGGGGTATCGGGGGTGGAGGTGATTAGTGTGGTGTTGGATGTGGGAATTCTGGGTAGGGTTGGGGGATTGTGTGTGAGGCGGCTTCGGGGTGGGCGTGGGAGTGTGTTTGTTTGTTCCGTTGTGTGATTGATGTATTTTTGGGGGTAAAGTAGTGGTAGAGGTTGAGTGTGTGAGTTTTGTGTTTGTGATTTTGGTGCGGGTTGGTGGGTGATAGGCTGGATGTATTGGGATGTTTGGCGGGTCGTTGGGGGGAGCGTACCGGAGTTTGTCGGTGTGGTAGTGTTAGTGGTCGGTGTGGTGAGTGGCGCGATCTGTGTTAGAGAGTTGGGTTAATGGGAGGTTGGTTTGGTGGTCTGTGGGTTGGATTTGTGGTGTTATTACTGTCGTGTAAGGTTGGGTCGGGGGGGGCGTGTGGTTGACGGCGTGTTAGCGTGGTTAGTGTTTATGGTGAGGGTTGTGTGTTGGGGTGTGGGGAGTGGGGTGTGGGGGGGTGGTGTCGTTTGTCGGTGGTGGCTGGGTTGGGCGTCTGGTCGTTTGTAGTTGGGGGAGGAGGGTGGAGCTTTTATTGGGTATGTGGGGGGGTGTGGGGAGTGTGATGGTGTGGGAGTTTGGCTCGGATTGGGTAGTTGAGTGGGGGTGGTAGGGGGGTTTGGGGCGGTTGGGTTGGGTGGGGTGTGAGGAAGTCGTGGAGGGTAGGTTCTGGGAAATTTGGGTGGGTCGTGTGGTTTGTTGTGATGTAGGTAGGGTTGGTTTTGGGTGTGGGTTGGTGGTGAGACACATTTTATTGGGTGGTTGTGGTGGGTGGGGTGGGTTTTTGTGTGGGGTGGGTGACGTGTGGTCGGGGGTGTGGGGTGGTCGGGCGGGGCTTGTGGGCTTGGGGGTGGGGGTGGTTCTTATTGTGGTTCGCGTGTAGGTGGGGGGGCGTGTGGTGGGGTGGGGGGTTTGGGTTGTTTAGTTTGTGTGCTGCGTAGGGTGTTGTTGGGGGTGTTGGATTCGTAATGGGGTGGTGAGTGGGTGGTGGGAGGGGTGTTGGGGCTGGTCGTTGTGGCTCGGAGTTCGTGTAGGATATTTGCGATGGGGTAGGTTGTGGGTTAGGATCGGTTGCTGTATTAGGTGAGTGTGTTGGGTTGTTGGTTGTTTGAGTTAGGTTGTGGTTATTTGTGTGGCGTATGTTAGGTGTGTGTGTGTGTGGTTAGGTGAAAGGGGGTGGGGGAGAGGTTGGCGTATTGTTACACAAGTGTAGAGAATTTTGCTTGATGCTGGGGTGTTTGGTGGATGTTCGGGTGTTTTGTGGTCAGGTAGAGTGGCTGGGTGAGTGGGTGGGTGACGGTGGTTGGAGACTTCGTAAGAGTGGTACTGGTTGTGTTGGTGAAGTTGTGTGTGTGTTTCTGTTTGGTTTGTTGTGGCAGTCGTGAGTGTGGTGGTGGGTGGAGGCCGTCGCTGGGGGTGGTGGTCGGTTGGTAGGTAAGTTGCATGGGGGTGTGTATAGAGTGTAATGTGAGTGGGTAACGGTGAGTGGGTTGGTAGTTTAGTTCGAGTTTGTTGGTTTGTCGGACCCTTGCGGTGTTTTCTTTGATTGTAGTTGTCGTGTGGTTTTTTTTTGGTTTGTTTAGTGGGTGATGTGGGGGAGGGATAGTTTGAAGGAGGATTTCGTTGTTGGGTGGTTGTGGTTTGTGTGGATGGTTGATGTGGGTGTGTTAGTTTTGTGTGGGGTGTTGGGATGTGGTTTTTTTGTATGGTGGGTTAGTTCGGGGGGGGTCCGTTGTTGGGTTCCTTTAGGAGTAGGTTTCTTCGTGGGTGGTGTGTATTTAGCGTTGGGTGGTGGTGCGTTTTTGATATTGTGGAGGGTGCGTTTGGAGGTGATTGCGCGGTTGGTGTAGTGGTTGTGTTGTAAGCGGTTTGTGGTGACATCGGGTTGGTGTGTTGGTAAATTTGGCTTGTGTATATTGTTGTCGTTGGTGTTCGTGGGTTGAGTAGAGGGAGGATGTGTTGATGGAGGGTTATTTATGGCAGAGTGTGATTTGGGTCTGGAGGGTGGGGTGTTGGTGCGTGGGGTTTGGGGAGGGTGAGGATGTGTGTGCGAGTGGGGTGGTGGTTAGTGTTCTCGGGTTGCTGTCTTGAATTAGGAGTCTTTGGTGTTCTGCTGCGCGTGGTGGAGGTGAGTTGGTTCGTGGTGTGGGTTGTGAGTTTTAAGTGTGTTGTCGGTATGTGTCTAGGGGGTGGTCGGGGTATGTGGTCGGGACGTGCGCTACGGGTCGGTTGTCTAGTTGGGGTGTGGAGTGTGTTTTGTTGTGTTGGTATTGGTGGGATGTGTGGGGGTGTAGTTGGTTGGGGTGTAGTTGTGAGGGGGTATGGGGGGGTTGGGGGGGGGTGACGTTGGTTAGGTTGGTTTGTTGTTTGTGCTGTGATACTTTGGTGGGTAGTGTTCGAGATGGTTTGTGAGTAGGGTGGTTCAGGTGTGTTGTGATGGGGGGGTTGGTGCTTGGAGCGGTGCTTGTAGATCTGGTGGGGTTGTGTTGTGGGTTGGGTGGTGGAGTGGGTTGGTCGGCTTATGGTTGTGTGGTGTTATATGTTCGATGGGTTTGCGTATGTGGGCTATGATTAGTGGGTGGTTTGGGGGGGATCGATGTGGTGGTATTGGTGGGGGGGGGCTCGGTGGAGAGCGTTTGAGACGTTGGCGGGTATAGGGTGTGTAGTGAGGTGGATTCGGCTGTAAAATGGTGTATGTGTTGGTGTGATGTGAGTTGGGGGTGGATGTTTGAAGGGTGTTGAGTGTGTTTTGGTCGTAGTGTTGGTGTTGTAGTGTGTGTTGTGGGTGGGTCGGTGTGTGGTGATGTGGAGACGGTTTGGGCTGTGTATCGATGGGGGTTTGCGGGTTGATGGTAGGTGTGTCGAGTTGGGTGTTTGTTGTGAGAGGTGCGGAATTGCGTGGGTGGGGTTGTTGGACGTAAGGGTGGTTGTTGCTTTGGTTGTGTTGAAGGTGGTGTTGGGGCGTAGAGTTAGGTGTGGGTGGGATTTTGGTGTAGGTATATTTCAGCTGTTTGGCATTGTCAGGGTGTTTAGTTGTGTTGCTTGGCGTTGTTTAGGTTTGCGGCAGTGATGTATATGTATTGGGTTTACTACCCCCAGTGTGTAAGGGGGTGGTGTGTTGTGGGGTGTTAGGTGTGTTGTCTATGGTGGTATTTAGTGTGTGTCTCCGTGGGTTATTTGGGTTGGATCCAATTGGGTGGCGGGTATGTTGTGGTGTCGAGGGGGTGGATGTTTTTCGGTGGGGTGTAATGGTGGGTGGGCGGTGGGGGTAGAGTGATGGGTTGGAGAGTAATGGTTCGCATGGGGTGGGTGGTATCGTCGGTGGTAAGTATCGGGTCTTCTGGTGTCGATGTTGTGGTGGGCGGTCAACTTTTAGTTAGGACGTATTAGGTTGGAGTGTTTCATGGAGATTTGCGGGTAGTGATGTTGATCGGGCGTCGTTGGTGTTATGTGCGGAGTCGTGTATAGGGTGTTTAATCCTCGTTGGGGGAATGCTGTGTGGGGTTTCGTGGTCTTTGAGATGGTGCGGGAGTGTCAGATGTGTGAGGTTTTTGGTGGGTGGTGTGGTGGTGGGGGGTTGTGGCTATCGCGTGTGTGGGGCTTTGGTGGAGGGGTTGTGGGGGTGTTTGAGGGTGTTGGGTTGATTGGTAGGAGGGGGATAGGGTGGTGGCTTCTTAGTGAGCCAGCTGATGAGGTTCGTCTTGTTGGGTACGTAGGGTAATGCGGTGGTTTGGGTAGCGCGTGCCGAGAAGGGGGATTGTGTGTAGTGTGTGGGGTGGTGGCTCTGGGGTGTTAGTGTGTGTAATGATCAGGCGGTGATGCGGTGTGGTTAAGCTGTATGTCGCGGGGATGGCTCGAGCGGGGTATCACGGTATAGTTTACGAGGGTTGTGATTGGTGTGGTTAAGTTGAAGTGGTGTTGGTTGGTGTGTCTCGTGGCTTGTGGTTATAGAGGACGGGGTGGTGGTGTGAGTCGGCGTTGAGGGGTAAGGGCAATTCGGTTACGGGTGGGGGTGGATAATGATGGGTGGGGGGGGTTGTTCTTAGTGTTGTTTGGGATGGATTTGTTCTGTGTTTTCATTAATGTGGTGGGGAGCTGGGTTGTGTGGGATGGGTCTGGATGATAGGCCTCGTTGGGCAGTAGGAGTTGGGTTTGGCTGTAGATGGTGTCGGCGTCTGGTGAGTTGTAATAGATGATGAAGATTGCGGTGTTTTGTGTTTGAGTTGGGCTAGGTTGTGTCGTGGTTGGGGTGAGTTTGTGTTAGGTGGGGCTTGGGTGTAGTGGCGTAGCGCTAGGCATGATGGGTGGTTCCGGTGATGTGGGAGGCGGGTGAGGTTGGTGTTGTGGGTTGGGTATGAGGGTAGGTTGTTGAGGAGTGTGTTGTGTTAGTTTTTCTTTGTTGGGATGCTTGCGTGGTTAGGGTGGTGTCCGCGGGGTATGTGGGTGTGGGGTGGGTGTGGGTGGCGCTGCGTGTGGTGTTGTGGTGTTTGAGTGGAGTGGGAGTTTGTTGGTGGTTGGTTATAGGGTTGATGGTGGTGGTGGTTGAGAAGGGTTGTGCGTGGGGGTGTATGTGTGGTTGTTTAGGTGGGTGGTTGGTGTGTGGTGGTAAGGGTTTGGGTTTGGTGTTTGGGTGTTGGTTGGAATTTTATAGTGGAGGTAGTGCTGGGGGGGGGGGGGTGTGGGGTGTGTGTGGTATTGGGATGGGGGTGTGTGGGTTGGGGTGGTGTGTTTTTTCTGTAGGTTGTCTATAGCGGGGGTGCGGATGTTTGATTATATTGAGACGTGTTGGGGGGGTGTGGTTGTCGTAGGTGATGTGTTGGACTGGTCTTTGTGGCGCGCGCGTTTTAGGTTGACGGGGAAGAGTGTGTTTGAGAGGTGGTTGTTGTGATGTGGAGTTGTGCGGGAGTGTATTGATAGGTGGCGGGTGCGTTGGGGGTTGATCTTGTGTGGTGGGTTGATATGTGGCGTGGGGTGCGGGAGTTGGGTGGGCTTTTGATGTCTGTTGTGGTTGGTGCCTCTCCGGTGGTTGTAATGGTTTTTGGATTTTCGCTGTCTGATGGGTCAAGGGTTGTGGGTGGTTTGTGGTGGTTGATATGTGAGCGGTTAGTAGGTGTGTTTGTTATGTGTTTGCTGTGGTGATGATTTGGTGTGAGTGGGCGTAAGGTGGAGGGTGTGGGCTTATTTTGCGGTGTGTGGGGGGTTTGGTGAGGGGGTCAGTCTGGAGGTGTTGTCTGGTTATGTGTGTATGGGGGTAGTGTTAGGCGGGGTTGTTTTGGTTGAGGGGTGGGAGGAGGTGTTGGGGTGGTGGGGGTGGTTAGCGGGGGATTTTATGTGGTGGTGCTTGTTTCTATTGTTGGTGTTGTGGTGGGTCGTCTGTTTTTAGTGTGGTGGTGGGTTTTGTTGACTGGTATCTTAGTGTTGTGTTATTGTTGAGGGTTGGGGTTGTGAGTGGTAGTGGTTCTTGTGTGGTCGGTTAGTGACTATTGGGGGGCGGAGGGGTTAGGGGGAGGGCCAGAGTAGGTAGGGAGTCGCTTGTAGAAGGTCGGTTGGGTTTGTGGTGGGGGTAGGTTGTTGGTTACGTGTAGTATTTTCAAAGTTTTGGTGTTCGTGGTGGGTGGTGGGGTAAGGTTATCTGAAGTGTGTGGTATCGTGTGGATGGTGGTGGTTGGGGTGTGGTGTTTATGGTTGTGGCGTGGGTGCGTTGGGAAGAGTCTACGTGGGTGATGGTTGGGATTGAAGTGTAAGTCTGGAGAGTTGTGCTAGCGGTGGGGTTGGGTGTGGGCGCGGGGGCTGGCCTGAGATGAATCGTAGGCCGGTGGGTTTAGCGGGGCTGTCGGAGTGTCGGGGGTGGTGCTATGGGTGCGTGTGATTTGCTTGGATTATCTGGGTATGTGGTGAATGGTTGGTTTTTTGTCGGATGGGGGGTCTAGTGTTGTGGGGTGGTTTATGTAGTGATGTGGATTCAGTGTGTTTGGGTGATCTCGAGGTGTGGGTTTTGGGGAGTGTGGCTCGTCGCTGTTGTGTGCTTGTAAGGTGTTAGGCGTCTTATTTGTGTTGTTTGGTTGTCTTGGTCGGCCTGGATTTGGTGTTTGGTCTAGGTAGGTTATTGTTTGGCGCGGAGGGGACGTTGGTGTGCTGGACGTTGGGTTTGTGTTGTCGTGGGAGTTTTGTGTGTGTGGGCGCGATGATTTCGATGTTCGTGGTTGTGGGTGTGTGAGCAGATTGGGGTGTACCGGGAGCTGTCTTGGTATGGTTTTGTTTGTTGTGTTGATGACGGGGTCTGTGTTTTTGGTGTTGACCGTGTGGGTGTGGTGGGGGTGTGGGTTGGTAAGGGGTGCAAGGTAGAGATCGTCGTTGTTTATAGTGTGGGGGTGGCTTTGTAGGGTCGCTGTAGTGTAGCATTGAGGATTTGTAAGTTGGTAATGTGGAGGGTTTATATTGGGACGGTTAGGAATCAGTGGTCGATGGTATTTGGTCGTGTGTCTGTTGTCGGAGGTGTAGTGTGCGTTGGTGTTCGGGGTTTGGTTGTATGGTGTTTGTGGGTGTGATGTGCGTTTTATTGTTATCATGGTAGTCTTTAGCCTTGTGTGTCAAGTTCGTGTGGCTGACGGGAGTGTTGGGTGGAGCATTTAGTGTTGGGTTTTTGTTGGTTGGGTGTGTATAGTGTGTGTTTGGTCAGTTGTGGGTTGGTGAGGTGATGAGTTGCTGGGTGGGTGTTGTGCGGATGGGACGATTGGGGTAGGTGGGGGTGTTGGTGGGGTGTGTGATCTTCTGGGGGGCGGAGTTTGGTGGTTGGTGTGGGTGGGTAGAGGTGAAGGTAGGGTGGTGTGGGCGTGTTTGTAGGGGGTGGATGTGAGAGGAGTTGTGGCTTTGACGTGGTTTTTGTTGGGTTTATTAGGGTTTTCTCTGGAAATTTGTGTGAGTTGAGGAGGAGTGGATGTGGGAGGAGTAGGTTCGGTTGTGTTGTTTGGGTGAGGGGTGGGAGATACAATTTATGTGTGAGAGGGTAGCGGTTGGTGGTCCGGGGGTAAGGGTATTGTGGTAGGCAGGGGTGGCGAAATTCGTGGGGGTGAGTGGGGGTGTGTGGGTAAGTGGGAGTAGGGTGGGGTGGGCGGGGTTGTTGGGGTGTGGAGGTGTTGATGTTTCGTGTGGTGGTTGTGTGGTTCTCTTTATGCGCTGATTGGGTCTTTTCTAGGTGCTGTGGTAAGTGGAAGGCCTGTTGCACTGTCTGGGGGGAGGGAGAGGTGGGTGTTGTGGTTTGGTGGTCTGTTGTGGGTTTGTGGTCTTATGGTGGTTGGCATGATTATATGACGGTGTTGGAGGGGGTGTGGTATTGATGGTGTATGTGGTGTGGTCTTTTGGTGGTCGGTTTGTTGGTGTAGGTAGGGTTGTTGGTAGGGTCATGTGCGTTGTGGCAATGATTAGGTTTGGTCGTGGTCTAGTTGCTGGGTGCGGTATGTGTTGTTGTATCGGGGTCTGAGTGTTGGTATTGGGCGTGGATGCGGTTTTGGGGGGGAGGGTGGGTATTTTTGTGTTGTTGGTGGTTGGTTCGGTGGGTCTTGGGTGTGTTGTTAGCGGTGGCTACGTGTGGGGTTAGTAGGTTGTAGGTGAGTTGTGAGTGTGGTGTGATGGTTCTGTGGGGGCTAGATGTAGAGGTGTTGGGTTAGGTTTTGGTATGCGGGGTGATGTATAGTTAGTGGTGCGTGGGGGTGGGGGTGTTGTTGGGGGTTTGCGGGTGTTTGGGCCTGTTCTGGTTGGGTGTGGGGTCAGTTTCGTTGTTGGTAGAGGTGGGGGGGGTGTGATGGGATTGTTTTATAGTGGATGGTGTGAGGTGGTGACGGAGTGGTTCTTGTGGTGTCGTGTCGGAATGAAGTTGATATGGGTTTGGGGGTGCGCTGTTGTTTGTGTTTGGTAGGAGTTTGGGGGTTGTCTGGTGTGCGGTTAGGTGAGTTGGTTGTGGTGGTCGGGTGTAGTAGCTGCTGGTTCAGTGGATAAGTGCTGGGCTGTGGTCGTGTGTTGTTGGTCTGTTGGGTGTGAGGGGTGTGTCGGGTTGGTTTAGGTTGTTAGTTGTTCGTTAGTTTGGCCTGGGGTTGGTTGGTGATAAGGGTATGCGGTGTTGGTTTTTGTGTGTATGTTGGAGTGGTTGGAGGGTCGGGAGGGTGACTGGGGGGTTGGGTTGGCATGTGTATTTTTGACAGTGGTTTGGGTGTGTGGTGTTGGGTATTATATGGTGTGTTGGTTGCTATTGGGATTGAGAGGGTAGTGTTAATTTTTTGTAATGTTGGTTGAGTTGGGTTATGATGGTTGGGGCTATAGGGTGTAGTGGTGTGTGGTGTTGAGGTGGGGTCGGGGGGGTGGATTATTGCGTTGGGCGGGGGAGTCGGCAGTGGGTTGGACATAGGAGGGGTTGGTACGGTGTTCTGTTTTCAGTGGTGTGGATGTATGAGGAGTGTTTTTTGGGTCTTATGTGGTGTTAGCGCTTTTGTGAGGTTGTTGTTTAGGGTGGCTGGTGGTGTGGAGGTGGGTGAGTTGGTGGGGAGGTGTGGTTTGGGGTGAATGTGCGATCGTTGCTGATTCGTCGTTTATTTGGTTGTGGGAGGGGGCGGAATGGGTGGGTGTTGGTACGTCGTTTTGTGAGTGTGAAGTGTGGGGGTGATGGTTGGTTGGGTTAGTAATCGTGCTAGGTGTTATTGTTGTTAGAGTGATGTGGGTGGGATGGTTTGATGAGGGTAAGCGTGGAGGGGGATTGTTATCTAGAGTGGTGGTGAGTGTGGGAAGGCGGTGGGGTGTGGGGTTTGTTGTGTTGGGTTTGTGTGTGAGGTGTGGTGTGTGATGTGTGTGGTGGGTTGAGAGGGGTGGGGTGTAATTGATAGTGTGGGGGCTGTGTGTGTATTTGGGGGGCTAGGCGTGGGTGTCGAGGGGGTGTGTGGTTGTGGGGGGTGTTGGTCCCGTTGGGTGGGTAGTGCTGGTATTGGTGGGTGTCTGTGAGGTTGTGGCAGTGTGTTGGTGTTAGTGGGTTTTGGTAATGGCTGATGGTTCGGTTGTAAGTTTAGGTTTAGGGACATTGGGGTTGGGAGTTTGCGATGTGTGGGATGGCGCTGTGGTTTCGGTTCTTGTTTACAAACAGTACTTACAACTTCCAAATATCAGTATTAACTAAATCTTTTGCTTCAGTCAAATTGCATATACATATTTCAACAGTTGGTAAATAATGAAAGTGTATTTGGAAAATGTTACTAAAGCGTAAATGAAATACAAGGGCAGGTATAAACAGTAAATAAAAAAACCAGTCTCTCCGGAGCTGTCATAAATTCATCGGTACTTAAATCCAGAACAATATACTTTCATCTGTTCAACCTACATTCTTAAATTCTGATTCTTAGAGAGAGAGAGAGAGAGAGTTTATATAATATAATCTATTTATATAAATTCTTATTATTCTTAACATTAAATATATATCTTTTAATTTAAAATTTATATAAATATTTAAAAAAATTATTTTTAATTTAATTTAATTATTATTTATATTATTATTTTATTAATAAAATATTTTTTTATACTATTATATAAATTAATATTTATTTTATTCTATAAAAATTCTACTATTTATTTTTATAATAATATTTTTTTTTTAAATTACTTCTATAATTTTTTTTTTAAATACCAATATAAATTCATAATAAATACAATTAAAACTTTATAAATTAATTAATATTTTATATTTATCTATTATTAATAATATATTTATATATTTTAATCTTTATATATTTATATATTTATACCTTTAATTTATAATTTACTTTATACAATAAAATATAACTATATTATCTAATTTAATATATTAATATAAAAATTCTTTTTTTTTAATTTAATTTCATATTTATATTATTTTAATAATTTCTTTATACTCTTTTTCTATTTAATATATAAATTATTATACAAAATTATATATATTATATTATTTATATATATATATAATATCATTTAATTTGAGAGAGAGAGAGAGAATTTTATTATTTAATTATTTAATTAATTAATATTATTTATTTCTTTATTATTTTTATTTTATTTATTATTATTATATTTTATTTATTAAAAAATAATAATTTTTTAATTATTTATTTTTATTTTATATATTATATAATTTAATTTATAATTTTCTTTTCTTAATATATATTAAAATATTAATATATTAATTTTATTTATTATAATAATATAATTTAATATTATTATTATAAATTTTCTTTATATATATATATTAGAGAGAGAGAGAGAGTGCAATTTAACCTTTATAATCAGTAATCAGTTAACACTCAATTCACCATGTGTATGTGGGGAACAGTAATATGCTGTATGCTTTTCTAATGAAAAGTTAGAGTCATTACACAATGCAAAACCATATGGAAGCAGTATAGCTAAATTAAATTTTATGAGTTTAATACAGCATCAATAATCTGGAACAATAATGTGCCGTCTGCTTATCAGATAAAAATCTCTATACATTGACTACGTATTTGCAATCTCAGCTGGATAGGAACGGAGACAATCTGTACAACTAGTTCATATTGTGTGCTCTCGATGCATCAGTTCGCGGGAACTCTTATGTGTCGTCTGCTTATCCTTTGTGACATTTGTGTTTTGTTTATGTCTATAATCCAAGGTGCATTAAGGCTTGTCATTTGGTATAGAACTGGGATTACTGTCACCTGACAGTTCTTTAATAAGAATTTACAACCGCAAACAAAATAGATAATACATCTGTGCAAATAATGACATAATTTAATTTGTTCCGAACATTTCAGTACAGTAAATTGGAAAAGATAAAATTTCAATTCCGAGACCCCATTTTGAGCCAAAAGTGGCTTTATCGCCTCATAGTCAGATTTAGAGTTTTCACTCACAAATCAGAACAGAAATTGAAGGACATTCTAAAATCAAGGAATTGGCGAGAGTTCAAACGCCTTTACTTAGAAAGGCTGCATCAACTTCTAGAGGAGTTTGTTACTTCTCATTTCAATTTTTACATTGTTGTGGCGTGTAATATGATGAAAAGAGGACATGACCGATACATCATATTCATAGTTTCACTATAGTGTGTTCCTACAATTCAAAATGGCATGTTGTCTAAAACCAGTACAGACTGAGTAACACTGATGTCAAAGCGGGTATATTCACTCTTCATCATCAATATTCAATGTGACACAAAATGCCTAAGTGTTTCTTAGAAACAAATGATCCATACATAGGACGATTTAGATAAGAAAACACACACAAGTCGATATGATGTTTACAAGTCGATATGATGTTTACAAGTCGATATGATGTTTACTACTAATCCCCAGGGACTGGCCAAACAATGTGAACCCGTTATTAGATCTGGAGTCATAAATCAACGTCAGAATGTCAGAAGTTGTTACAAACACAGATAAATAAAATGTCAGCGACAGATGTGATATAGAATTATTTGTAGCTGCACATGCTAATTTTAGTCGAGCTTCACTAAAGGCTAATCTGCCTGTAGTTACTGTCAACTACTGTGCACACGAGCTTTACGTACGTGACGCCTGCATTACCGTCTACACACAGTGCTGTAAGTGCGCGTATGTCAAAATGTGCATGATATTGTTTTGTTTTAAGTCAAAAACGAAACGAATTATGAAAAAACAATGCTACTATAGGCTTTATTCAGGACATTTCGCAATATTCAGAATTAAATGCATATAATTGAATTTCAAGGACAACTAAGTCAAATAGTATAATTACAAACACATATTAATTTTAATACATATTGACAGTGTCGGTCGTGACAACCGTCAAAACGATAGACTAGTATGTGAGTAGGTATGACTTATTAGCGTCCAGGTCAATGAGAATATCTCTCCTTTTGACCAATGAAATCGTCGGAAATTTATCCATCTTTATTATGATATATAAAAATTTCAGATACTAAAGTATAAATCAATAGAATGTCCAGGACACAGATAAAAATCCGGTAAAAATGGACAACACGGACCTCTGGAAACCAAGAGGTGGGACCGGGTGCCATGGAGGAGTAAGCATCCCCTGTCGACCGGTCACACCCGCCGTGAGTCCACAGTCAAGTCCAATGAAACAAGTGAGGAGTGTATCCTCGTCACAATTGGTACAGACGTCTCAACAACCGCCAACGAAAAGGCAACTCAACATTTCACTTAGTGAAACAGAGTAGTCGCAAACAAGACTATTATACCGACCGTAAAATTTGCGGAACGTTGACATTAAACGCGGTTTTCGATATCCCTGTGTCAATAATTTGTCAGTGAGTAGTTTACCTCTGTATATGAAATCTTCATACGTTGTGCACGCCCTGGCATATCGGATCATTTGTGAAATATAAACTCCATATGCGGGTGACTGAGGGATATTACTAATTAAATGTGGAAAATTTACGATGGGAAAGCCATTAAATTATACAATGATCATATAACAGTATATGATATAATTCAAGGATATAAATTTAGCTAACGTAAGTTTGCAAGTACTTTATAAATGTAAATCGTAAAAGGAAACTGTTTAACACTTTCATCCCAACAGTCAACAATTTTGAAAATGATTATTTTGATTTTACACTTAAGACTGTTTGATTAATGCATTTAGCAATTATCCAAGTTATTATCTATTTTTATATTAAGTAACGGCTTCATTGTTCACACGTTGTTGATTTTGCCATTTCCTTTATACTCAGAGCTGATTTTTTTCTAACAGTCATTTCCTTTATTACTTTGAAATAACATCTATGTTTATTTATCTGAATAAAAATATATTTCTACCTGTAATTCATATTACCTTTCGAGAAAAGTTGTACATGTGTAAAAAAGAAATATATGGCAATATATATTACACATTTTACGTATCATGTTGGGACTTTCAGTCGGATTACGAGATGCAGCGGGGTGGACTTAAAGTACTTTACGGATAATCTTCTTAACACAGAGAAAGAAGAGTTGTGGGAAGTTGTATATTTCGTCATAACTATATTTAGTCAATCACAGTGTCCCGTGTCAATGTGGATAATTGTTTTGTTTCATTGAGTGTATTATTTCATTAAATTTCCAAACGTTTTGTATATTCGTCAATAAAGTTAGATTCAAACATTCGTACTCAGTTCGTAGTTTGCTTGATTTTGTAATATTATCCGATTATTTGAGGAGAGTGAAGCAGACGTGGTGTTTTGTTTAATCAAATATATTTACATACCGACTGCAATTCCCTTCATTGCAAGTATATAGAGTGGAATGTTTCATATTCTGGTAAACGCAGTCACGTGCCCCGAGTATTAACCACTTTACTTTTCAGCGTAAGAATACATGAACGAATCAATAAAGAATAGAATATCACATGTTTATTTCTTATATATTTAATCTTAAAAGCCATACATAAGGCCTATCACAAAACAAATAAAAATCACAGAAAGAAATCGGAAACACGAGACTGCATCTGTAGCACATTGTACAGCCTACAGGCCCATATCGCGATATATCTAGGTCATGTTATGACGAGAACCACAGACCACCGTCTGACTTCACAGTTACAACAGAAAAAAGAAAGTAAGGCCTAGTGAAACTTTGTCAAGCATCTCTTGATAAACAAGTCGATTTGTTTGCCTTCAATGGATATTCATATAAGAAACAATTCGTCACCCGCATCGTGTGAAATTAGGTCGTGTGAAATGGGCTTACTTATGTAGGTTACGTACCAATCAGTCATTGTGGTTCCCAGCTGCTTGGTAAAAATGTCAAATAAAATAGCTTCTTTCAGTTGTCATAAATTAATATTAGCTGTCTCACTTCTTGTAAGTCACACTTAATCTTTCTATAGTATATCCCATTTATAATATCAGAATTCAAACGCAAATTCGTTATAAATACATTATTCAGCATACTCATGGGCGCAGCCATTTGCAATTTCAATTCTCTTCTGACACATTTAACCTTCCGGTTACCAAGCAGACGAATATTCTAAAATAACTTAAAAACAATCTGACACTTATTCAAAATTTTCCATATCAATATTTTTTTTCAAAATGATATAAAAAGAAGAAAATAAACCTTAATTCCATTTAGTTTTCCGGACAGAAAAGGGGTACTACTTTTCATGTCAAAACAGCTGTTGAGCTATACGACATACGTAAACACCCCCCCCCCCAAATTCAGTATACCGGAATGAATTTAGTATCCAGTAGACAACATTTTCACTGAAAAATGGTAATATATATAAATATAAGGATTGTTTTTCATTTTTTTGACTTCATTCGAATATAATGGCAATGCATTATGGAAAAAAATTCAATGTGCAGCACTTCATGCATTGCCATTATATTCGAATGAAGTCAAAAAAATGAAAAACAATCCTTAAGTATAACAACCACCCCACCCCAGCAACGCATAATGGAAATATGTTACACCTTGGTAAGTAAAGTCATAGCTATGTCTACAAACGAGCATTGCGACAATTTATCATATTAAATATATCAAATGGCTACCACTTTTAATAATGGAATATTTTCTCTGTTACTATCTGTCTTTCGGAATAAATCCCCCCCCCACCCCCGTTTACATTGATTGCATCGATCACCCTCTAGGTTCCGATTGTTAGTGTAGTTATATCCTGAAAAAGTCGATAATGCATGGATGTGTGACGCATAAATCATTTCGGCAGAATATAATATCAGTATATCAGATTTATCAGTCTATTCCAATAACTAAAACATATTCCTTTACATTTAAAAAATAATGTACTGCATTCACAATGAAAAAAAGATGAAAAATTATGTTCCCCTGTATACAGAAATGTAAAATGATAACAACAAGTGATGGGCAATTAGAACGTCTTAACACAAGCAATTGGTTTAAATTTTGAATTTTCTTTTCAGTTATATAGTGGCGACCAGTGTACCTGAGAAGAGTCCACCGGCCTTACGCAAGTAAACTTGCAAACTGCCTTTTAAAAATCAGCTTATGTTCCAGCAGGAAATCGAACCTACTTTTACCAGAAGTGAGATACTTGATGGTTCAGAGCAACATGCTCTAACCACTGGTGCCACGGAAGTCTCTAAATGGTTCGATAATAATGTAATGCATATTAGCCTCTCCATGCATGATTTTATATACAAATACAACATATTTCAAGTACTGACATTAGAGAACTTTCTGGAATCCCGATATAATGGAGTCCTTTCCGATAATGTCGGGATGGATGTAAGGTCAACATTTTTAATATTATATAATTGCGTTCGCAAAACAATTAAATAAAAATATTTAATCTGAGATATTTCATCACTTACTTTATTTTGGCTTCCACAAACGCTAATTTAGTGGTAGAGCATTCGACTCGCAAGCCAAAGTTTCCCGCGATCGATTCCCGATGTTTTATGAAAAAGGTGATCATTATTTATTTACTAATCTTTCTGCGATGAAGTGAAAGTCTCGTGCCTTTCGATACTTAAGCCCAGGTTCTGTCGTCACGGTAGGCTTGACAAGTCAACGAACCGTCACTGCTTATCCATGATTTCATAAAATAAAGTCAAATTTTGTGTCACTTCAACTCTAGTGAGGCTTCTATATAAGGGATAATAATACCAAGCGACAATATTAAAACAAACTACGGAAAAATCATTTCATTCTGGGTCGGATAGCAGACTTCGTATGACAGGATGTTTACTTCTATTTAACATCTGATGCTACTTCTGACTTTTCTTGCATCCTCGATTGTTCATTGCTTCCTGTTCTTCTTCACGAATGTTACCGTTCATTTACAAATATATATGATGACAATGTCAAACTTTTATGATAAGGAATCCAATGCCGCCCTGCAATACCCAACACCGTATTGTATTGCAGTATACAGACTCCAACGGAGCTACTTTTCAAATGGAACTCCAGTCATCCAAAATATTTTATGACATCGTTAAAAAGGAATGTATTTTGAATTTATGTACAAAAATAAATAAGGGACATGAAATAAATACAAAACCACACGCATGGTTCTATCCGTAGCCTATCATCAGAGCGCACTTTACCGTTACAGCGGAAGGATTCAAGTCGAGCTAGGCTCATGTAGAATCCTTCCGCAACGACAATCTCATGCAGTCTGCTGCTACGCATAAAAAATATATGTAGTTTTGTCTATTTACCGTAACATTAACTGTGTATTGAACTCTTGTTATTCTATGGCGGGAACACGCGTTTATTGCAACTTTTATGTTAACAGCTGACATTGAAAACTGAAACTTAAATGTCACAATCGTTATTAACTTGATATAGTTATCTCCCCTGGATTTATATTTCCCAAGGGAGACACAGTGACGCTAGACTGAAAATTCAATAAATACGTAAATTTGATTTGATATTTGGAGCAATGCCAGCGTTTCAATTAAAAGAAGGTATAAATTCTAAAGCATTGATTTTACAGAATTTTATTTCATTATATATAGTTGAAGCAATACAGTGTAAAAACAATATTTTAAAAGTTTTTGTTTGTCATTGGTGAAACATGACATTTTTCGCTGTAATTTTTTATCAAATATTGAGGTTGATCAAGTAACTGAACTGTTATATTTTCGTAATATATAGTCGGTAATTAGTTACAGGTAGCGGTTATTGAGTCGTCTGTTTCGCTTGTTGAGTAGTATGTATCGGTTTTTGTGTCGTCTATAAAAGTTGTTGAGTCGTCTGCACCTGTGGTGACGTTAGCGGTTGTTGAGTCGTCTGTACCGGTTGTTGAGTTGTATGTACCAGTTGTTGAATCGTCTGTACGGGTGTGACGTTAGCGGTTTTTTAGTTGTCTGTATCGATTGTTGAGTCGTCTGTCCGGTTGTTGAGTCGTCTGTGCCGGTTGTTGAGTCATCTGTACCGGTTGTTGAGTCGTCTATGCCAGTTGTTGAGTCGTCTGTACCGGTTGTGACGTTAGCAGTTTTTGAGTCGTCTGTATCGGTTGTTGAGTCGTCTGTATCGGTTGTTGAGTCTTCTGTACCGGTTGTTGAGTCGTTTGTATCGGTTGTTGAGTCTTTTGTACCAGTTTATGATTCGTCTGTATCGGTTGTTGAGTCGTCTGTATCGGTTGTTGAGTCTTCTGTACCAGTTTTTGAGTCGTCTGTACCGGTTGTTGAGTTGTCTGTATCGGTTGTTGAGTCGTCTGTACCAGTTGTGATGTTAGCGCTTTTTGAGTCGTCTGTACCGGTTTTTGAGTCGTCTGTTTCGGTTGTTGAGTCGTCTGTACGGGTTGTTGAGTCGCCTGTACCTGTTGTGACGTTAGCAGTTTTTGAGTCGTCTCTTCAGGATTGATTCCTCACAGTTTACATTTGAATTTGACTAGACTCAAGCCAGGTACGACCGGTCTATAGGGGAGATTACACATCCAAGGCATCTGATCTCACCTCTATATTTACAGAAGTCCGCGTTTGTGTATTCACTAGATTTGTATATTATATTCTGGTCATCTTAGAGATTATTTGGTATCAGTGATTAATATATGTTACATGTTCCGAAACACTGTCATTTGTCAAATATATGAAAACCAAACACATAAAACCAATTGCAAAGAATGACGACCCTAATTCAAAATATAGTACTTTGCTCACACATCCAAATTGCTTATATCATATTTATACATTGTCATTGTCTATATATGTAGACATTTAGCTTTTTAAAACCAAATATTTAGACGACGCCCACAATCTAAGTTGGTTACGAAGTAATATTTTTCATATTTTGACATATTGTGTTTCCATAGAAACTCTGGCATTTTTCCAAAATTAACACCCATTTTGCTTTTTCTTTAACAAAATGTTTCACTGACAAATATAATTCAATGCGTAGGTTTTTTTTCCCTTTTACAAAATAAAAAAACACTCACCTACAATTAACATACAGGTGATAAAATATACTATATTGTCTAAGACTGATTGTATCATAAAAAAACTATATAAAACCATTTACATTGCTTTAAGCCGGTATATTTATGCCCAATACATCAGATAAACGAAACATTGTTCCTACACACGACAGTTAATCTTATAGTATCTATACATCTAATTACCTGACATCAAAATAAACCTACTTACTAACAAGAGTCACTTAAATTCGTAATCAGGCACGCTAATCCCCCAATGCTGTATCCCCAACGATATCATAAAAAAGACGAATTCCATAGAATAACGGTGTATTAAAACTAATCACCTCTTCATTTTGTGCGTGTTTTGCGAGTATTTTTGCGCAAAATCTTGTCATGTGTCTGCCTGCTTTTGCTTTTTGGAAAGATTCTCACACTTTTCAGACTTGAAATCTACTTAAAACTATTTAAGAAGCCAAGGAGAGAAATTTTTTTTTTCAATCCTGCTCAAATCAAGTTTAAATGTGATTTTAATAGCTGAACAAAATGTATAAACCTTTTAGAACAGAGTAGAAAACTATTACAAAAATGAAAATGTGTTGAATAACAACATGCCCTGCAGGGCTGAGTCATTCTCTAAGATTTTAATTTCTCAGTATTCTGGCGGATAATGCTGAATGGCGGTCATGAATGAAGTCATCGGGGATTCCATTGATACAAAGGAACATTCAGTTTGCGGACAGAAAACTGGAGTTAATTGCTATTTAAATAGCGTTGCAAATAAATAAACAGATTAACATGCAGACTGAAACAATTTTGTCTTGAACTACGAACACAGATTTATAAATAGTCAACACAGCCACACTAAAGTCAAGCAGACCTGTAGTGGAATTTTTATTTCTTGTCAGTGTAGCTTTCGTGGTTTCCAATTTTATAGTATTTCTCTTTAAAACATTACAAGGCAGAAAGAAAGAGTTACATGCAAAAATTGTTCAAATTACAGCGATCAACAAAAGCGTAAATATAACCAAAATTCTAACTTTAGAATATTTTAACATAATAAATGTTACGATAAGAAGACCAGCTTTTAAACAAGATTTTTATTTACAAACAAGCTTGTGCCCGGAATTATGACATGGCCCCTTGTCCGAAGATTAAGTGGATGGTTCGTGATTTCGATTATTCTTCATTTTTATTCTTACCTTCCACCTCACTGGATTGGTTTGGGCTTATGGGGTTTATTGAAAACTATGATACATACGGAGAGAGGAGTATATAGATCCCCAAAAAATATAATACGACCGTCAGTAGTCAGGTTGATTGAATTGCCTCCCCTTACCATGAATTTTTTTTTCCATTTGTTTGGTTGTTGTTGGTTATTCACTTCAAAACAGAAATAGATTAAGAGAAAATGTAATAAAGCAAAAATGTTTGAAACACCAAAATACTCACACCAATCACAATTGATATTCCAATTTAATGCAATCAGTGATATTCTATAAAATGGTTATGCCTGTATCTTGATCTTCTTTTATATATAAAAATTTCAGATACCAAAGTATAAATCAATAGAATGTCCAGGACATAGATACAAATCCGGTAAAATGGACAAACACGGACCTCTGGAAACCAAGAGGTGGGATCAGGTGCCATGGAGGAGTAAGCATCCCCTGTCGACCGGTCAAACCCGCCGTGACTCCACAGTCAAGTCCAATGAAACAAGTGAGGAGTGTATCCTCGTCACAATTGGTACAGACGTCTCAACAACCGCCAACGAAAAGGCAACTCAACATTTCACTTAGTGAAACAGAGTAGTCGCAAACAAGACTATTATACCGACCGTAAAATTTACGGAACGTTGACATTAAACGCGGTTTTCGATATCCCTGTGTCAATAATTTGTCAGTGAGTAGTTTACCTCTGTATATGAAATATTCATATGTTGTGCACGCCCTGGCATATCGGATCATTTGTGAAATATAAACTCCTTATGCGGGTGACTGAGGGATATTACTACTCAAATGTGGAAAATTTACGATGGGAAAGCCGAAATCGTCGCGTTTGTCGTATAGCTTAGTTGCTAATTTCCCGTCTGTGTTTATATTAAGTAAAATGTCTAAGTATGAAGCGTCTGTTGTATCTTTAATTTCGCTGGGATATATCGCATTGACATATGTATGAAAATTGTCATTATTAATTGACAAAACGTCGTCGATATATCTCAATGTCAAATTAAAGGACACCGCTAACTTTTTCTTCTTTTAATTCAGCAGTTTCTGAATGAAGTCTGTTTCGTATGAACATTACAAATATATTCCAGCATGTTTTTTATATCAACTTCAGTATATTTATGTGTAGAATCAGAGTGGTGTTTGACGAAATAAGTATCCTGATAGCCAATCACTAGATATTTAAATTTTCGGGTACCACCTTTAGTGAAAAAAGCAGTTGTCTATGATGCTGAAAAGTCTTTCTTTTAATTTTTATGTATTTTTAATATGTATACAGTGTATTTGTAAATCACGTGACATTTCATATTATGATGTATCTGATGGTAGGGGACAAATGTGATATCAAATATATCGTTTAGATATATCGACGACGCTTTGTCAATTAATTTGTAAATTACATGTAGTTTGATAATTTAGTATGAAACCCTTTTCAAATACAGCCGATTATCGCCTGCTCATCGGGAGATCAGGGCCTGATACCATAAACCTTGAGAATATACTCAAGCCAGAGAATGTTATCAATGTGTTCTACTCAGCCAATCAGATTTCAGGATTAGTCAAAGTTGAGTATATAATTTTAAGACTTAAGATATTTTTAGGTTTTTTACAACCATAAATTGAGGCAAAAATCGAACGCAATTTTTATTTCCATCATTTTGACAATATTGATATTTTTGAAAAATTGTTTATTAGACTATTATACCGACCGTAAAACCGCGTTTAATGTCAACGTTCCGCAAATTTTATGGTCGGTATAATAATCTTGTTTGCGATTACTCTGTTTCACTAGGTGAAATGTTGAGTTGCCTTTTCGTTGGCGGTTGTTAAGACGTCTGTACCAATTGTGACGAGGATACACTCCTCACGTATTTCATTGGACTTAACTGTGGACTCACGGCGGGTGTGACCGGTCGACAGGGGATGCTTACTCCTCCATGGCACCTATTGCTACCTCTCGGTTTCCAGAGGTCCGTGTTTGTCCATTTTTACCGAATTTGTATCTATTTTCTGGACATTCTATTGATTTATACTTTGGTATCTGAAATTTTTATATATAAAAGAAGATCAAGATACAGGCATAACCATTACATATACATAGGTAAAAAACTTCCTGATAAGTTAATGTTACAGCAATATCAGGAATCGCGTTAAATGTCAACATTTCTCAAACTGTATGATAGGTATAAATATCTAGTTTACAATTATACTGTATCACTTAAGAAAATGTTAAATTGTATGTTCGATAGTAGTAGTTCTTGAATCCTTTTTCCGATTTTGACGAAGAAAAAGGTCCCTACAACATACCAATGATATTCCAGGGAACAAGGAATTCATCTGTGTCTGTGCTAATTCTAATATATTTTAAATCCAATGTATGATCAAGTTTCTGAAAACAAAAATAACAAGTTCCTCCCAAATTGTGCTAAAGACATTTTTTCAGCCCCTTGCTCATTTATACAGTTATATTCTATTTTATACAGTTCAGTAAATATGAAGAATTCACCAGGATCGTGAATGCTATATCACCAATTTTATTATAACTAACTACATGTAGTAACTAAATGTTTCCTGTACACAGAAATATTTTCGGAAATTAAGTGAAAGTTCATTTTCAGAAGTGTGAAACTTAAATTCAAAATCAGTGTCAAAAGAAGGGGCGGTATTCACATGGACACTAAAACAAAGATAAGGAATCAGGTATCATAGTGGAATATCAATGTACCGATAGTTGCCCATAAATCAAACAAGGGGCATAACTCTTTGTCAAACACGATCAACAGCTCATACAGAGTTATCGATATCGGTGTCGATTTTACTGGGATTCCTGACAAGACTTCAGTGACAGGGATGGTTAAAATAACTACACTGTGAAACATTATACATGTAGAATTATTTAATGGGTGTTTCCATAATGACCCTGGTATATGTCCAATGTGTTAAACAATGGGATGGCCGAGGATGTCTGTAATGGTCTTTATTACTGAGCGAAGACATATATCAAGGACCTTTTGGAAACATCTTTTAAATACATATATTAACCAACAAAAGAGAGTAAATATATGTTTATTGTGTTTTGTTTACAGGTCAACCTATAGTCTATATTATAAATTAAAAGTTTGAAGTCCTTCATCGGCATTTGGTCGCATCTCCATATGAGTGAACGATTCTTGAGTGGGATGTTAAACAACAAAGCAAGAACAATGAAAGGGGTTAGTTTGGTAGGTAAGTCTTAAGTGAACAGTTTTAACCTATACATCTCAATAAAAGGTACATGCCAGGTACTACCCCATCGTTAATTTCGAAACCCGGCAACAACATTTATATAATCAATGGGTATTTTTATATATCTATTGCATATAATTATATTTAAAATTTTGAATAGATTTAACGCCACATTCAACAATCTTTCACTTATATATTCAGCCTTTAAGAGCGTCCTGCTAATGTTAGGAAGGTCCTGGGTTCGATTTCCGGTCTGGCCTGGCCACATATTTTTCATCGCCTGTCACGTTTGGCGCCCAACTACATAACTCACGATGGTGTGTGTTAAGAGTCTCGTTAACTTCTGGAGTCAGAAATCTTGCTAAAGGGGAAGAGTCTAGCGCTGAAGAGGGTATCGTCCCGGATAGCTCAGTTGTTAAGAGCTTACTGCTAGTGTAAGGAAGGGTCTAGGCCCGATTCCCGGTCTGGCTGCACTTTTTTCCTCGCCTGTTGCACCGAATACATGGCGAAGTGTCAATGCACATTTTGCCTTGTCTTAGGTATGATACGATATCGGTGATCGAATCCGGAATATTCTGTTTACAGATGCTCCACCTCTAATTCAATCATCCATCGTCATTAACTGCTGGTGAAATACATACCAGTGAGATTCAGTCAGCAACAATGTCCTCAATATAACCTGGCAACACTCTATATAGCCGTAATGAATGCAGAATATGCAATGCTTTTTAAAGATTATGATAAAACAAATTAAAAAATGGGTTCAAGGTTAATCATCTGTAATTAAAATGACTAGAACAATCTTGAAAGGTGTTTCAAAGTATAGCATATGTTCATACACTGAAGATCAAATACATCAGTTAAAAAAATACACACACATACCCACGACAACATACACGCACACACACACGCACACACACACACACACACACACACACACACACACACACACACACACACACACACACACACACACACACACACACACATAATTATGGACAAGCAGTTCGTGCTATCAGTAAAATTCTTTGGGTTACAATTAGGTATAATTATGTTGATAAAGAGTAAATTAGGACCGGTGTCAAATATCAGGTATTGTGATTATCATATCAAATATTACAAATTTTGTATAAAACAGGTCAATTGCCGTTCTATACTAGTAGAGGGCGTTACGTTTTAGAAGTTTTATATCACATTAGAAGGAACCATTAAATACTTGGATTTAAGGATATCACCATGGTTACCACAGGAATTGACCACTGGGGAGACATCACAGTTGTGGTGATTTATTTCATCGTCGTTATGGCTGTAGGGATGTGGGTAAGCATGTATGACAACCAATGATTCACGGACTCCGTCCATAATAACAGCAGAATATATTCCATTTATGCTTATTTAGGAAAATGCTCAGCGAATAAGTTTCCGACAGGAATCATCAAAACTGTATTTTTTATTTTTCTACCATAATAAATATGTATACATCATTTATCACATAGTTTTAAAACCCTAAATTGAGATACACTGGGCTGGAAAGTAGATATAACGTTCGAGACGCTCGGGGGGGGGGGGGGTTAAGGATCACTCAACCATGACACCTGCACTAACCTCCGTTTTCTCAAAGGGTGTATTCACCCATATTACACCTGCTTTTCAGAAAACAATTCTTCCCTTTTTACTACTTAATTTATAAACAATAACAAAAAGTAAATATATACACCGTCATAAAAACTCTTAAATATATTTTGTGAACATTACTTGAGAAACCTAGTTTTGCAATTATTCACTGGCGATTAATTAATTTAACCTTGATATTTGTATATGCATGCTATACTTGACCTGATCATATTTTTATAAACAGGAATATAATATTTTAATGCCAGTGTATAGTTTTTATTTGGTATTGTTCATCAAGGCATTTTACTTAATATAAACACAGACGGGAAATTAGCAACGAAGCTATACGATAAACGCGACGATTTCGGCTTTCCCATCGTAAATGTTCCACATTTAAGTAGTAATATCCCTCAGTCACCCGCATATGGAGTTTATATTTCACAAATGATCCGATATGCCAGGGCGTGCACAACATATGAAGATTTCATAAACAGAGGTAAACTACTAACTGACAAATTATTGACACAGGAATATCGAAAACCGCGTTTAATGTCAACGTTCCGCAAGTTTTACGGTCGGTATAATAGTCTTGTTTGCGACTACTCTGTTTCACTAAGTGAAATGTTGAGTTGCCCTTTCGTTGGCGGTTGTTGAGACGTCTGTACCAATTGTGACGAGGATACACTCCTCACGTGTTTCATTGGATTTGACTGTGGACTCACGGCGAGTGTGACCGGTCGACAGGGGATGCTTACTCCTCCATGGCACCTGATCCCACCTCTTGGTTTCCAGAGGTCCCTGTTTGTCCATTTTTACCGGATTTGTATCTATGTCCTGGACATTCTATTGATTTATGCTTTGGTATCTGAGGTTGTTATAGTAAAAGTGGTAAAATCGAAATATTTTAGTAAACACAACTAATACCCATTTAAAGAATTACCAAAAACAAAAAAATACACAAAATATTTGCCATACACACAAAGATATGTGAAAAGGTACCTTCAATATACCGATAAAAGAAAAAAACCTATTTAAAATAGTCCACCTATTTGAAAATATGGAATGATATGGGGGTTGGGTTTTTTGTTTGTTTGTTTTTCCGAGTTCACCTGTTTGAATATTCGGATAACTGTTAAAATTGGTTTTGCAGAGTGTATGCAGAAAGAGCCGTGGAAGTGTCAACAACTATTTTTTGGCCGGAAGAAGTATGTCATGGTTTCCGGTGAGTATGGTATTTCTCGCTCCTGTAACAAAGTTTTTCAGTGTATTTTTTCTAGTTTGATATTCACTTTGCTTCATGGAAATAGAGCCGGCCTGGCTCAGTCGGTAGCGTGCTCGATCTGGATCGTGAGGTCGTGAGTTCGAGTCCCGCCGGCGACAGGTTGGTTTCCTGTCTTTCGGATGAGACAGTAAAAACTGGATGTCCCGTGTCACAGTAGGTGTCGGCACGTTAAAGAACCCTCACTGCTCAATGGCCGTAAGTGCCGAGCATAGGCCAAAATTTGAAGCCCTTCACCGGCATTTCGTGACGTTTTCATTGAATGAAATATTCTTGAGCGGGACGTTAAATAACAATAAACAAACAAACAAATCATGGAAATACTTTGGAATATTTACACGTTTTATTACTTTTCCCCTTTTGCCCCTTTTGAAAACCCTGAAGATACTTACCCCTTTAGTTCACAAATGATATGCGGTTTATCACACTTCCTTCTAAGTTTAGTTATAATTGACCTATTGGTCCTTGGGAATAAGCAACAATGTGTATTCCTTTTACTTAGATGTTCGTGACCTTTGACCTGTTCGTGACCTGCGACCTTTGACCTACTGACTTTGGATTCTTATATCGTATGTGTTACTTAAAACTGCATTAGCTGTGTTTACTTAACAATCATTTCGATTTTGTCTCATTTTACTACTCGTACCAGATGTACAATAACAAATAAGAACTATACACAGACATAAACAATATTATATTCCTTTATTTTGTGAAAATAAGCTCAGGACCAGTGTGGTATTCATATACAAATAGTGAGGATGAGCTTTTTAATTGTAAATGTAAAAGTGCCAAACCGGGGTTTCTGAAGCAATTTTCAGAAATATTTAGGAATTCAAGACTTTTAATACCTGTGTATCTCTTTTCTCTTATTGTATATCAATCTAAGTAGTAAGCAATGGAAATTTTAAAAAGAAAACACAGAAAATGCCGCTTTAATAAAACTATAATTACTGCTGCTCGCCTGCAACATTGGTTACCAAAGTACTTCAACGACAACGTACAAGATGTTATTTTATATATTAAACTAAAGTTGCAGTACTGCATTGATAGGAGAAAATTATGAAATTGATTTGGAGAATACCAATTATTACGCATTTACTACTCTGTTTCACTAAGTGAAATGTTGAGTTGCCTTTTCGTTGGCGGTTGTTGAGACGTCTGTACCAATTGTGACAAGGATACACTCCTCACGTGTTTCATTGGACTTGACTGTGGACTCACGGTGGGTGTGACCGGTCGACAGGGGATGCTTACTCCTCCATGGCACCTGATCCCACCTCTTGGTTTTCTGAGGTCCGTGTTTGTCCATTTTTGTATCTATGTCCTGGACATTCTATTGTTTTATACTTTGGTATCTGAAATTTTTTATATATATCTATAATTAGAAACCTCACTTTCAATAAGAACAGGTTGGTGCCTCACTCTTTTCAAGCAACATAGGAAGTGAACACTTTGTTGGACTGGCTGGTACCGGAGCTGCGGCTGGTATTGCGATGGTGGCATACGAATGGACAGTGAGTAAAGCTATGGAAATACATTTCTATAAACATTGTAGTTCCTGTAATATATGTTTTAACTGCATATTGTATATAAAAGATGAATTGTGATTAAGATCTTTGCTTAGAACTATCAAAAGGTTGTTTGAATCTCAGTAATCCTAAGTAATCACCTCGTACTGAATTATGCACCCCAGGGTCTTTAAAGTAAATTTCATATTTCTTCGGGAGAATTCATTTCCTTCCCATATACGTATAATTCATTGGACGCTTATCTCATATTTCTATTTTATATTGTTATTTTATCATTTCAACATTTTCAATTTAAAACAAAATGTATTAAGTGGAATTCTTATAGGGTATGATTTAATTAGAGAGTATTGAGAAAAAAATATTACATAATATTGTAATACTATAGATAGATCACAAATTCGTATAAAATTAAAATCCATGTACCATACCACGACAAGAGTAGCATGTTAAAAACCGTTCATTGACATTCGTCCATAGCAAATATCAAAATTTGTGGATCATCTACCTTTAGCTTGAGACGTATCTTTATACGTTACAAATCATTGGCGGAACGTTATACGAACAATAAAGCAAACGAAACAAGCACATGTCAGATCCAATAAATTTTGTTTATTTTGAATAATGTTTGCTGAATCGTTGAGACGTTCACAATATTTTTTGAAACTTAAATTGTCAATTTATTTTAGGGGTTGCCTCTTATGTTGATACTGGCGTGGTTCTTCTTACCTGTCTACATATCAGCTGGCGTATGTATTGTTTTTTCAGATCTATTCGTCGTTTTTAATTCGATAACTCTTATTCCATAAATTTTAATGTGGAAAGCTAAGCTAATTCGACGCAGAGAAGGAATGTGAAATGATATTATTGTTATTGTGGTTTTATGCGTTTTATTCGTAGTTTGACGACAAGTAGGAACGATTACTCAAGTCAATGTGATTTCGATGTTGTCATCCTGTATTACCTAAAATTTAAACTCTTCCAAGTCATATAAAAGTTCACAAGATTTTACCCCGAGAGGTTATATGGATTTGACTATAGTTATTTATATACTAGTAAGAGTTTTCGCTCTTTTACTGTTATTCGATATACAATGTACTACCACTGATTGTACATATAGAAACCGTTAGATAGTCACTAGTTTTTCGACGGATCCGAAGCTGTGGGGAATATAAGTTTGATTATGAGATATCGGTGTTTTTTTCCGAGGTGCATTATCACCGGGCTTTTTTAATTATTGAAACAGTTGCCATCAAACAGATTAATGCTTATTTGAGTGTGACTTAAATCCAGTTAATTGAATCAGAGAATGAGGCCAATTTTTTATTTTGACATAAACCAAGTTTCTATATAGGTTTACAAAGTTCGTACAGAAATTTCATTCACAGTCTTGTCTATCAAGAAAGACCGAAACTCATTTTCAATCTCCATTGATTAACCGTGTAAATAAACAATGTTGTTGATTAATTTCCTAAGCTTTTTTGTTGGCCGAGAAATTAAACGTTTACTCCAAGTTACAAATAAAAAAAATGGCCCACTCAGAAAATGTACATGAAGATGCATCAGGTTTTGTGATATTTGGCGATGTTGTAGAATTAATTGGGGTCAATTATTAAAGGTTCGAACAATTAATGTCGGGTTTCCCACCTTTTTAAATATTGATGCAATCTGGAAAAAATGTGACCGAAGCGAGGTTTGACGTGAGTCTGAAGGCGTTTAGGCATTATTTTTTCAGTTTTTCAGTTTTCATTTATGATGGAACAGGTTCAACAACTTGTTTAAGTTGTTTGTCATGTTTATCTTACTCTCGTTAATCTTCAAAATATGAAAATACACTCCTTAAAACTATTTACTAAAATTAACTTGATAAACCAGATAATAAACTAACACTCTTTGTATAAACTATTTCTATAATTCATACAAATATTTCATTTATCTAGAATTTTATGAAATTTCTTATAGGATCAAACTGAATCGAATTGTGTTGATCTTCCTCTAGGTGTACACCTTACCGGAATACATAGAGAAGAGATTTGGAGGAAGACGAATGAGAATTTACCTTAGTGTGTTGGCTCTTATTCTGTACATTGTCACAAAACTAGCTGTATGTAATTCATTTGCTTTACATAAATCAAAGAAAAATAATACAATGTACAATTTTTATTTCAGAATATTACAATTCAAATAGATAGGTGTTGTTTTAAGGCAGACTATAAACTGTCATAATGACCATGACCTGTTCAAGCGCTATTGTTCTGCATGTGTAATTCCATCCTTGGATTCTACCCGTCGTCTCAAACTTTCAGTTTTATATGAAGTGTAGTATTTCAATGTACGAATTGCCTGGCCCTTGATCTTGATAACAATTGTTTGTTATTATTGTAAAAAATACCATTACGTATTATATACCTACCGATATTCGGAGTTTATCTAATAATTAAACAATGTATTATGGATCCCATATTTTTTATTATTTATAGGTAACAATGGAGAGGCATATAATAAATATATCATTATAACAGAACTTTGATCCGGAGAGCCATATCGCGTCCCCACCTGTCAACGTGATCCGGTTCTTCATATCAAATTACCGTTATACAAAACTGTGTGTCATGTCTTTCTACGCCATAAAGCAAATTTGAGACATCTCCACTGCGGTCTCCACATTGTATCTTTCAACCCACCCATGATGTTTACCCTGTAGTCATCCCTGAATATTGAAGTGGTGAAAATCTTGAACCACATTTACTTTTATTACTAACAAAATAACGAGTTGATATATGTGCGTTATGGTACTTTTTCATTCTTAATAATTACCATACAGAGCTCTTGTTCGGTCTAAATCGAAACCTTTGTATCTCGAATTATCGTACTTAGACACGTGATAGATAGATAGATAGCTGGTACCATTTAATTTGTCTTCTAGTCCAATACTGATGAAATCTAAATGACAGAAACGGTAGTCTCCAAGAAAATATACATCGTCTTTTCTGAATTAAACATATTTTATATACATTTCAGGTCAGTATATTTGCTGGTGCACTATTTATACAATTAGCTCTAGGATGGAATATGTACCTATCAATTGTTGCTCTCCTGGTTATCACAGGCGTTTACACTATATTAGGTAATCAGATGTTTTTTAGCGTTTATGTAGCATTATAAAGTGATTTTTAGGTACAAGTGTACCAATCTAACCTGGCACATGTTTACAAACACAACGGGTTTATATCAAATCATAACAGGTGTGACAAGCTACTTCTCGTCACAAAAGTGTTAGAGATTCACTAATACATGGCGTTCCATGCAAGGCAATATGTATTACCTGTACAACATATTTTTTTCTGACTTAACCAGGATGTATCTCTTTATCTTAGTAGACCTAAAACATAAAAACCACACATTTGACGGAATGGTTTGAGGATTCCGTTGGTTTTTAGGATTTGTACATAAATTTACATTTTAAGGAATTGACTAAGATCGCGTCGGTAACATCCGAATTTAACATCCTCAATGGATACCTGAAAGTGTACAATTCGCAAATTGTTATGTGTAAAGTCAAAATTTTATTTTTCTCAACACAAATACAAACGCATATATATATATATATATATATATATATATATATATATATATATATATATATATATATATATATATATATATATATCGATCAGTGTATCTTCAGACATACCTATTTATCTATCATAATATCTGTCTATCTCTCAATCAATCTATCTTTCTACCTATCAATTACCCTGCTTGTGGTGCTCTAGTTGAACAGCGTTGGACTCGCAAGGGGGGGGGGCGTTTTTATACATGCACACGCACGCACGCATGCACGCACGCACACATACGATTTTTTATTGAATATTTGCCTTTTAATCTATTTATCAACGAGGAAATTCTTTGTTATTTTTAATTCGTAGGTGGACTTGCGGCTGTGATTTACACCGATACATTTCAAACAGTTGTTATGGCTATAGGATCAGTAATTCTTGCTGGTATTAGTAAGTTGTAAAGATATAACATCATTTTTTCTTTATTTTATCTAGCATTTTATTCAATGTCATAAACATTACGGTTCCTTAGAAAAATATTTAAATGGCATTCGCCAAAAAATTATTATTTCGATTTTTTCTTATTTAACCACTTGTACCTGTTGTACAATAATAAATAAGGGTTATACACAGGCATAATTAGGCCTTATATTTCTGTATATTTTGTAAAAATAGGAATAGTCCAGTATGGTTTCCATATACAAATCGTAAGGTTGAGTTAATCAATTGCAATTGAAAAAGTGCCAAACCTGGTTATCGGAAGTAATTTTCACAAAATATATAGGAATTTAAGAAGTAAAAAAAAACAAACATAGCTAATTCCCCTTTAAATAACAAATATGCAAAATTCTTGTCAAATACAATATTTGTCACAATGCGTAACAAAAATTTAATTGGGATTTCTTGGCAGACTTGTTAGAGCAATGCGTTTTAAACCACGGCGTCCCTAACCTCTATTCAAATAGTACTTGTGGCTTGTTGAGACCTACCTTATTGTATAGGGGGAGTTGGTTATTTTATTAGTAGTCTCAAACTCCATAAATTGGTTGCAACCCTGTAAAACTGAAAAGTCACTTGTTTCACTGGACTTGACTGTGGACTCACGGCGGGTGTGACCGGTCGACAGGGGATGCTTACTCCCCCATGGCATCTGATCCCACCTCTTGGTTTCCAGAGGTCCGTGTTTGTCCATTTTTACCGGATTTGTACCTATGTCCTGGACATTCTATTGATTTATGCTTTGGTATCTGAGGTTTTTATATTTTTGTGGAACACCTTTCGACCATCAAATTAAACCTGTTTTTATATTTTTTCAAAGTTATAGTTGTTTTAAAATACCAAAGTTATCTGATAATTGAACCAAATTTTTTTAAAAATCCGGGGAGGCCTATAAGTATAAAGTTATAGGTCCACATGATATGAGGTCAATTACTTCTGGCTGTGATTTTCGAATGCAATCACAAAATTAATAGCAAAATTAATAAGGCAATATAAAAATTTTAAATAATTTATTCGTAGACAAAGTATCAGTAAAAAAAATAAATACATTTTCTGAGAGTTCCGCTATCGGTTTCATAACATCAATAATAACTTAGTTTCCTGAATGAAACTAATACGCCCTACACAGGTAAGCAATCCACTCATAAACAGATCACACCAGAAGCACCAGGTGGTGAAAGATCTCAAACACAATAACAAAATTTCTAATGCGTTTTGCGTGGTGAACTTCACTCATTGGGGATCATAGCTAAGTTATACTAAAGCCCTAGAAGCGGTCATCATGATGGAAAAGTCAACTTATCTCATTAACCTCATGTGGTCGCATTTAAACTCGCCCAAATCAATAAATAACACGCTGTACTGTCATAACTTGGGATCGAACAATATTACAGCTTAAGTCATTATAACATTTGGATTTTAAATCCTGCAATCCCGAATTCTGACTTTATTGATCATTGAAATGGGAGAGTCCAACTATGGCTATAAGGGTAAAAGAGTAACATGATAGACTTTTGCATATATACAAAAGAAACTTCCAGAAGTAGATTTTTACTTTTTATTTAAATGACAAGCCAGGCGACACAAAATTAACATGCAATATATTTCATAAAGCTGATAAGTCTTTTAAAGGTCAATATTAACATTTTTACTAAGTGTTTCCAATTAAAGGGTTTTTGGGGTTCGTGAATCTGTAGAAGTATTTCCGTCATTCAGAACCGTTTTTCGTGTAACAATCAAATCTGCGACCAAAAGTACCATTGCTTATGCAAGTTTATGATTTAATGCTCATAGGAATGAAAGCCCTATGGCATGCTGCCTATTTACATAACCGTATCGTGACAACTGAATTTGGTGTTGGTTTTTTATCATGTATTGTTAAATATAACTTAACCTTCAGGTTTTTCAAAAATTGGAGGATATGAAGGACTAACAAAGAAATATATGGAGGCCATACCGTATATCAGAAAAACTAATAGTACTTGCGGAAATCCTCGGGACGATTCCTTCCATATCTTTCGTGATCCAGTAGAGGGAGACAACCCATGGCCTGGACTGATTCTACAAACATTTTTTGGCTGTATGTGGTACTTTTGCTGTGATCAGGTAAGTGTATTTTTACAATTTCTACAATTCTTTATTTTAGTTTGTATAATTTATTCCTCTCTAATAAGATTTTGTTCCAATATATCATATTTTCCTAACATTTATAAAGACAAATCAATGCTATGAGTTTACTGATGGAAGGTCGTTGGTCTCGCGGACGGCATCAGTTTCGAATCCAAATAAAACGTAAGACAATTAAACCGTGTAGTGACCATTCGCCCGTGTGTAAAAACTGAATGGACGATGCTGAAAGCGAGATTCCCCGTCACGTGGTCGTAATACGTCGCTGTATACGCATACATAGATAGCACAGGTTAATTGTTGTGGAACTTCACCTATGCCTTAATTAATGTTGAAATAGTGTAAGTCGGTCGGACATTTATCTCTAAAAACACTTATTTTACATATGTTCATAAGATCAATATAAACCTCCCATTACCGGGACAAATAAAAAAATTGCTGAAAAATTGAAACCGCCAAAATGTCTTCTTAGATACATAAGGTCGGCAGGATAAGTGAAAATATAAAATATTTCATCGTCTAAAATTTTATCTTATTCACTCACAAATAAAGGAAGTAACGATATTCATTGTATTTTCAGGTTATTGTTCAGAGGTCTTTTGCCGCCAAAAATATATCACATGCAAAAGGAGGATCAATAGTGGCGGGATATTTTAAGCTGCTGCCTTTATTTGTCATCATTTTTCCTGGAATGATCAGCCGTGCCCTTTATCCGAGTAATTTCTTAACATTATATATACTTTTTAAAGGTACAAAAAGCGAGTATAGTAAAAAAAGGAATTCGTGAATTCGATTATTTCATTTCTTGATCTTTTAGTATACGAAAATAACATATATGAAAATGTCAACTATCAATCAATGATTTAAAATATGATAGATATTGGGTAAACATCGACTTCTGCAAGATACAAAGGTGGGATCAGGTGCAACGGAGAGACGAGAAAAAAACTCCACTACAGAACGGCCATACTTGCCGGTACTTCCACATGTCAAATTCAAATCAGAATAATTTCTAGTCAAGATTTTAGTGTTTATCTTCTATCGAGTTTTTAAAAGGTATTTCTTTTATAAGATTATCAACCATGTTTACATTTGAACTGACATCGCGGTAAAAATTACGTAAACAATTTAACTGTTTTATTTTTTGTTACAGATGAAGTAGGGTGCGTAGATCCCCGGGAGTGTATGAAATATTGCGATAACCCAGTGGGCTGTTCCAACATAGCATACCCAAAGCTCGTCCTAGAGTTATTGCCTGCAGGTAATATTAAGAGTAGTAAACTTGTTACTTATCATATAATTCATCACTTTATTTACGAGATTGTCTAAAGTTTCCAGTGTCATGTTTTAACCAAAAGTCAACTTACGTCGTTTTCTATGCTATTTTTTAAATTGACCTCATTGCTCAATGAAATATCGTTAACATTTGCAGATTAGTGTTGAAGTCTATGGACCATCTTTCTAAATTTGTTTGGAATGTGTCAATTTCTTTTCATGAAAATTGTCGGTGTTTGTAAGTGACAAGGAAACTTTATAGCGACATTTCCTTCATAGTAAGTGGTGTCAACAAAACACTAACTTCAAAGAAAAATTGTTGCTTCTCAGAAATAAAGTTTCAAAGGAGTTTAAAACTAATATCAGACGAATATATTAATAGACGTTTATAAATATATGAACAATGACAGAAACATTACTTTGTTGGAGGTTTTTAAACATAAAAATGTTCAGAAAAATGGCGAAAGTTTGACTCACTTTTGGCACGATACTGTAGCATCACCATGTAGTCATATCGTTAATAGTTAACAGTAGATATTTCGAGAGCGTTTAGTACATCATCCAGGGCGTGTACAACATATGAAGATTTCATATACAGAGGTAAACTACTCACTGACAAATAATTGACACAGGGATATCGAAAACCGCGTTTAATGTCAACGTTCCGCAAATTTTGCGGTCGGTATAATAGTCTTGTTTGCTATTGCTCTGTTTCACTTGGTGAGGTTTTCGTTGAGACTTCTGTACCAATTGTGACGAAGATACACTCCTCACAAATTTTATTGGATTTGACTGTGACATCACGGCGGGTGTGACCGGTCGACAGGGGATGCTTACTCCTCCATGGCACCTGATCCCACCTCTTGGTTTCCAGAGGTCCATGTTTGCCATTTTACCGGATTTGTATCTATGTCCTGGTCATTCTATTGATTTATACTTTGGTATCTGAGATTTTTTATATTTGTGCAATAGTTTCCGTGGAGGATACCAGAGAAACAATACCTGTTCTGTAACCCATTAATCCCTAAAGACATTTGGACTGGTTTAAGTCATTCATTTACAGAAGAATCTATTGTTTTTTCAGGGTTCAATGAGGTAAAAGTACTTTTTCACACATAGTCAGACGGTAGGGTTAATATTTTAGTTTCGAAAGAGGTAGTTACTTGATGAAAATAACTAGTCTAAAACAATATGAGAAATAAAAATATAAATTTGGGATTTTCTGAAAGGCATTACATAGTTTACGAATACAACGTAGAAAGCATTGTCTTTCTTCATTAGCAAGCGAACTGTTGAACAACTTTTTCAATTAATAGAAATGTTTTTTGATTAAACGAATACTTAAAGTTTTGTTCAAACGTAGCTTTAAAGTGCACCTTGAGTGAAAAATAAAAATTCTGAGGGTTCTGACATTTCGTTTTTATTCATGCTGGAATATGCTTTACTTGACTTATTTGTATAGAGTGATTCTATTTTATTTGTTGTATGTTTATTCATATAATGCTCTTGCTCTCTCTCTCTCTCTCTCTCTCTCTCTCTCTCTCTCTCTCTCTCTCTCTCTCTCTCTCTCTCTCTCTCTCTCTCTCTCTCTCTCTCTCTGTAACTAATTTTGCAACTCCTTTCCAAAATTGAAAGCAAAAATATTTGGAATATACTACTAATTGTCGGTACATTGCTTATATTTTTGCCGGTATGATCACGCTGCAAATAGTAGTTACCTGTAATTAGTAATTACCTGTACTACAGTATATTACCAAGGGTAGATTTGATATTGTTTGATTCTCCCTAACCTACCAGGTATGAGAGGTCTTCTGTTAGCAGTGATGTTATCGGCTATCATGAGCTCACTCACGTCCATCTTTAATAGCGCAAGTACCATATTTACAATGGATTTGTGGCGTCAAGTAAGGCAAAGAGCCACGGAACGGGAACTGCTTATAGTTGGAAGGTAAATAACCTTGTACTACTGTATAGTTGTTTAATTTCACGGGGGAAAAAATTCGCGTTTTTCTGAAAGGAACTTGTTCACGAGTATTAAATTTCGCGCAAGACCATTATCAAAACAGAAGTGTAATAGGGGTTGAAGTATAGCTTATAAACATTTTGATTCGTGCATACCAAATCTGGTCATATATGAATGCATTTTGATTGGCAATAAAGTATCTTAAATTTGATCGTTAATTACTGTCTTTCTGACGCTTCATAAATATAGGATATCATATTCATCATATTTAATTTCGCGGTGCTTTCTTTGACCGCGAATATAGCGAAATTAAACCCCCTGCGAATAAAAGCAACTATACAGTAGTTACTTGTTCGACATTAGTTGAAGGGTCGATGCCAAAGGTATCATAGGGGTAAACATACCCTTTCAATCGATAACACCCACCGATTTCTACAAGTAGATTGCCAAACAGCCCAATACATTCAGAGGAAATTGGTCTTCCGCCAAATCTAGGTATGTGACATTATGCTCTATGCTCTTGCCACATCATTTAATAATTCAGACGCATGGAATGAATAAGACCCACAGACACCTAAGACGCTTTGTGACTCTTATACACAAACCATATAAACCATGCAGAATAAAAGAGGTGAAGGTCTCTGTATTCTTATGAAATATAAAAGTCACAGATACCAATGTATTAATATTCACGATGTCCAGGATACAATATACAAAAGTGGAAACACAGATCTCTGGAAATCTAGTGATGGGATAAGGTGTCATGGAGGAGTAAGCATCCCCTGTTGACCGGTCACACCTGATGCAAGTCCAGTGATCCAATAAAATTATTCGAAACATGTACCTTCAGATGATAAGCATAATGTGTTTTACAGTTATTATTGTCAAATTTCAACCTGCATTCAAATCTATTATTTCAATAGTTCCGTTCGTACAATATTTATTAATAGCATATTGTTATCCTATTCGATCTCAGCTTCCTCGCGCTTCGATGTTTACAATGTATAAGTTACTACAATCTTCTTCGCAGTCTGAATATCGCATTTCCATCCAGTCATAATTAAAATGCATACCAGTGCCAACAGAATGTATAGGCTAATTCTATGAACACAGCTCAATGACTGAAACTAAAGACAGAACTAGCTTTGGCGGAGGAATGGTGTGGAGACTCGTTAACTGGCGTCACAGATCAAGTTTGAAGAAATTGACAATTTTGTCAAGAAAATTGTCTTCTTCCGCCAGATTTTAACCCTTTCACCACTACGTATCTGAGTGGTATTTTCTTTTCTGTTGTTAAAGCTCAGTCTATTATGGTCTGTAGGGTTGAAAGGGTTAATATTGCCAACTAATTTGATACCTTTTTTTGAGATTGTGTCGTAGTATTAAATTTATTATATATAGAAACACGATGGAAACGTCACGTCAATTACATGTGGCTAAAGATTGATTGAATTTGGAAAAGGCAGACGATAGTTGGAATACCGTTTATTTGCCACATAAAAGCCGTATTTCCTATACCTTTCATCAGTTCCATTATACACATTATCTAAAGACAATTACCAGTTAGGCCATTCTCTGTTTCTGTGGACGAAACACATCAGGAAAAAATAAATGTGAATTAGACTATACTGCATTTGTTCTTCTAAAAATGTCTTGTCATTTTTACCTCTTTGTGGGTATTCCTTGATGGACGCTAAACATAAAACAAAACTTGGAATCGACATGTATGTTTGACCGGATAAAGTTTTGTCGTGAGAACCCGGGGATTTTCGATTGAAAATGCACGTTCCGAACATTCCACAAAATCGACGGTAAATGACATTATGTACGTTTATTGACGGTAAATGAAATTGTCGGAATAAAACCTGTCGTTACAAGGCGCTAAAAACTTGATATAACTTTTTTCTCCTTCAGAATTTTCATCATGGGAATCTGTGCTGTTAGTATTCTATGGATTCCGTTGGTGCGATCGTCTCAAGGGGGACAACTCTTCAATTACATTCAAGCAATGCAGGGATATCTTGGCACCCCAATCGGACCAGTCTTTGTGCTTGGTATATTTTGGAAGAGAATGAACGAAAAAGTAAAACAATTGCTCTTACGTTGATGATAATTTATCGATTAATATTTCAGAATTTTTTTTCCAAGTCGGTGAGACTAAAAAATTTAGTTCAAATTGTGTGAAAGTTTCTTAAAAATAATAAAGATACGGAAATAACCATGCTGGCTGTTTTGTGGCCGATCATTGTTGGCTGACAGAATTGAATATAATGAGAACCAGAAATTCCTAAAAGCGCTGCTAAAGTGTAAAAATAAATGAAATTTTAAAATCTTAGATATGTGTATGTTTGTAAAATTGGATCGGTATATAAATGATGGTCATGTCAGCGATTTATACGTATATATTGCGTTCACTATAAAATCCTATATTGTCCGATTCACGTAACGTGGCGGGGCGGAGTAACATTTTGATTGACGGATGATTCTACTCACATTGTGGTAATGTCCAGCTGTACGAAAAAAAAAGTTTAATTTTCAGATGGATATTCATGTTTATGGTGACTAGTAAAAGAATGATTACTTTAGTCAGTGTACTTTTAATGTTATTGTGCCCTATTATCTAGATTTAAACTCGCCCAGGTCAAGAAAGGGTTCACGAGACTCCAACGCGCCAGGTTATATGGATTTTACTATAGCTAAGAAAAGATACATTGACTCTGATAACATTTACCTTCTACGATCAGGAAATATGTACAGATAGTAAACAAAAAACACGACACAGCGAATACAACAAAATATTACACGAAATAACGAAAACTTACATATTAAACTCCATCAGCGAAAAGTGTAAATATTTATAAACCAAGGCTCTTACCATTGGCAAGAACAGACCGGCGAGTAACACTAGTATTTACCATGCATGGTAACGTGTCATATGCTAACGGACTGACACCAGCTCTGGAGATGGGTTCCTTCCCATGATACAACAGTATTATCATTGCAAAATAACTGAATTTTCTAAACAATCAGTGTTCTCAAAGGATGGCTTTAAAACGGATGAGAAACAAAATATAATAAATTTTCGGAATAAAAAAAAGAATCTTTCATTTAAACAGGACCTATTTAGCAACAGCAAGTGCTGGTGTGTCCGCTACAATAGCAGGCACCCAAATTATTTGCTTATTTAAGGCGTTCTATATGTATATACCTATAATTTATACATTCTAAAATTGACAGGGTGCATTCTGGGGAATAGCTATTGGACATTTCTGCGGAGTAATCAGAATGGGAATTGACTTTGCTTACACTGCACCACATTGTGGGGAACCGGAAACACGTCCAGCGATTCTGCGCAACGTTCACTACACATATTTTGGAGTTCTGCTGATGATAATCACCAGTACAACGATCGTGGTAGTTAGTTTGGCTACTGATGCACAGGAAGAAGAATCGGTAGTAGATAAAATTATTTTTGAAGTATTAGTATGAACTAAGTCAGTGCATTTGAAAGCGAGTGCAGCTCCTTGTTTTACAAATCCGGGAAAAAGCATTCATTGGAAGTATACCGGTATTACTTTACCCCTTCTTAAATTCGATTTTGATCACCATAGCAACATGAGTGGCATGTATGTCCGTATTCGAATTAATTGACTTGAATTTTTTGGGTTCATTTTTCTTTTTTCCCTATTATCTAAGGATGAAAATGGTGATAATATCCAAGTATAGAGTACCAAACAAACAAATCATTCAATTATATATGGATTTCTGTATTATTCACTTATTTTATCTTGATCAGTAACGCATGGTATCTATAAATATACATTTCGACGGATGTAAATGGATTGATGTATTTTTTCGCGGATATTTGTTGATGAAATACGATTGATCCATAGTTTTTACTTCCTATAATTTAGATAGCAAGCCTTCAGCAAAATGAGTGTCATTATTGACAAAGGACTGCTTTCTTCAATTTATGTTATAGTTCTGAATTTATTTGTGAACTTCAAGTGGCACACAGAAACCGTGTGACCGAGTGGATCGTTTCCCGATACCGGGTCATGCCAAAAATATAAAAATGGAAGTGACAGTTCCTTCGCAAAAGGATCACCATACGAAGTGAAAATCATAAGTTGTTCGGATGAAACTTAAAATCGAAGATTATTGTATTGAGAAATACTCGTAAAGATTGATTCAGTGAATCAGACTTCATTAGTCGAGTTCGAGTGAATTTTATATTTTGCATCCGAAGCTGATCATGTTTTACGCTTTCAGATCAAAGGTTTGACTTGGTGGACAAGAATCCGGGCTACTGACTTCCAGAATGACGGAAATACACAAACAAACGACAAAGATAGCGGTTCACAAAGAAATGGTATTTATTTTAACCTGATTTGTACATCGTGTCTTCTTATATTTTGGTATCGTTCATTTTTATGATGATATAATAACAGATTTTACATTTCATAAGTAAAAAAATTGATAAAATTTTGTATATATATATATATATATATATGTGTGTGTGTGTGTGTATATATGTGTATATAGTGTATGTGTGTATATATATGTGTGTATGTGTGTGTGTGTGTGTGTGTGTGTGTGTGTGTGTGTGTGTGTGTGTGTGTGTGTGTGTGTGTGTGTGTGTGTGTGTGTGAATTAATACCAATTGTAATATCTATGATCCATCTTCATTTAATTCAAGGCTTCCGCGTTGAGGAACAAGATGATGGGTCATTAGATGACTCCGAACAAACACTGTGCAGACGAGGCTGTGACATCATATGTGGCATGCGCGATGCTGATGATCAACAATCGCAGCGCCACCTTGAAGAAGATCAAATAAAAACGTATCTACAAGAAAACCCCAAATGGAAGCCTCTCATTAATTTCAGTGCTGGAGTTGGGTTATTTCTGATGGCATTTTTGTTTGGATTTTTTCATTGAATGATAAAGCTTTTAATTACAATCTCAGTCAATATTTAAATTGTTAATGATATTACTAAACAATGTAGAAACTAATGCAACAACTGATAATGAATTTGCAAGACGGTAATTTGTATTAATTTGTATAACACTAGTGACCTCCGACATCGAATTTGACCTTGATCAAACAAATGGAATCGATGGACTATATCCATTTTGAAATATTGTAAATCGTTTATCAGTGTCTCAAGTACTTCAACTGGCATTCACTGTAATGTGGACATTAAATGTCTATGTATAACTTTTAACCAATTCACCTCTGAAAATCTTAATGGTATAATCTACACTTTTGTATGAGACTAGTCCATAATTGCTGGCGGGTTGATTAAAATGATGTCATATCTTATCAAAATCACCATGCATTTTGATTGTTCAGTATAATAACATATTTTGAAAATATAAACATCGGCAAATTTAGTTGTTTTTGTATATTTTGTGTATGAAAATGACCGTAACGCCATACAATGATAAAACAAAATTTATGAAATTCTGTGAAGGTTTCCATTTGTAGCTCACAATCATGAACTGAGACTCCCTCGTGTGCGTCTTACTAATTCCAAGAATAACCAACAACATTTATTTTGCACTTTTGAAGGTCAAATACCGAGCGGATACTTCATGACAACTTCTATTCAGTTTTGATTCTGACTGCATATATGCCGTCTTATATTGCACCAAGATTCCTTTGGAATTAACGTTCATGGAATTTTTATTCTTTCCAGTCACTGCTTTTGATATACTGTACATCTGGTTGTATTTGCGAGGACTTTATTTACGCGTACATCCGGATCCGTTTGAATTCGTTTGCCTAGGTTTACAGTAACCCCTTTTCTAATTCATATTCTGTTTGTCATTTGTGTTACGTAATTTACAATTTGGCGTCTGACCGATAGAATCTTTTTTTCAATGATCTGCTAAGAAATTATCTTACACAGGTAAGACCCGTATTAGGCAATTGTTTTATGACGTATTTTTTTATTCACGAAAATAGAACCGGTGTTCAGAATTAAGAAGAATGGTGATTTAGAAATTATTTTGTTTCACAGAGAGAGAGAGAGAGAGAGAGAGAGAGAGAGAGAGAGAGAGAGAGAGAGAGAGAGAGAGATAGAGAGAGATAGAGAGAGAGAGAGAGAGAGAGAGAGAGAGAGAGAGAGAGAGAGACTGACTCCTGATTTCGGATTGATAACTGATAATTCGAGTTGTTTGAGATTCATATCCTTTTTGTATGCTATATTCTCCAGTGATATCTTTTTATAACAGATAGTGATAACTTTTTTTATTTCCTTTGACTGATAATGTTTTATACAAAATACAAAAATGCAGATTTTTTATTAAGAAATACATGTACCTAATACTTGTTCCATCTTGTTCCCTAATAGGAAGCTGGCGTGCAGTTTGTGAACTTCCGGTCACTGAAACATTCATAAAATCTTCATTTCGCTCACTGCTTTGTTTTGAAGATTTACTAAAAAGATGTAAACAGCTTTGATCCACAACTGTTACTGTTCACCTTTTATCTGTTATAAATTTAACTTATAAAACATTTAATGTGAGCTAAATTTGGCATCACTGAAGTAAAATCCTTACAATTTGCGATATCGGGATAGTAGATCTTTACTGTAAACGTAAAACAAATATATCTTGATACTTGCGAAGAAACTGTCTATATGAAGATAACACACAATCCGCAGTAACGTATGCAGGCGAATATCTTCGTGCGTGTTTACATTACTTAACCCGTGTCTGCTCGTTTTACACCTTAACAAATTTCTTAGCTTACAATTTATTTACATGTCATTCGTCGCTAGGATCCTACGATTTCTTGTCCTCGAAATATCTATATCATATGCTGCCCTACATTTGTGACTAGTAAAGCTGAGATATAATGGCGATCTTGAGAGAGTCGTCTTAAAAGATTTCGAATATATTAGCGTTTAATGAATTCAAATCATTCTAGATAAGAAACCCCAGGAGAACAGATGCAGATGTTTGCATTTAGGTCACCGGCAACACCAGTTTAAGATACCGTCCATCTAAGTAAGGGTTACATGCGAATGTTTATATCTCTGGAGGAGCTCCCGGAATTTGATCAAACATTTTAAAATTTCTCGGCGTATTTGTTGAAAAAAGAAAATCAATCGCAATGGCTACTCGTGGCCTGGATCATTGGGCAGATATAGTTGTCGTTGTGTTGTATTTCATTTTTGTTTTAGCTGTTGGTTTATGGGTAAGTAAAGTTTTATTTTTTTCAAATTCATACTAGATTCTACCTTAAACGAGCAAACGTAAGTATACTGCTGTTAAATGTAAACAAATCAATCCGACCCTGAAAGCGAATACATTTGCATAAATTGCCAAACGTAAATTTTGAAACTGACATCGAACAATTATTTCAGTTGTGTTCCGTTTATCATTCATTTGTTTGGGTTTTTTTTATTATTTATGTATTTATTTATTGATTGATTGATTTATCTATTTATTTTATTCCAGTCAGTCTGTCGACAAAGTCGAGGAAGTGTAAAGAACTATTTTTTGGCGGGAAGAAGTATATCATGGTTTCCGGTAAGATTGATAACCTAAATTTGTAAGATTATAAATGAAAGCCCAATTTTAAGAAGTGATGAGTACTTGTAATCACATATTTGATTATTTAACTTCTTCATGGTCTACTAAATATAAAGTTTTGTCTACACCGACTACACGAATACTTTAATGTTCATTTCAAAGGTATAGGTCTACATGTACATCGAGGAGACCATAATGTTAGTGAAGTTCACATAATTGTTTTTAAATAATAGATAATTTGCGACTTCGTATTTTTAAGATCTTTGCTATACATGTGCATACATTGTTGTTCAACTAATAATGTTGTCTGATTCACATACATATTATACACATACATAACGCATGATACATACAAACAAAAGCTGATAAAGAGCGATGTTTCGTTTCTGTTGCGTTCCAATACTGTACAGGGGGAAATAATTCGTGGTATTAATAATAGCTATATACCCGGTATTGACAATCCCGTAAACTTAAGAAACATTGAATAACTTTGTAATGAAACTGTATATATACGTAATATAATCTAGTGTTAGTGTAAGTTATTCCCGATCCGTAAAACCGCGTTCGTTTTAGGAGAGAGAAAAACGTGAAAATCGCAATCCGTTAAATTAAACCCCTGTACAAAATACGAAACCATATTTTTTATACTTTCTTTAATCAATCTTCATCGAACGCCGCCATCCTTACTAATCATAGCTTACGACTATTATTTTCTGTTTATTTTCCCTCGGGAAAACCACTCTGGTTGATCAGCTGTCTACAGCTGTGTACAGTAAAACCTCTTTATAATGCTCATTGTTTCATTTGCCACCCGCGTAAGGCCGCAATTTTTCAAACTCCACTTTTCAAATTTTCCCTTTAATTTCATTTAAGGTTTCCCTAAACCTATCACCCTGTATAATACCTAAGCCCCTGTATAATAGCAAATTTTGGCTGAAGAAATGGTATCAGTATAACGACGTTTTACTCTCTATTTGTATACATGTAATACATTATACATTTTACGGTACGCATAAGTGATTATAAAATGTTTATGATGTGTTTAGTTAAGCTAAAGGTGGTACACAAATGAAAATGTTCAAATTCTCATTAAAATCGACCTATACATCATTTAGATTAATAGGCATATTAATAATTTACAATTCTGACATAAAATTTGAATTTCGATTTACGCGATGCATGTAAATGCGTCATATTCAACGAATGTTTTATCGGAGGGGGGTTAAACAGATACGTTTACTTTTTCAACTTTATCAATGAAAAAAACGCAGTATTGTCTGATTTACATAAGATGGCGGGGCGGAGTAACCTTCTGATTATCATACAGATGATTTTACTAAATTTTCGGTTCTGACAAGCTGCACGGGAAAAACGTTTCATTCTTCACTGATTACTAATACTCCCTTATGTATGGTGACGATTTCTCTAGTCAGTGTAATTTTCTTTTTTATTACCTAAACTTTGAACTCGTCCAGGTCGAGAAATGGTTCACAAGACTCCACCTGTCATGTTATTTGGATTTTACTATATCTCTCAATGACAAAATCGTAGATGGATTCCATTTTTGTAATTCTATGTATACTGATATAGTACGGTATACTAATACGTTTAGAACTAGTTTATTTTGATTTTAAGATTGAGACCATGCAGTGTATTTCATATAGCAATACGCCTAGCATTGCATCTAAACTACTCAATTACAAACAGAACAGGTGTACGGTGGTTGATAAAATATCGAATAAGAAAACACAAACGAACTATGAAAACGCGATATCCCTCTGTATAAATTGACTCAGAAGTGATTGTCGAGACAGCAGACAATTCCTCAAATAACACTGCATTTGTTTGTGGGGCATTTGTTTGTAGGGCGCATTGCTATAAATGAAGAACAAGGGTTTAATACTAATTTTAGGAATCCTTCATGCACACGTGGCCCACTTTCACAAGACGAAATCCCTGGATTTTATTCTCATTCATCAAACTGAAACCATCATATTACTTGTTTGTTTGTTTGTTGTTGTTTAACGTCCCACTCAAGAATATTTCAGTCATTTGGAGACGTCACCAAATGCCAGTGAAGGACTTCAAATTTTGGCCTATGCTCGGCACTTACGGCAATTGAGCAGTGAGGGTTCTTTAACGTGCCGACACCCACTGTGACACGGGGCCTCCCGTTTTTACTGTCTCATCCGAAAGACAGGAAACCAACCTGTCGCCGGCGGGACTCGAACTCACGACCTCACGATCCAGAATCGAGCAGCGCTATCGACTGAGCCAGGCCGGCTCACCATTATATTACTTTTAAAACAAATTGTTATGTATTTCTTATAAAACCATCATACATACCAATCATGAGATATGTTATTAGTATGTATGATGTCATGCGTATCAATGCTTTCATTTTCAGGTCGGGGCATCACTCTTTTCCAGCAACATTGGAAGCGAGCACTTTGTTGGACTTGCAGGTACCGGCGCGGCTGCTGGGATAGCTATGATATCGTATGAATGGATGGTAGGTCCATAAAGATTGAAATACTTAACAAACGCATGAAAACGATAAAATATTTAACGATAAAATAACGATAATCTTGTGCGAAATTTGATATCCGTGAATATGTTCCTTTCAGGAAAAAACTTCATGCATATACCTTGTTTTTTGTATTTGTACCGTTCTATATATTTTAAATGTAAAATGTTTGGGGAAGGGGTAGGGTAGGGGTAATTTTCGATGCTGAATTTCTCATCTACTTGTCCACACTCAAATCGGATGGATCTCGATGGATGGATACATCATTAACCATGTACTTGCAACTTAATGATACTTGCTTTAATTCCTCCCAAAATCTATCTTCTTTAACTGATATTGGTTCATCAAAAGTTTATATCATGATTTTGTTTGTATCGTTTCAATTTGAAGGCTGTAAACATAATGCCATTATAAACCCAATGATTGCTTTATTACTGGTAAGTGTGTAAAATGTATGGCATAGTTCAGTTAAATTTGTCTATCAAATTATCATATTGTTTATATGTCAAGACATATATCGACTTTGTCTGCATCATAACATTTTATAACATTTTTTTTATTTCCAGAGTATGCCACTAGTGTTACTTCTTGGGTGGCTGTTTCTGCCTGTTTATATATCCGCAGGTGTAAGTATTATTATAGGTAAAGCAGTTGTACAGGTGTACTCCCGCCGCTGTCAATATGTAAAACAGTTGTACAGGTGTACCCACAGTTGTCTGAAAAATAGTTGTATAGGTGTACTTTCATCTCTGTCTATAGGTAAACAGTTGTACACAGTTTTACAGGTGTATTTCCACCGCTGTTTATAGGTACAACAGTTTTACAGGTGTACTCCCACATCTGTCTATAGGTACAACAGTTTTACAGGTGTACTTCCACCGCTGTCTATAGGTACAACAGTTGTACAAGTGTACTCCCACCGCTGTCTATAGGTACAACAGTTTTATAGGTGTACTTCCACCGCTGTCTATAGTTTCAACAGTTTTACAGGTGTACTTCCACCGCTGTCTATAGGTACAACAGTTGTACAAGTGTACTCCCACCGCTGTCTATAGGTACAACAGTTTTACAGGTGTATTTCCACCGCTGTCTATAGGTACAACAGTTTTACAGGTGTACTTCCACCCCTGTCTATAGGTACTGTTCCACCGCTGTCTATAGGTACAACAGTTGTACAAGTGTACTTCCACCGCTGTCTATATAAGTATAACAGTTGTAAAGGTGTACTCCCACCGTTGTCTAAAGGTATAACAGTTGTAAAGGTGTACTCCCACGCGAAAGGTATCGCTCTCATTGTATCACTTTGTTCTTTATCATTATTTATTCAATAGATTATGATAATGATTTTATGATGTATTCTTTAAACAAGATGAGAAGATTGGTGCTTCATATCTCCTAAAGATAAATCATATGTCATCGATATGTAATAACTTCTCAAAACTTTTATCCGCCATATTTAATCCTTGATCTTCAAAACGGAGCGTAATATATCATTTATTTTATGTGAGGTTAAATATGTTCAATTAATGCATATAAACATTCTAATGTAACGTTTTGAATTTCGAAATAGCGTCATGTAGCAGTACAAATTAGAGCATAATTTGTTTTCTTTTGTCTATCGCGTGCGTGCGTGCGTAAGTGTTTGTACAGAGTGTGCGTGCACGTGCTTGTGTGTTCTACTTTATTATACCTTAACGATCAGCCAAATTTTTCACGTGTACGTAGACATAACCATCCACAGGTAGAATACCTCAAATACTCATGCCTTTGCAGTGATGATTTTGAATACATCTGCCGTGCAATAACACCAGGCCATAGTTTAAAGTGCCATGTTTTCCCTTTATATCATCTGCCAAGTGCTTGGCGGTTTTGGGTATGACACATTATCATAAACCCTACCATGATACCAGGGCGTTGTTTAACGTGTCATTCCTTAAACTTCCATGTTTTTCTCTTTATTTCTAACGTTGAGCGCCTGGCAGTTTTCTGGTATGACACAGTACCGGAAATCCAATCTGGGACCTTCTGCTCGCTCTACAACTACGCCACCGTGAGCTGCTTGAAATACTTACTAAATGGAGAAGGAAAGAAATATTTATGAGGACAAGTACGAGACGTTTTAACTCGGAATTGATCGACAATAATTCATAGCTAAACAAACTAAATTTGATAGATAAATAAATTTGTTATTTTCAATCGGGTAATTTTGCAATTAATCTGTTGAAAAACGAGTTTATTTAAGCGGAAGTCAAGTTTTTGTAGTCAAATATCTACAGATGTATTTTGATCAAATAATTTCTCGAGTTGCGTAATTTCAAAAGAATGATTACTCCTACGCCAACATGCACAGGTTTACAAAAAATGTTATACAATATCTTTATCTTTCAAACAGAAATAGAACATTTTACTGCATAATGATAATGCGTAGCCGATTAAGGTATTTCGATATCCAATCAAATAAAAACTGGAATCGACTGTTCATTCGCCAAGCAGCCAGCATAGGCAGTGCCAGTCTCACTGCACTGACACCAGTCCATAGCACACGACTCGGTATATTCTTTCCCGTTTTGATATAGACACGCATGGTAAGCACTGTGTTAATACAGTGGAACGCTGATACATGTATTCTCATATTATGTCGAGGTGGATTTTCGGTATTAGAATCTAATCATTATTATCATTGTTGCATATTATCTGTAGTTTTGTAGTATGAAGTCCCACTCTCAGGAATGTTAGATAGTATTCTGTAGCACAACTATATACAGTGGCTCCCTTTTGCCAATCAGATATAAAACTAACTGATGACATTTTCACCGAACTTGACCTTTTCATCGAACTCGAGAGGTTTCCATGTAGTATTTGCGACGCGTATGACATGCTGGCAGCTGGCGCTGACGTCCTCCGAACACCTGGTCCTATTCGCAATTGTTCTTCATGTTGAGACTATTTTTATATCTACTTTGTCGTATTCTAATGGACTTGGAGTTCGATTTTCCATTAGTACTTCTTCATTTTTACTTTGTATGATCTGTACAGTAAATTACATGTATTCTAAAATTACGTTTAAATCATACAGGTTTTCACACTTCCGGAGTATATGGAAAAGCGGTTTGGCGGGAAAAAATTGCGGATATATTTGAGTGTACTGGCACTTGTTTTGTATATAGTAACTAAACTGGCGGTAAGTAAAAAGCAATAATAATTCATTAAATACGACTTATGTTAAGACTAAAATAAAATATCTATGTTTTCTATTGCATCTAATTCTAAATAGGTTGGGTAGGTGGAAAGGGGACATTATAAATAATTATTGATACATTTACATGCATTCTGAAGAAAGTACATACAACTGCTATGTCCTATTAATAAGAGCTGTGTTAAAAATATCTCAAAATATATTTTCTCCCTAATTTGGGACCCATCACTTTTATTGAAGTAAGGTAGGTATCGGTATAATTACTTTTCGAACTTAAGGTCGGTCGGGTAACCGGAAACATAATTTCGTCGGCGAATCCCTTTCTTCAATAAATATATTTATCAGTCCGCATATATGAATATTTATTCATTGTTTCCAATTGTATAATTTACAAGTGATCTTTCCATTGTACTCAAACTTTTGTATCATTTTAAATCTGTAAGGCAGTCATACGTTTATGTTTTTTTTTGTTTTTTTGTTTTGTTTTATTTTTAATATTTTATTATGGTATTTGGCCAGGATCAACCCCTACAACTCCACCTGGTTAGGGAGTACGAGGATTACATATGTCTGATTGACCAAATATATATATAGAGAGAGAGAGAGAGAGAGAGAGAGAGAGAGAGAGAGAGAGAGAGAGAGAGAGAGAGAGAGAGAGAGAGAGAGAAAGAGAGAGAGATTAAAGAAAAAGAAGGAACCCCAAAGTAATGGCAACAAAATTACAATATAGAGCTACACAAAGGCGCCAAGATTAAACTTAAACTAACAGTAATCTTGTCACTTGTAATGAACAATATTTAAATGTACTGAAAATATTACATTGTATTATTGTATATATGTATCTTATTCAAACAAATCTTTAACCATAAATAAATAAGTTGTAGTGATTTAATACGAAATAAAGTATCTAACATAGTATATATGTTGGGATTATAGAGATAGGATAGAGAAGTAAGGAAAGTTTAAGTCGGTGCATACGAATGGGTTTTTAGATGTCTAAATTGATCTGTCGGGGAATGAACTATTTTTACAAAATGTGAAAAAGTTGGAAGAAGTTTAATTCAAGAGGTCATTCCATTTTTCCAGTTTTTTAGAAAATGTTTCTATCTCATTATTATTTTTAGCTATGGCGAAACAACATTTATATCAGATTGCAAATATGTCATTAGACTAATACTTTTTTTCTTGGAATTTTGATGTATAAATATATATACCTTTATATTAAGTAGTATATAATTTTCAACTTTATGTGGATTTATATTATCTTCTGTACATAATATGAAATTTTTCTAAGTTAAAATTTAAGTTTATTCCTTTAATGTTAATTATTTGTTTACAATTATTCAGTAGTGTTTGTGTTTTACAACAATACCAAAATAAATGCTCTAGGGATTCTTGTTCTTCTCTGCAGAATGTACATAGAGGGCTATAATTAATATTCATTTCGGCAAGAAATACATTTGTTGTTAAAATTTTGTGATTAATTCTGAACTGAAGCCATAATAGCTTTGAGTCTTTGGTTATTTTAAAAGTATTGCCATATATGTTATACCATAAGTCATTAGTTTGTTTAGATTGTTACACAGACGGGAAATTAGCAACTAAGCTATACGATAAACGCGACGATTTCCCATCGTAAATTTTCCACATTTAAGTAGTAATATCCCTCAGTCACCTGCATATGGAGTTTATATTTCACAAATGATCCGATATGCCAGGGCGTGCACAACATATGAAGATTTCATATACAGAGGTAAACTACTCACTGACAAATTATTGACACAGGGATCGAAAACCGCGTTTAATGTCAACGTTCCGCAAATTTCATGGTCGGTATAATAGTCTTGTTTGCGACTACTCTGTTTCACTAAGTGAAATGTTGAGTTGCCTTTTCGTTGGCGGTTGTTGAGACGTCTGTACCAATTGTGACGAGGATACACTCCTCACGTGTTTCATTGGACTTGACTGTGGACTCACGGCGGGTGTGATCGGTCGACAGGGGATGCTTACTCCTCCATGGCACCTGATCCCACCTCTTAGTTTCCAGAGGTCCCTGTTTGTCCATTTTTACCGGATTTGTATCTATGTCCTGGACATCCTATTGATTTATACTTTGGTATCTGAAATTTTCATATTGTTGTTAGTTGTTAGATTTAACCTACTAAACCATTTTGCTTGGGATACTGATACAATTTGCTTTTTAATAAGCAAAGAATACATTGGTTGCGTACCTTTTATATTTTTCAAAAATAGTTTAAAAATATGATGAATTAATGGGTACTGGTGGGTTTTTATGTTGTACATTAACATATTTTCATTGAAAAGGTATCTCCTTGATTTTGATGCTGGGATTAGTCCCTGAAACTTCACGAAGTTTACATTAAGTTTAGTTTTATTTAAAAATTCAATGTATGAAACAAATTCCATCAAGTCTCCAATACGATATATGCCTTTTGCAACCCAGTTTTTAAAAAGAAAAGTTTTCCCATCAAAAGTTATCTTAGGATTATGCCATAGTGGAATTTCCGATCATTCCGTATCATCCTGACTTAGTGTGCTAGTGACAGATTTAATAGCTTTTAAAACATCCGTCCAAAAAGAATTCGAAATATTTTCAAGGCATATATAAATACATTTCTGCCCATATTTAGCAGGTTTATGTGTCCTTATTTGTGATTCTATGATTACTTTCCACTTTGCATTGTTTGTAAGTCAACGTCTTATCCATGTTGTTTTTAATGCTATTATAATATTGATCATGTTCATCCCACCTTCACTATAACTTTTAACCAAAATATCACGATTAATTCGATCATATATTTTTTTCCATTCCAAATAGATTTAAATAATAAAGTGTTAATATTTTAATAAAGTTCACATTTGGATTAGGAAGTGACATAAATAAGTGATTAAGATGTATATAATTAAAGTTTTTATAATAGTAATTTTACCAATTAAAGTCAAAAGCTTATTTTTTCCAATTGTTTAGTATACTTTTGATTTTTACTAGTTTTTTGTCATAATTCAGCTTGATAATTTTGCTCAAATTAACATCATTTTCTTTTCCAAGGTAAGTGAAACTGGTGTTACCTCATTGTAAATTATAATTTTTACAAAGTGTTTCGTTACTGCATTTCTTACTTCCTATCCAGATAACTTCAGTTTTTTAATAATTTATTTTTAAGTCAAATATATCTGCAAATGTTTTTAATTCACCCGGTGAAGCTTATAGTGATTTTTCTGTTCCGTCATCAAACATGTGTCGTCAGCATATTGTGATATTAATATTTCATTCTTGTTAATCCTAATTCCTTTAATATTGTTGTTGTTTCTGATTTTGGCGCTAAAATTTCTACACATAAAATGAAGCAATAAAATGCCTTGACGACATCCCCTCCTAATACTGAAAAAAGTATACAAATTACCCGCTTGATTAATAGCTGATGTAATATAGTTTAGAAAAGTTTTCACCAAATTTATAATAGAATATCCAAAATTAAAAAAAAACTCTTTCTATAAATTTCCAAGAGATTAAATCGAAGGTTTTTTTTTAAAAACAATAATTAAGAGAAAACCCGGTATATTCTATGTCTTCCGTAAATTGCACCTATTGGAAGACATATGATAATAGCTTGTTTCTGTGTAGTAGATAGTTCATTATTGTAATAACCGTAATTTAGAGATCTAATTATAAAATGTCCAATAGCCTTAAAAAAACTTAATTAATTCTGCAGTGAAACCATTTGTTCCAGGACTTTTGTTACTTTTCATATTTTTAGTGTTTTTGTTGCTTCGTTCTATGTCAAAGGCCTCTCTAGTTTATCTGATTCATCCTTAGTCAGTATTGGAACATTTAAATCTTGAATTGTTATAATGATACTTAAATCTAAATCATTTAAATTAGGATTTTCCGAATGAAGTTTTTGATAAAATAATTTAATGTCTGTTAAAATTTGGTCTTGATTATTAATAATTTTACCGTTATCTAATTTGATTTTAGGAATAATTTTGGAAGTAAAGTTTTTTTTTCAAGTACGGTACGCAAAAATATTTTGTTGGGTTTTTCCCCAATTTTCCACCCAGTTTGCCCTTGATCTTATAATAGACCCCTTTATTTTATTTTTCCTAATCTGTTCTAGTTCTTTTTTTTATTGTTAAGTAATTCACATTTATCATTCTGTTTTTCTAAATCATGTACAAATGTATTTCATTAATAAGGTAACATTCCATTTTTTTATTTTTTTTATTACTGAGGTAGCTGGAGAAAGATATGCTTTTACCACTAACGTTCATTTTCATGGTGATGGCGTCATATCTTCTAATTTCTAATTACTAATTAGCAAGCACGCACTGACCATGGTGACCATATCGATAGATAGTGACAGCAATGATCGATAACACTATGCCCTCACTTCCTTGCTTCAGTCTTTCAAAGAGGACATTTTCCATGTGTTTTTATGGATGATGTGACATTTACCTATGTTTACGTTTTAGGTCAGCATCTTTGCAGGTGCGTTATTCATACAGCTTGCCCTAGGCTGGGACATGTATCTTTCCATCGTTGCACTTTTATTAATCACGGGAATCTACACCATACTTGGTACGTACTAAATGCCATACTAGGTATGTGAAATTAAGAGGTTTTTTTGCTTTTGTATTTACTGAAGATAATTTACTACATTGTTTTAATCCTTTAAACCCTACAGACCATAGTAGACTGGTCTTAAACAATAGAAAAGAGCATACCACTCAGATAATCAGGGGTGAAAGGGTTTAAATGGCATTCCAAATACGACATATAGGGTTGAAACTACGTTCTGTCGAACCAAGGTATATTGAAATCGGCAGGGTGAATTCTTCTGTTAAATAAACAGGGTTTTCAAAATAACCTGGTTATTATGGTGATAAAGTTATTTGACCGGGGATTCAAGAGTCGAATCATTTTCATTTCAAATTTTTGCCTGGTTTTGATAAGAATAGTATTCCTAAATGGTTATTCTTGTTTTATCTATCTGCTATTTATCTATTTATCTATATCTATAAATTAATCTATCCATCAAAATATCTATCTATCTATCTATCTATCCATCTATTTATTTATCCATTAATTACGAGACAAAACATGATCATTAACCAGTATTAGAACAAACTTTCTAACATAACGAATGCATCCTATTTACAGGTGGTCTCGCTGCTGTTATATACACAGACACGCTACAGACCGTTGTCATGACAATCGGATCCTTTGCATTGGTTGGAATAAGTAAGTTAACTTCTTGCCCAACTTCTATTTCAGTTTTCATACCTGTTGACATACAATAACTCAACACTTATGACGTATTTTTAGATTTTTTAAGAACCCATAAATATTTCTACATATTCGAACTAGAAGTTGAAATTCTGCTTACACAATTACCAAAGTGTTTTAGAGAGTGCAATCATTTCGCGAATAATGTGTTTACATAACATAAAAATGTGACATAACTGTGTTAGAAGCTTACACGGTAGAACCAAACAATACTCTAGATTGGACGATATCAACATGACGCTTCACCAGTCACTGTTCAGAAACACGTGCCAGGGCGTGCACAACATATGAAGATTTCATATACAGAGGTAAACTACTCACTGACAAATTATTGACACAGGGATATCGAAAACCGCGTTTAATGTCAACGTTCCGCAAATTTTATGGTCGGTATAATAGTCTTGTTTGCGACTACTCTGTTTCACTAAGTGAAATGTTGAGTTGCCTTTTCGTTGGCGGTTGTTGAGACGTCTGTACCAATTGTGACGAGGATACACTCCTCACGTGTTTCATTGGACTTGACTGTGGACTCACGGCGGGTGTGACCGGTCGACAGGGGATGCTTGCTCCTCCATGGCGCCTGATCCCACCTCTTGGTTTCCAGAGGTCCGTGTTTGTCCATTTTTACCGGATTTGTGTCTATGTCCTGGACATCCTGTTGATTTATACTTTGGTATCTGAGATTTTTATATTCAAGGTTACTTTTTCTCGTCAATATTTTTGAACTGTGACGTCATTTTGTGGGACAGGTGTTGCCCATGTGAAACCGGATAGATTCCCAGTGAATGCTTTTCACCACATTTGTAAAATAAGGAGCTGCACTCGCTTTTAAGACATTGGCTTAGTTCATATTACATAAGATACACAACCTACATACAAAGTGAATATAGGACAAATATCAACCTCTAGTAAATCCAGACGAGAGTCTTTCACGGAAATATAAAGTTATACTTTATACATTTATAAAGCGTTTTTCCTTATAATCAGAGTGTATAAATAAGTAATGAACTGTGCATACGTATAATCCAAAATAATTTGCCTGACAGAAAGTAGAAACAGCGGTTTAGAGCAGACGCCATTTTCTTCGCATTATTCAAATAAAGATCACGTGTTTATTTTACAGTTAAATGTGGTTTTCCCGATGAATTATATGTGACGACGCAATGACTGTAACAATGGCCGAGCTTAATTTTGATACAGTATTATGATTATATTTAGCAAAACAAATAATCATAACGTTCTTTATTTTGATACACGTCTATTTGCTGATCACTAAGGCCTAGTTCGTTTAAATACTGAAATATGATTGTTGCTGTAATTATCAATCCATCAAATGAGATTAATTATAATGAATGTTTAACCTTTCAGGTTTTAATAAGATAGGTGGCTATAGCAGCCTGGAGAAAAAATACATGGAAGCCATTCCATCTATTCGGAATGAGAATAGTACATGCGGATATCCTCGGGCTGATTCTTTTCACATATTCCGAGACCCGGTGGAAGGGGATAATCCATGGCCGGGACTACTTTTACAGTCCTCAATCGGATGTTTATGGTATTGGTGTTGTGATCAGGCGAGTATTATTTTCTCTGATATTTTTAATAGAAAATTGACTAAAATAGTTCAAAACCCATTTTACCATACTCCCGATGTAGTCGACCACACGTGTCTAAATTAAAGCTATGTTCCTAAAAATTATATCAAATGCTCAAGACGATCGTTTGTGTCAATAAGTGATTTTGTTTATTGTTGTTTAATGTCCCACTCAAGAATATTTCACTCATATGGAGACGTCACCAAATGCTGGTGAAGGGCTTCAAATTTTGGCTTATGTTCGGCACTTACGGTCATTGAGCAGTGATGGTTCTTTAACGTGCCGACACCTACTGTGACACGGGACCTCGGTTTTTACTGTCTCATCGGAAAGACAGGAAACCAACCCTGTCGGCTGGACTCGAACGCGCTACCGATTTAATATATAAAATATTTCCTAAAGAAAAAGTTGTATATCGCAAGGCCAAATAGTAATCTAAATGTGTTGCTAAATCCATCGAAGAGTTCCAACTGTAATATGAATATTTTAGCTTCCGAGAAGTTTAGAATTTAAAATATGGTATATGAGCGAAATATTACTTTAGTACGAAGTAATCGGCTGGTACCGAATTATCAGGGATTGGGTGTATGCATAACGTCGGGATTACCAATGCCAAAAGAACATCGGATGATATCAAATAAAGCATACAGTAGTTTACTGTTGTAATCGGTTTTAAAATTACAGGTGATTGTGCAAAGGTCGCTCGCAGCAAAAAATTTATCTCATGCCAAAGGAGGATCCATTGTGGCTGGGTACCTGAAGTTACTTCCCTTGTTTATGATGATTTTACCTGGAATGATCAGCCGTGCACTTTACCCAGGTAACTAGAAATAGATTGAATACAAAAGTAGTAGTCATTAGTAAGTATAGTTAGCAGCACTCAAATGTAGTTTAATTAGACAAACCTCGTACACCTGGAATATTCAGATGCGGGATGTGGGATCGCGTTCCACGGAGAAGTGAGTATCCCCTGACAATTAAAACATCGCATTTTCCCGAAAGTTAGTCGAATTTCCTGACGTCATGGGACGTCACTAAACTTTAAAATTGTTCGCGCATAAATGGGAAGGTCAAATGTGAGTTTGTGGCTTAACATTGGTCAAATCGATCTCGACGAGTAAGCAACTGCTACTGTCAAAACGCAAATACCATTTTCGAGAAAAATGTGTAATAAAAACTCGTCGCTTAGTGGTTTACGTCTCTATATGAAATAGGCGTATGTTGAACAGACTTTGGCATATTGGATAATATAAGAGATATGCGTGATGTAATTGATAAAAGGAATATTACTACGTCAGTCTGGAAATATTACACTTTGTCAGGGAATGTTTAGCCATAGGTGTCGCGTTTGTTTGTTTGTTTGTTTCATTGTTGTTGTTGTAGTTGTTGTTGTTGTTGTTGTTGTTGTTGTTGTTGTTGTTGTTGTTGTTGTTTATATGTATCTAGATCCGTGTATTCCCTTTGTTACGAGTATGTATTTTCATTTTGTTTTCCAGATGATGTTGCTTGTGTTGATCCAGAGGAATGCAAAAGAATATGTGAAAATCCTGTGGGATGCTCCAATATTGCCTACCCAAAACTGGTGCTAGAGTTATTGCCCTTTGGTATAATGTTATTGCTCTCTCATCCAGCAATTTCCCATATTTTCTTTTACTTCTGTCACCTAAAGACATGAATCAAGGGGTGTAGACCGTAATGGATATCAATGCGGATGACGTCGGTTACACTCACACTGGTCGTGATATTGGAACTTAAAGTTTATTTTAACCTTCAACACTCATTGTACCTTATGCCAAAACAGAATTTCCCATTAGCATTCAGCCAAGGTATCCTAAACGTGAAATTGTTTGTCTGAAATCCTTGCGATTACACGATTTGAGAAACACGCCAACTATTTGGTCAACAGGAACACGATTTTATCACCACTCCTTTATTTTCCTATAAATCATCCACGCACAATAGATTTTTTCCATAGAAAAATCACAACATTAACTCCAGTGTAAACTATTCACGTTTAAATAGATAAAATAAATTGATAATGAGGTGGGAGTTTCAATGTTAAATGGTCATTGTATATTCAAATACAGATTCATGTAACTTAGCGGGTGGATTCTGCAGAACATTTTCTTTATCCACACGAGTTTAAATTTAAGTCAATGCGTTATACCGACATTAATATTGCACTTGCTACTGTAATCGTTCTTTCTTGTAAACCTACCTACCGGCTACGTTTATCCAGTGGGGAATAAAACACATTGTTAGTGTACCCTATCATACCCAAAATGTTAGTAGAATCGTCGGTATGATAATTGATACGTTAATCCACCCCTCCAAGTTATATAAATCAGACAATCTGTAAGGACAATACAGCTATTACAGTCAATTCTCGACAAACAACCAACGTTATTTAAACATCATGGAGGTATATTGAGTTTGGCGATGAATTGAATTTCCGCATCTTGCGGAAAATAGAGTTACCATTATTTGATATCATTGATATGATTATCTTTAATAAACAGAAAACAGATCGACATTTCATGTATTAAGTAATTACCATGTTTATTTCATTCTTCAATTACCTGGCCTTACTATTGCTGCCTGGCTTTACGCATGTGATCTAAAGCGACCAATTAGCCGTTTCATTCACTGCGATCACATAATTATGGTTTTGTTTGTTTGTTTATTGTTGCTTAACGTGAATCTTTCTCTCATATGGAGACGTCACCAAAATGCAAGTGAAGGGATTCAAATTTTGGCCTATGCTCGGCACTTACAGCCATTGTTTAACGTGCCGACACCAACTGCGACACGGAACCTCGAGTTTTACTGTCTCATACGCCGGGCAGGAAACCAACCTGCCGCCGGCTGGACTCGAACTCACGATCTAGAGTCGAGCGCGCTACCGACTGAGACCGGCCGGCTTCATAATTATGGTTGTATATCGAAAAAAATGACCTTATGATTGGACGTTTGTTCCGAAAAATAGAGCGACAGATGACTATAATGAATTTGACGTAATAAAGAGAATTCTATAAAGCAGGAGAAAAGTTCCTGAAAAAATGGGGGCGTTATTGTGAGACTGGTGATGAGTGGTGATAATTCAAGAATTGATTGTAGTAGTGTTAAAAGAACCTAAAATTGTACCACGGTCTTATTTTCAATTACTTTCAGGCGTAAGGGGTTTGTTAATGGCGGTTATGCTGTCCGCAATTATGAGTTCCCTAACTTCAATATTCAACAGTTCCAGTACATTATTCACGATGGATTTGTGGAGACGTATGCGTCCGAGGGCGACTGAGAGAGAATTGTTGATAGTTGGAAGGTAAAGTTAATACACTGATTTTGTTTTTTGATGTAAAATAGTTAAAATATTCTCTATCACAGCTTTCGTGTTATGGTAAAGAAAAGAAATTTGAATTGCATAACATTTTGTGTTTGGTATTACATGAAGAGATGTGTCAACTTAGATTAATGATAAAAAAATTTATAACTCGATATAAGGGACTCAAACGCCTGACGTCTATGCGCGTCGTAATTAGGGTGTAATGTTAATTCCATGCAATGGATAGAAACACTTTTTGAGATAAAAAATGTTAAAAATATGATTTCAAAATAATTTATGATAGAGTTCCTCAGACTCATATTCCTTTATTTTTATATTATATGAATTCGCTTAATAGTCAAAGGATTGCCCAACATATATCTAAATGTATAATCACGATTGTACATGTCACACGTATTGTATTTTTGTGCGTCCCGTCAAAAAAAAATTCACTTTTATGGAGAAATGTTTCAGTTTTTTGTCTGTTCTATGGACTGATGCAAATGCAATGAGTTTGTTTGAACATGCAATGAGAGACATAGGTTTCAATACCGGTGACCCTCATTGACGTATGCAAAACAATTGGTGAAAGAACAGTCACATCTTTTATTTAATCTAAGATTTGGTCCTGAACCTTCTTGTACATCGGAACCACTATTGCTAGACAACCGCGAACGAATTTATGTTCAGAATACCCTCAGTGGGTCCATTGTCTGATTGCTGTTGATGTGTAACTTCCATTTTACAGGCATGCATTGTATAACTTCATGTATATATGTAACCGAGCAGTGAAGGCAAATATGGTTTTTTTCAGATTTTATTCAAGTATAATAAGCATCAACCTACAATAAATAATGCATACATTAAAGTAAGAACGATTATATGATTGGCTAAGCAGAGAATTTTAACAGCCAATAAATAAAGCATTAAAATAACCAACAAGAAAAGTGTTCACCAACTCAATCTGGGTGCGCCGTAGACATTAAGATTATAGTAGATTTAAGATTTAATGTAATGAAACGAAAGATAAGTTAAGAAACGAATAAATACATGTGAAATATATATTTATACTGTCACATATATAACATGTATAATACATGTATATAAATGATACAATTGTCAGGTGTGATTATTCCTAATTTTATTCTCCAGGATTTTTATTCTTGTCATGTGCGGCATTAGTATATTGTGGATCCCTTTGGTTCGTTCATCTCAAGGTGGTCAGCTATTTAATTATATCCAGGCCGTACAGGGGTACTTAGGTACGCCTATTGGAGCCCTGTTCACATTTGCTGTCTTCTGGAAGAGAATGAATGAACATGTAAGTAATAAAATGCTATTTCATTTTGATGTTAGATACGTCATTTTGTTATGCTTCAATGTCCCGCCCAGTTTATGGTATATTTAGCTATGGAACTGTATGTAAAAGCAAAATATTAAAAGATAAACTTCTTCAACTTGTAGCACTGTATTTCTTTTGTATTTCATATTACTGTAATAGACGTTCATTATATGCATATGATAGCTCAGTAGATATTCGTAGACTATTTGTAATTTTCCTCGGTCTTCCATTTTTGCCAAATCTATCTCAAATAATCATTAGAATGAATAATAATTTTGCAGCGGTTCATTATATTATTTGCAGGGTGCATTCTGGGGCATAGCAGCGGGTCATCTATGCGGAGTGATTCGAATGGGAATTGATCTAGCATATCCTGCGCCTGACTGCGGAGAACCGGAAACACGTCCGCCAATATTGCTGGACGTTCATTATTCGTACTTTGGTTCATTAACTATTGTCGTAACAAGCGCTGTGATTGTCATTGTCAGTCTACTGACCAAACCACAATCTGAGGAAGAGGTACTTTTTTTAAATTTGACTTTGAATATCACAATTATAGATATTTATGATAAAAATAGATATAAAGTTTTGAGAAATTTTGAAAATAATGGATAGTGAGAATCCACTGTCATTCCTATCAAGGCATTACATCAAATTTATCCAATCTTAAATCCTATTTCTTATCACATGCATCGGTGTATATAAGGGAATTTTCTTCTTAGTAGACAGAAAACATATTTGCGTCCTAAATTTGTGTCTCAAGTTATCATAGTCAAGTGTGCTGTATGTCAATATCACAATATTTTAGCTTGAAACTGTTAAAATGGTCCTTTCATGTATAGGCGAAAATTAAACACTATTCGAAAATTGTCCAGGTATACAGTGTATAATATATATTGTAATGTTTGTAGATTGAAGGAGTCACATGGTGGACTAGAGTTCGCCCAGAAAAGAAAACAAATGTCAGTTCGGAAGAAGATCCAAACTCAATAGAAATTAGCAATTCTGGTATCGCTATGGAGGCTAAAGAGGATGAGAAAGAAGAGGCAGAGAAATCAAAGGAGAAAGATGATAAAAGGGGTACTGCGAACCAGGAAAATAGTAACAATCACGATAGAGAGAGAGAGAGAGAGAGAGAGAGAGAGAGAGAGAGAGAGAGAGAGAGAGAGAGAGAGAGAGAGAGAGAGAGAGAGACAGACAGACAGAGAGACAGAGAGACAGAGACAGAAAGACAAAGATAGAAAGACAAAGATAGAGAGCGAAAGAGTGAGAGACAGACAGACAGGGAGAGTGAGAGAGACAGAGAGTGAGAGAGACAGAGATGCAGACAGAGAGAGTGAGAGAGAGACAGAGAGTGAGAGAGAGACAGAGAGAGTGAGAGAGAGAGACAGACAGAGAGAGAGTGGGAGAGAGACAGAGAGAGAGAAAATAAATTTAGAGATAGTGACAATAACAATATTTTGATATGTTTTATGGGATATCTTACATGGAAATCGCAGATATCTGTCTCATGTAACGAAAATATCTTTCATGATTAAATTAAATTCAAATCAGTTATTTCTGAAATGATTAAAACATAAATTACATCACCGTAGCCTAATTGAAAATTATATATCTTCGTTGTCCATGTTGACATGTTTAATTTCATCAAGAGAAGTACCATTGTAATGCAAATTAGATTGTAATTTTGTTAGCATGTCTGATTGATTTATCCTGACTAACATTATCTAATGTAATAGCTCCAACATGACGTTATTATCAGTGTAATTGCTCCAACATGACGTCATTACTAGTCTAATAGCTCCAATATGACGTAATCACGAGTAATATATCTCCAACATGACGTCATTACTAGTCTAATAGCTCCAATGTGACGTAATCACGAGTAATATATCTCCAACATGACGTCATTACTAGTCTAATAGCTCCAATATGACGTAATCACGAGTAATATAGCTCCAACATGACGTCATTACTAGTCTAATAGCTCCAATATGACGTAATCACGAGTATATAGCTCCAACATGACGTCATTACTAATCTTATTGCTCCAACATGACATCATGATGTCCTGTAGCTGGATGCCCACATAAGCTTGGTATGATAACGACATAACGTCACCAGTTTACATGATGACATGTAAGATGTAGTGTTACGGTTGTCATTATGACCTAACTGACATTTTGTATGTGGAACTATGATGCTATTTACAAATGTCAATTTGAAACGTAATCAGAATATAAGGTTGTAGTAATACAGCGTTCGGAATTAGCCGCAAATACTAGCAAAAATCAAATTGAATTCCAAACTGCGAGTAAAAATTAGCGAGTGGGTTTATGTCTTACTATTCTGTCCCCATTGTTTTCAGATTGTTTATCGTTTTATCTCCTGTTTGTTTATCGTCAACGCTTTAGTCCATCAAAATAACAGTAAAAAAAGCTTTGGTTGCATAAAAATGATATTCAAAGTTTAATTTAGCTTTCTGGGTTCGTTTTAGCTCGTGGATTTGAACTTCACACGCTAAAATTAGCATGTGACAAAAACATTTGATCCCTGGACTAATATAATGGATTTTATAATTATCATAAACATAATACCAAAGATATAATGTTCAAGACGATCGTTTCTGTCAGTTAGACTTCATCAGTTGAGCTTCAATTTTAAATAGATTTTCTAAAGAGAAAGTGGTATCAGAAAATTTATATTGTAATGCATTGCTTCTTCAATAACATCCATACTGACTTAACTAACAAACCTTTTGTACTTGACTTTTTGAAGTATTTGGTGCATTGATTGAAATGACGTCAACCCACCCACCCACCCCAAAAAGTGGTGTGTCAAATACTCCGAAAAATCAACTAAAAAAGGTTTGTAAGTTAAGTTAGTATCGATGTTATTGAACAAGCAATGCATTACATTGTAAAATCCGACAGCATATTTAACATGAACTTTTTTCACAAGGTGGACAAGTCGCAGACGACACAACAAAGACGGCATCGGTTGAAGACAAGAGCATTTTCAGACGATGGTTTGACGTCATATGCGGGATGCCTAACGCCGACGAGCAGCAGTACAATCCCCATACGGAGAAAGAACAAACTCAGAAATACTTAAAGGAAAACTCCAGGTGGAGAACAATGCTGAACGTTAATGCTGCCACAGCACTGATATTGACTGCGTTTTTATTCGGATTTTTCCGTTGAGTTGATCAAATGAACAGTGTTAACCGATTGTCCATCGGTTTAGAGATTATTCTAAATTTACCATAACTTACAAGACAGTTATTTCTGACATCTTTATAAACTTGGTACTTGTAGATTTTCCCTGATTAATTTTGTAAACATCAGGATGCCATTACTTCATGGTAAAGTCTGTCTATCAGTTAGTGCCAACATTTTACAATGCATTGCTGGATTTTGTAAAGAGCGATACATTTGTTTGAACAGAATAACATTACTATTTTTGTCTAACTCCAATGTACAGGTATAACTAAGGTATACTTTATGATTTTTTTTTAATTAAAGATTGCGGTCTTTTGGGCTGTAGGACATATGTAGAAAATATCGTAATTCCGTTATGAAAAATATATTATGTTACGTGTGTATCCTGGTGTGATTGTCATGCATGGATAAAATGAAATCGATTATATACTCAAAATATCAAACAGTTTCCTTATATATTTGCTTATATGATAAAATATTCCGTTTTCAAATTTAAATCATGTTAACAAAAAATCAAACCCTTTATGTCATAATGCCCTATTTACATATATACATATATTAGGTCATTCCAAGTTTTTTTTACCGTGTAACGTCCAGTGATTGGTACCCGAAATTTTAAATATCTAGTGATTGTTTATCATGATACTTGTTTTGTCCAACAGCACTCTGATTCTACATATAAATACACTGAAATTGGTAAATAAAGGATACTGGAATTTCTCATTGACAATATATTTGTGAGACGTGGTCTTTCAACAAACTGTCGGATTTCCTTTTGGAACCAAATGTGCCCCTTTATTGGGCGCCCTGTTCCTTTATTCATACGAAGCAGACTTCACTCAGAAACTGCTGAATCAAAAGAGGATAAAGTTAGCGGTGTCCTTTAATTTGACATTTAGATATATCGACGACGTTTTGTCAATTAATAATGACAATTTTCATACATATGTCAATGCGATCTATCCCAGCGAACTAGAAATTAAAGATACACCAGAATCAAATTCACACGCTTCATACTTAGACATTTTACTCGTGTTAAATATGTATTATCCTGTCTCACTCGATGTGATAAACATGTTATTAAAAAAAATTGTCAAATATCCTCTATATATTTAACTGTTTATTTTAAGGCTACTGTTCCGATTTTTTTCCATAGCTGTTTGTGTGTGGGTTTTTTTATATTATTAATTTTTGGTTTTTTGTTTTATGAACTCAAAACCAATCTATCAATAAACGGACAAAAAACCTGGAGTGACCTTATTGCACCCAATACAACTACACGTACCTCCACTATATTTGACAACGAAACAATCACCATCACATCATCAAAATGAAAGAAAAAAGGGTATCCAGAATTTGTGTATCGTCGTCTTACTGAAAAGTCCTAGTAAAATAAACGACATTATTACTATGTATGGAAAATGGTAAATCTGTTGTGTTCTTTTTATTCTTCATATATATATTTTTTTTTTTTTGACATTATACAATAAAATTATTTCCTAATATATCCAACTTTTTTTTTCTTGTTTTGCTCAGTAAGTTCTCAACAGTTTTTATTGACACTTTTGTAACGAACAATGGGTCCTTCGATAAAATATAAGGACAAAGGGTTGTGTAAAAGTGCATTAGCTGTGTTTACTGAAAAAATTATTTCGATTTTTCTACTTTTACTACTTGTACTTGATGCACAATATCAAAAAAGAGCAATACACAGGAATAAAAAATCTTATATTCCTATATTATTGGAAAAATAGTCAGCTGACATATATATATATATATATATATATATATATATATATATATATATATATATAGTCAGCTATATATATATATATTTATATATATATAAACATATATTATATACCAAAGTTATAATGCTCAAGGCGATAGTTTTTGTCAATTAGACTTCATCAGTTGAACTCCAATTTAATATAGAGTTATCAAAGAGAACATGGAATCAGACAAGGCCAAATGGTGAATATTCACCAAACTCGCTTTCTTAAGGAATTTTCACAAAATGAATAAGAATTTAAGAAATGGAATCAGACAAGGCCCTGTGGTCTCTCTCTCACCTCTCTCTCTCTCTCTCTCTCTCTCTAAAAATCTAAGAAATTCTTCTCTCTCTCTGTTCTCTCTCTATCTGTCTCTCTCTCTCTATTCTCTCTCTCTCTCTCTCTCTCTCTCTCTCTCTCTCTCTCTCTCTCTCTCTCTCTCTCTCTCTCTCTCTCTCTCTCTCTCTCTCTCTCTCTCTCTCTCTCTCTCTCTCTCTCTCTCTCTCTCTCTCTCTCTCTCTCTCTCTCTCTCTCTCTCTCTCTCTCTCTCTCTCTCTCTCTCTCTCTCTCTCTCTCTCTCATCTGACCTAACGGAAACCAAACAGTAACCGGGAACTTAGGAGGAACCCTATAACATCAGGATTAGATATTGGTAAAACATATAAAATTACTGAATCTCTTCTATAATAACATGAAAAATAAAATAATTTGTTAAATATAATAATAATAATAATAATAATAATAATAATAATAATAATAACAGATAGCCGTTATCGGGTCTTCTTTACCAATTATGACGATGATTTCGTCTTCACTTATTTCATTTGTATTTGACTGCGGACCCACGGCGGGTGTGACCAGTCAACAGAGCATGCTTACTCCTCCATCGCACTTGATCCCACCTCTGGGTTTCCAGAGCTCCGTGTTTGTCCAATAATCACCAGATTTTAAGCGGTATATGTATACTGTATGCATTCTGAATATTTATACCTTGGTATCCGATATTTTATATATAATTTTATTTATCAAAATAAAACAAGACACGAATGATTTATGTTACGAGTGGCCATGTTTAGGAGCCAATATACAAATCCGGTGAACATTATACAAACAAATACAGAAATGGGATCAGGTGTCATGGAGGAGCAAGCACCCCCTGTTGACCGGTCACAACCACCGCGATTCCACTGTCAATTTCAAATTAAATACTTAATGAATAAATCCTTGTCACAATTGGTACAGACGACTCAATAACCGCCATCGAACATGTAACTTAACATTTCATTTTGCTGGCCCCAACTTTTTTCCCAGCTTCCATTTACACAGAATTCTTGAATTTTTTGAATTTTGAATTTTGTTTTACGTCACACTCAAACATTTATCAGTTATATGGTGGCGGTCAACTGTCTCCACAACTGGCAAACTTTATTACAAAAATCAGCTTAGATGTTAGTGGTGCTCGAAACTGCGCTGACAAGAGATTAGAGACTTAACTGTGATGTTCTTAGAAATATTTTTGTCCTTATGGAAGGTCTCCAAATTTTTGAAAATATTTTCACACAGTTCTCAGAAATAGTATACAATATTTATGCAACATCGTTGTTACTTTATCTAGAATATATGTAGGCCTATATACGCTTCCTACATGAATATTTTACTTACAAAATGTATTATACACACGGACGGGAAGTTAACTAATTACATAACTTTGAAAATTCTGGCTTTCCAGTCGTCACAATAATTATGTCCCTTTATATGCTTGCATATGACATATATCTCTTAAATGATCCGATAAGTCAGGGTCTGTTATGCATACCATCATATTATACAGAGGGAACCCTTTTAGTAATACGTTGTTGTTTTTGTTGTTGTCACAATCGCGTTTAATGTCCGCATTTCGCAAATTTTACGGTTGTTACAATGAACATGTTTGCAAATACCCTATTTCATTAATTGGATCACTGAGTTACCGGTTCGATTAGTTGATTTGCTTTTTTCCAATTGTGCTGAGGAGTTATTCCTCAGTAGACCATTTTCGAGTTGTCTTGTTACGTCACGATTCGTCATAATAGAGTGCGGTTTCAAAGAGCAAAGTAGGGCATCATTATATTCCGGATAAGCAGTTTATCGCCTCTATATGACCAGGGATTCTGATATCACGAAGTAATAAGTGTCAGATTTGAAAATAAGATTACAGGAGAGTGATAACACTTTTCATATTTGCAAGAGATAATTTAAATAAAATTAATTCCTCGCAGATGAAGTGAAATAAGATATTGCCAAATATCGTCAATGAAAATATTACATAACATGAATCGACCTTGCCCAACTTTCAGATGACGTAACGTAGTTTGAGTACAAACTACTGTGACGAAACTGAACGGAATCGGACAAGTCGAAAATGGTTTATAAACTGTTTTGGTTGGAATTTGACAATGGACTAAAGACAGTTCATTTGATGCGGTCTCTGTCGTGTGAAAAGTTTGGATTTAAATGGGGCATATCTGGTGCCCACAGGAATTCCATCAGTTTGCTGAATCGCGTTTGCAGTCCAAATTTCTATAACTTTTACGGTCGGTATAATGAACATGTACTATGTTTAACTAACTGATATGCCGAGTTATATTTTATTAGTGGTTGTTTAATCGTCCGTGTATCCGGCGAATTTGACGATGAGTTAAACAACTGGTGGCAGGCCCCGTGGCCCAGAGGTTAAAGCATAACACTTTAAACCATGAAGTAGCTCACCGCTGATCGGCATGGGTTCAAGCACCGCTGGAACCTAAGCTGATTTTGTGAAGAAGTTTTCCACTTTACTTGCGGAATGCCGGTGATCTCTCCCAGGTACATAGTATGACCGGTTCTCTTCTCCACCATTAAAAACTTACCGTCATCATATAACCGAAAAATTGTTGAGTAAAGCAGAAAAATGTTATTTTGACTATAGGCTAACGGCGGTCGTAAAACAAACGAACAAACAGAAAAATGTTATTTTGATTATATAGACTAACGGCGGCCGTTGGACAAACCTGGGTGCTCATATCTCCATTGCGCCCGTTCCAACGTCTGTATATAGGGCCTAGGTGTTTGTCCCATATCATGTTCTCCATATTTGTACACTACACGTATTTTTCTTAATCTCCTGGCGGTTAATAGTTTGGTATCTGTGATTTTATACATTCTGAAATTTCTGTTTACGAGCCGCAGTTTACAATTTCCACCAAATATCATGCTTCCGTATAATTTCTGTATGCGAACAAATAGGGTGCTCACGATTCCAGGCAGTTTCCTAAAATATACGCATAGTTTGAGCATGTGAAATATCTGGACTGTTGTGTGTATGATTTTGTAAGAAAATAGTTTCTGAATGATAAATAATTCATTCATTATAAATTATGAATTCATTAACAATATTTGATTTTTTTAAATTCTAATTGTTGGGCAAATTTCTAGAAATTAAAAAGAAATGTTTAATCTTTGTAATGGGTATATTATATTTTGCTTGTAACTATCAACATAGCACCGCTCTTTACCGTTTCACTGTTTAACCTTAATCTATTTTGTTGATTTCTCAAATTAAAAAGTGTGAATTGATACGAGTCACGGTAACGATATTCTAACTTTTATCGGTGAAATTCAATCTTCTTTTTTCAATATTTCATTTACCATGCTTTTCATTTTTGTAACTTTTCATACTTTTGGATTTTGCACAGAATATAAAATCTTTAAAATGATAATTATATTTTCTTTCAAAGAAAACTAAATAAAAACGCGAATGACGGCTATGGAATCCGGAATCCGTGTTAGGTTTTAAAGTTTAGTTCTCATTAACAAAACTTCCGGTCTGGCGTGTCCATCTCACGAGATCAATGTTTATGGTTTTGCATCTGTCTTGAAACAACTCTTTGTCCCCTTTTCATAAAGCAAAATGATTCACAGCCTCTTTATTATCAACAATAGTGGGTAAGTCATGTGTTTCCCCGGTTCCTCATTTAATAAATGAATTCCATTTATTTTCACGCCGGGTTGTCACCGCCAATGCCAATGGTGTTCATCAATGAAGGATAGATTAGCCGAGCTACATGTAGTACCTTATAGTAAACCAAAGCTTCACGGTGTTTGATTAAAATGGTTTATATAATGATACGTGTAATATTTCAATGACTTTGTATGGATTGTTTCAAATAAAACCTGGCAATTAAGATATCGTAACGTTTATGTACAATATTAACATTCAGCATCAATTGACAGTTGTCAAATTTTAGGGGATGGTGTAAAAAGGGTAAGCCGAACCGAATCAACCGAACTGAAAAATTATTCGAGCTCATATCCCTGCTGCTTTATTACAGTTTGCGCTGAAACTTTCAACATAAACGTAGATCATTAGTTGCTATATTCTCACCATAAATTGTTGACATATTTTAAGTATTACAATAAATATAAGGTTTTTCTCGTTTCAAAATGGTGTAAAAAGGGTATGCCGATAGCCGAACCGAACCAGCAGAGAACATTGAATAGTTTGCGATTAATTATATGTAAAGACTTAATTTGAAGCTTAATAATAGTATCATATAATTTGATGTAAACTGTAATTACTAATTCTGTTTTACAATGAAACCGATAGCAAATCACGGTACCATATGCAAATGTATTATTGTTTGAACCACGTGGGATGAGACAGCATTTAGTTGACTGCTTAGAAACCCAGTTTAAGCCATTCTCGAAGAAGCTGAATTTCAAGCCTCCCAAGCAATTCAGTCTCAAAAGCTGATGATCACTTTTCTATAGATATTTCATGTGGAAATAATTGTGTATTTCCAGACAGTTATGACAATATGTCATGTTGTGATGCATGCTACGTTTATGTTGAAAGTTTCAGCACAAACTGTAATAAAGCAGCAGAGATATGAGCTTGAATAAATTTTCGGTTTTGTTGGTTTGGTTTGTGGTTCTGTCAGACTGTGTCATTGTATTTACACCACAAAATGCTTGCGAATGTAGTTATGCATTTAAATGTAAATATATCTGTTTGTTTTTGGTTTTTTGCTTGTTTTTTTTTTTTTCTTTCTTTGGCTTTGTCAATGCACTCCATAAAAGATCTTATGTTTAAAAAAGAAAGAAAGAAAAAGAATAATAGGAATATGTATGTATTAAAAAATGAAACGAAGCGTAAAGCAGCACCAAAAAATGTTAAGGTTATCTTACCACCAAAAAAGATGTGCTGAGGAAAAAATTATCACAGGGAAATCTACAGCTTAAATGACTACATTTTAGTATGCCTACATGTATGCTCTCACTACCTGATGAGATCCATGGAGGGATTGAAATAGTTTTTAAAAGTTAATACAAGTTTTTGTATTTTTGCTTTATTTAATATTTATCATCTTTAAGATATACTAAGTGCAAAATGATTTATAATTTAAACTGGACACACATATTATAATATGGCTTCAGTCGGTTCGGTGATTGGCATACCCTTTATACACCATTTGCAGACACCATCAAGGCAAAATGGTGATGCTTTGCGAAGTAAATTGCAAACTAAAAGTCAGCTTTATGAAGGTCTAGAATATACAAATATATTTGCTAATACAATGTAGATCCTGGAGGGCACTTAAAAGAATCCTCACTGCATTGGTATCAGTTCAAAGTATAGGTCAAAATTCATGGCACTAAACCTAAAGCTTGTATCATCCCAATATATAAAGTTAAAAAAAGAAATCGAAAACCAAAATTTAAAGATTATCCTAATTATTTTTTGTACATGGAAGGGGCTGTTAATTTGTTACCCCAGACTTGTTATTTTTTTTTTAAAAATTGAAATGAATATTAATTTTGTTACATCTTATTATGTATTACAGAGATGTATTTATGGAAAAACACTGGAAGAGTGTAATACACAAATCTATCTGTGATTACTTCTTTGAAGAACACGGAAAGGTAAGTTGAGCATATACATGTTCCAGTACCAGCAGATTAATAATAGACCTTTACATAGTTGTTCCAATAGGGGTGAAGTGGTTAGAGCATCGTGCTATGGATAATGAAATCTCTAACTTCTGGTCAGTGCAGGTTTGAGTCCCGCTGGAACCTAATTAAGCTGACTTTTTTGGAGAAAGTTTATCAGTGTACTTGCAGAAGCCCAGTGGTTTCTTCCTGAATACATTGTAACCAGGTTCTTTCCTCCACCAATAAAAACTGGCCGCCACCATATAACTGAAAAAGTGTTAAGTGTGGCATAAAACACTATTAAAAAAAAAGTTGTTCCAATCAGTCCAGTTTTGTCAGAATGTATTGAACTCAAATCACAAGATGTCGACAGAAATGTGATTATGACAAAGATGACATTTACTTTGCTACCAATATTTTTCAATTTTGTTAGAGAATACTATGCAATTAGCCTGTTTCATCTTGTTCCGTTTCCACCAACATCCGTCATTATAGTAATAAGCAGCTTTAAAGAGAAAAACATAAGCTGCATTACATCCAGTTGAACTGTTAGTGTATGGTACGCATGACCAGAGATGTGGATTACATGTAGGTATATGAAAGTCGAAGGACCCAGGAGTCAGATTTGAAAAACAGCTTATACCGTCAGTGTAGGTATGGGATGGTACATGATGTACATGTGCTTGCCAGCTTATATATAGAGAAAATTTAGTGGAACTTTTTCTCCCTTGCAGATGAGCTGAAAGAAGTTATCATTATATTAAAGACATCATATGATTTTATTGAAAAGAAACATTTGGATCATTTACAGCTCTGTCAATAGCTAACAGACAGCAGACTCTATCTATTATTTTTATGATTATCACTGCAACTTGTCAACTACTTTTTCCTACATTCAGAAAAAAATTGTTGAGTTTCTATATCGGGTTTGGCTACCGCTGCACACTGATCATACCTTCCTCCAGTCTGCATAACTTGTATCCTACTCCAAAACTTATTGAAAGGGCTGTATAAACAGGGAACCTCTCTATTAAGACCCCCTAACTGACAGACTCAAAGTAGCCTGATTAGTGAGGTGGTCTCTGAAGTGAGGCTCTGTGCTTACCGGTATTTAGTATATACAGCAGGCCCTCGCTATCAAGACCACCTAACTGACCGACTCAAAGTGGTATGATTAGTGAGGTGTTACAATGGAACCTCACTATCAAGATCACCTAACTGACCAACTCAAAGTGGTCTGATTAGTGAGGTCGTCTGTTAAGTAAGGCTCAGTATACTTATTAGATATTTACCAAGAGACTAAAATTCTACATGTATGGTTTGAAATGCAAGGTGGCATATTGGTGTGGGTCCACTCTACATGTACATGTGTGGTTTGAAATGTAAGGTGGTCTTTAGGCGAGGTTCCACTCTACATGTACATGTATGGTTTGAAATGTAAGGGGGTCTTTAGGTGAGGTTCCACTCTACTTGTACATGTATGGTTTGACTGTAAGGGGGTCTTGGTAGGGTTCCACTCTACTTGTACATGTATGGTTTGACTGTAAGGGGGTCTTTAGGTAAGGTTCCACTCTACTTGTACATGTATGGTTTGAAATGTAAGGGGGTCTTTAGGTAAGGTTCCACTCTACTTGTACATGTATGGTTTGAAATGTAAGGGGGTCTTTAGGTGAGGTTCCACTCTACTTGTACATGTATGGTTTAAAATGTAAGATGGTCTATTGGTGAGGGTCCACTCTACATTGTATTTACAATCAAATTCAAAATTTCTAATTTCACTGAATTTTTGTTTTTGTCATTGATTTATTGATTTTAAATTTCAGGCTTCCACTCCAGCAGATGTTCCTCCAGTGATCTCAACGCCTCACCATTATCTTATAAACATATACAGAAACCAACTCTATTTTGTTGCTGTGGTCACTACAGAAGGTATATGATTGTATCCAAGATCTGTAATGGTGTAATTTGCTGATTTATACCACGTCTTGCGTTTTACGTTGAGGATTTTTTATATGGTTGTAATTGGCAAGAGCAGAGATAAAAGTTTTTTTTTTTTCATCATGATTGCTTGATGAACAATTATTGTATTTGTTTTATCCAAAATACAACTGTGAAGGTTAGATTTCATTTAAATCAAACTGAACAAAGAAACAAAACCACCAAGAACAAACAAACATTGACACCACAAACTGATAGTTAGTTTTCATAAAATGATGCATTTTAATAATTTTGTTGTAAAGAGTTGAAATATAAAAAAAAACATAAGTATACCCTTGTAAACATACAAGTGTAGTTAGTCTAATAACGAGACGCAGACACCCAGCATTGTGTGTACAGTAAAATCTGTCTCAAAAGACATCTCTCACAAATGACCATCTGTCTTTTGAGACCACACTCTACAGAACCCTCCCTTAAATAATCCTTTAAATGAAACCTCTTTTGAGAGACCACCTGTCATGAGAGACCACACTCTACAAAACCCTCCGTTAAATAATCCTTTGAATGAAACTTCTGAAGAGACCACCTGTCTTTTGAGACCACACTCTACAAAACCCACCGTTAAATAATCTTTTAAATGAAACCTCTTTTGAGAGACCACCTGTCATGAGAGACCACACTCTACAAAATCCTCCGTTAAATAATCCTTTAAATGAAACCTCTTTTGAGAGACCACCTGTCATGAGAGACCACTCTACAAAACCCTCCGTTAAATAATCCTTTAAATGAAACTTCTTTTGAGAGACCACCTGTCATGAGAGACCACACTGTACAAAACCCTCCGTTAAATAATCCTTTGAATGAAACTTCTTGAGAGACCACCTGTCTTTTGAGACCACACTGTACAAAACCCACCGTTAAATAATCCTTTAAATGAAACTTCTTTTGAGAGACCACCTGTCATGAAGAGAGACCACATTTTAGTGGCAGATGGGGGCAGTCTCTCAAGACAGGTTCCACTGTACTTAAAAATAGACAATGTTTAATTTATAATCGGAGAACTATCACCCATTATGAACAGTGTTTTAGTTTAACCTTTTAACCCCCGAGTATCTGAATGGCATACACTTTCTATTGTTTATGACCGGTCTATTGTTGCCTGTATGGTTGAAAGGGTTAACCGTTAACTGTAGACAGTTTAGAAAATTTCACAAAAACAATCTGCTTTAGTTACTCCATTGGCTGCAGGTCATTTTTTTAACATTACATAGACACCCCACTTTAGTCTTCAGGCAATTTTATCAAAATTATAAAGAAAACGTGCCCCAGACAGAAAACTTAACAGAGACTATTGTTCTAGAGATCATATGACACTCAAATCAGAACTAGAGATCATATGACACACTCAAATCAGAACTAGAGATCATATGACACACTCAAATCAGAACTAGAGATCATATGACACACTCAAATCAGAACTAGAGATCATATGACACACTAAAACCAGAACTAGAGATCATATGACACACTCAAATCAGAACTAGAGATCATATGACACACTCAAATCAGAACTAGAGATCATATGACACACTCAAATCAGAACTAGAGATCATATGACACACTCAAATCAGAACTAGAGATCATATGACACACTCAAACCAGAACTAGAGATCATATGACACACTCAAATCAGAACTAGAGATCATATGACACACTCAAATCAGAACTAGAGATATGACATTCTCAAATCAGAACTAGAGATCATATGACACACTCAAATCAGAACTAGAGATATGACATTTTCAAATCAGAACTAGAGATCATATGACACACTCAAATCAGAACTAGAGATATGACATTCTCAAATCAGAACTAGAGATCATATGACACACTCAAATCAGAACTAGAGATATGACATTATCTCAAATCAGAACTAGAACCTTTTCATATGACACACTCAAACCAGAACTAGAGATATGACAATCTCAAATCAGAACTAGAGATCATATGACACACTCAAATCAGAACTAGAGATATGACATTCTCAAATCAGAACTAGAGATATGACAATCTCAAATCAGAACTAGAGATCATATGACACACTCAAATCAGAACTAGAGATCATATGACACACTCAAATCAGAACTAGAGATCATATGACACTCAAATCAGAACTAAAGATCATATGACACTCAAATCAGAACTAAAGATCATATGACACTCAAATCAGAACTAAAGATCATATGACACTCAAATCAGAACTAAAGATCATATGACACTCAAATCAGAACTAAAGATCATATGACACTCAAATCAGAACTAAAGATCATATGACACTCAAATCAGAACTAGAGATCATATGACACACTCAAATCAGAACTAAAGATCATATGACACTCAAATCAGAACTAGAGATATGACATTCTCAAATCAGAACTAGAGATCATATGACACTCAAATCAGAACTAGAGATATGACATTCTCAAATCAGAACTAGAGATCATATGACACACTAAAACCAGAACTAGAGATCATATGACACTCAAATCAGAAGTAGAGATCATATGACACACTCAAATCAGAACTAAAGATCATATGACACACTAAAACCAGAACTAGAGATCATATGACACTGTGTTTCCTAAAACAAAATCATCCACTGGTGTATATTTTCTTGTTGAATGTATGGAGTACTAATGATTTGAAATCATGACAGATAATTAGTTTGTGAATTGAATTAGTAAGCAGACTCATTATCTATTTTGAAATAGATTGATTCAGGAAACAGTGGAACCTTGTCTAAAGACCACCTTGCTTACACTGCCACCTCCCATCTCAGCCTGGAAATAATCAGTCTGTTGACATTTTCTATATAAATATTAACATTCAGCCTGAGTTCATTAGTCATAAAGGTAGACTCGGTAGAGTTTCAGTTCGTTGGTAGTCAATCTTTGTCAGATCAAAATACAACACACAGATGTACAAATTCTCTTTTCAGTGCCACCGTTATTTGTGATAGAATTTCTCCATCGTATCTTCGACACATTTGAAGAATACTTCACAGAATGCACTGAATCGACACTGAAGGAACATTATGTTATCGTTTATGAGGTAACTATACATCTTCATGTTGGTCAAATAGTTGTCGGTAAAACGATAGATTACAGTGTCTTTATGAACTTAAAACATAATTCCTTAAATGTTTTATGTTTTGATGTCAAAAAACTGAAGATGTTTATTGTAGTAGATCTGTTTGCCCTTGTACAGTTTTTGGGGTTTTTGTTTAATTTGTTCTTTATGCCACATTCAACCATTCTTCAGTCATATGGTGGCATTCAGTTTTTATTTGTGTAAGAGAGAACCTGTTTGTACCCAGGAAGAGGCTATGGACCTTCAACTGGTAAATTGGCCAAATTTCTTACAAAATCAGCTTAGGTTCCAGTGGGACTTAAACCCCTGCTGATTAGAGATGAGAGACTTCATGGTTGAAAGTGTGATGCTCTAACCACTCGGCCACAGAACCCCTTAGGTTCCATCAAATAACTTCAGTTTTCTTTCCTCAAATCCTTACCAAATTTGGTATGATGTTTTATATTGATAATATCTAGAATGAGACCAGCTTTGACAAACATTTTGAAATGTTTGCCAGAGTTACGAGATGTTAAAATCTTCTTAGATTTCCTTTGTCATATCTTTTCTTTACTGACACATGTATGCAATTTCATTAACTTTGTCTTTCACATTCCAGAATACTACTCAATATTTTACATGGGCCTAGAAAAGTAATACAATTTGAACAACATGAAATAAATTTGTATCTCCTCATTTCAGCTGTTAGATGAGTTACTCGACAATGGTTTCCCATTAGCCGTAGAATCCAATATATTGAAGGAGTTGATCAAACCTCCAAATTTCCTACGAGCCATAACGGACACTGTCACTGGCAAGTCTACCAGGTTTGTAAATTTTTTTATTTCATATTTTCTGACTCATTTGAAATCGCAATTTTAACACTGTTGACAATGGTTTTGTTGAATTTTGAGCCTGAATTTTGTATAGTAAACAGCAAGGTTTGGGATTTGAATTTGGAACATCACAGTATGAGTAACAAATTTTTTTACATGTACATGAAATCTCATTTGCATCAGATCAGAATGTCTGTAACTTCACCCTTGCTGTTTCGTCAGTAGATTGTGATTATTCAGAGAATTGGTTTGTTTCTTTGAGGTACTAATTTATGAAGAAAGAATCCTCTTTATTTAAGAAATGTTTTAGCACAGTCCTGAGAAATAATATATAGAAGTAAGACATAGATGTAACTTTCTCAAACTTGCATGTACATGTACTTAGTACTACACTGTAGATGTACGGTAGTAAGAGAGTTACTGGTATATACCTTTTGTACGAAATGTGTAAAATAACATTCCTCCACAGAACAAAACACCCAGAAAACATTGTTTTATTTAGTCTCAAAACAAACAACGCAAAACTACATAATATGATATAAATGGAAAAATACGAAACTACAAGATACTACATATTTGCTCTTCCATTTAGCCCCCTCATTTACAGTTACAACATGGCTGTTCGCTTCGTCGTTCACCAGCGTGAAATAATTATTAGAATTCTTGTTGAGATTGCTCCGAAATCCAAGATAGTTTGCAATTGTTTTATTTTTCAATAATAACAAAACTTCATGATGAAGATAAGCAACAGGTACTGTACTATTCTGTTTCCTCGCCAAACATCGCAACTAGGCTAGTCTTGCACAGGCACTTGCGTTATGCAATCCACCGATCACAACCCCCTCAATCAAGGGATTGCATTACACAAGTGCCTGTGTAGTCTAGCCTATTTGTAAACTGAAACACACAAAAATAAAAGACAACAAGATTCATTTATTGATTTATTCACCGAAACTGTAGACATAAATGATGATATACATTGACTCGTACATCGTTATTACAAAAAAACTTTGTCAGGCTTACTACCCCACATCGAATCTCATGCAGTAGTTCCTGCGGAAAAAATGTCCTAAGATTCTGTAGTACTGTATTATCCGCACCCCCCTGCCTGAGACAAATTTTAGAGTGAAAAGAGTGCGGATTATACACGGCCGAATACGGTAAGACATAGATGTAACTTTCTCAAACTTGCATGTACATGTATACACAACAGACATAAAATGGTGAAAAATCCTGCATTCTTGTCATTTCCTGGCACCTTATTAAATGATTAAAAAAAAGATAAATTTTTTTAAGATTTTTTTTTTTGTTGACACATTTGCCGATTTGGCAATAAAATTTGATAAAAGTTGGGGGGAAATTATCTTCTAAACAACTCCAAGATTTCCAAATGAACTTTTTCCCTCAAATATTGGTGAAGGCATTTCCAACTTCCAGGGAGTAGTCGGTGTCTTTGCTGCAAGTCAGGTGTCAGTTAGGCCAAAATTCTGTCCCAATATGCTAGGCAGGTATCAGGTAAATTCGGCACTGAGTTATTTTGACACTTGTAAGCAAGTTTATTTACTGTTCAAGTGCTGAAATTACTCTGTGCCAATATTACTTAATGCCGAAGTAACTCCCATTTGCCATGCATTTTTCATTCTTTTGTCAACATCTCTGAGCTCAAATTATTGCAAGAATCTCCACTGGAAACATTCCTCAACAGAAATAAAATTTTGAATTGTACAACCAATTGTATTTCGTCTTTTATAAAGCAGACAGATCCCACCAATCAAAGCAGGCGTTGCATCCATTGTTAGAAACAAGTAAAATAAAACCGAAGCCAGACAATTACAGGGAAATCCAAATTTGCAGATGTTAAAAAAAAAATGGAATTTCAAGTTGAAAGTCAGAAAATGGCCAAGAATTGCAGTTATATTTTTTTTGTTTGGCTTATATAATTAGGTGATGAAGAAATATGTCACTATTTTATTCAGAGCATGTCCCCTTATGCAAAAGAACTTATGATGTGACATGGTTAGTGTCCATGTTTTTTTTTTGGTTTTTTTTTGTAATACAGAAAAAAATTGAGCAGTTTGTTTTTTATTTCAGTGTCAGTGATACACTGCCCACTGGTCAGTTGTCCAATGTACCGTGGAGAAGGACGGGTGTGAAATACACAAATAATGAAGCATACTTTGATTGTATAGAAGAAATAGACGCCATTATAGATAAATCTGGTGGTACAGTGATAGCAGAAGTACAGGGATACGTAAGTCTCTCTCTCTCTCTCTCCGTCCTTCATACTCTCTCTCTTTCTCTCTCCTTCCTTCATACTCTCTCTCTCTCCTTCCTACTCACTTTCTTTCTCCTTCCTACTCTCTCTCCTTCCTACTCTCTCTCTCTCTCTCTCTCTCCTTCCTACTCTTTCTCTCTCTCTCTGTCTTCCTCCTCCTTTTGAAAACAGGTACAATGACCAAGAAGAAATGAATTCTCCTGTTCCACTAAAGCTCATCTCATTTTTAATATCATACCATATATAACTTTTTCCTAGTCATGTTTTTTCCACAAATTTGAACCTAAATATGTGTACTAAGTTAACACGACTAAATTTTTTATGATTTCTAAATGATAGCTAAAATTTCATTCACATTTGTTACAAAACCGGTACTTCAGGAAAAATACAATCAAGCTAATATTACTATCAGAGATTTTTTAGGTCACCTGAGCCAAAGGCTCAAGGTGACCTATATTGATTGTCTTTTGTATGTCGTTGTCCGTTGTGTGTTGATAACTTTTAAACATTTTCAACTTCTTCTGAAGAACCAAATGGCCATTTTCAACCAAACTTGGCAGGAAGTATCCCCGTGTGAAGCCGCATAAAGTTTGCGGAGGAAAAGGGGCTAGGGCCCATAGGGGTCTCAAAAGGGGCCAAAAAGTACCAAAACTTGGTACATCTTTAAAAATCTTCTTCTTATGAACCAATGATCAGATGACTTTCAAATTTTGTCTGCATGATTGTTAAGTCATTGTCTACAAAGTTTGCCAATTAAAATGAAATCCGTCAATACACATGCCACTAGGGGGCACTCTAGTAAACGGGGGGTATTTTGGCTGTTTTTTGATATTATCTCAATAAGTATAATAGATAGAAAGAATCTGATGGAGGCAACTATATCTGTTTTTGAGTGCAGGCAGTCATACAGCTTGATAATCCACTTTGCCTGTGAGCGGTTTCATGTAGGTAACTCTTTTTTCAAAATTAAACAATATTTTGTTCCAAATTTATGCTTATTTATCTTTTGCGATTCAGAGAGCCTCTCAAACAAAGCAGAAATTGAATGTACGGGGAAAAATCCTGATATACGGTATACCGAAAAATGTTTTATTCCTAAAAAATGATTCTAAGCATATTCCATGGCTTCAGATGCAGAAATTTTATTGTATTTTTTTTTACCAAAACTTCTCTTAGGGCCAGTGATTTTCCGCGATCATGTGGAATCGACAATCTGAAACGGAATTTACGTTTTTGAAAAATCTTTAAAAATTCCAACATGAGATAGAATTTATTTAATTGTGAACTAGTGTGCTATTTCCGTGTGTTATAAACCTCAAATCTTTGTTTATTTAAGCTATAGTTCATCACATAATTTTACATTAATTACTCTTTTTATCTCTTAGATCTATTAGCCTACATTTACACATCGAAAGATAAGGGCAGTCATTTCCATTGTCGTAATATCAGTACTGACATCTGCCGATCTTGTGTCTTCTAAAACTAAAATAGCTTTAATTTGATATCTTGATTTAAGTTTTCATATGTTTATTTCAATTTCTGAATATATATACCAATTTTTATAATTTGTGGTAAAATTTTACAATGTACAATCCTAACTTTTTACGACATACCGCTCAATTGATAGCCGGTTTTTGTTACCAACACAAACACGTGGTCACACCTTGACGGTTTTGACAGCGAGCTACAGTGGCTGAAGACACTGCATGTAAAAAGAGGAGTCTTCCTCCCATTTAAAAAATAAATACATCAGCACTAGTAAATAGTTTCCGTGGAATCTTTATGAGGATGGTGACGTTTAATTTTGCAAAGTCTGTCAGTATAGTATAGATTACGCTAGTGTTGATACAATAAAGCAAAAGACTACAAAATTAAATACTTGTACATGTAGATCTACTTTATAAGTTTATTTAAAGTAAAAAACACCAAATAAAACATCACAGATTTGTTCTAAGTTAGGTGATAAATTCAAGCAAAATTAAGTAACTAGAAATTACCTGTACAATTTCCAACAAAACTTGTTACCTACATGTATATGAGTATAGGCCTACAGACTTACAAATTATTTAGCAAATATTTTAAAATCATAAAAACATACAGTGTTGCATATACATGTATATGTTTTATTTAATTCCCTATTTAAATAAATCATTAAATTGGTGTGGCAGAATATTTAAAGTATGATTATGAGTCTGTAATGTTAAATGTTTTTCATCTAAAGTATGTTTTTAGTTCCTTTTCTTATGAAAACAGAAAAAACGGAATTCACCAAAACTGAAAACAGAATTGAAGCAAATCTGAAATGGAAAATCACTGGCCCTATACTCTGTTTTGGGCTTTTTCAATTACAATGCTGCATTTAGGAAAATTAAGGTTGAAGTCAGTTTAATTGGGGGAGGGAAGGGGGTATAAAAAAGATACTGAGATGTGAGCTTTGCAAACTTTTAATACTCTCATCTTTATATCCTGTAGGTGGACTGTCTTATAAAACTCAGCGGAATGCCCGATCTTACATTATCGTTCATCAATCCACGTCTTCTAGATGACATCAGTTTTCATCCTTGTGTGCGATATAAAAGATGGGAGGTGAGTTTTAACATTCATTTATATCAGACATTTAGGGCCCTTAGCATTGATAGCGGACATACCAGCACCTGTCTGGTTGTTTCAATTTTCCTGAAGTTGAACATAAATAAGATGGACATGTTGAAAATTAAGGTACTTGCGGCCTGCCCCTGCCAATGGTAAAAGCCAAGTGAATGTTGAAGGACCACATGATTACATCTGATCAAGACAAAAATTATTATTGTAAAATTGTTTAAATGTTTTTTGGTGAAAGCAGATGTTTTTCTTTTCTTTAAATTTGAACACAACTGACCAATTTGATTTTTTTTTTCGAGTTTTACGTCTCACTCAACAATTTTTTAGTTTAAAAAAAATGTTTCCAGCAGGATAAAGCACTAAGAATTGACGGGGGGGGGGAATAATACCAAATTTTTAATTTTTTTTTAAAAGGACACTTAATTATTTGCAAGGATGTTATGGAACCTGTTAACAGCATTTACCTTTTGCACATTAAGATAAAAAAGAAGTTTTCTATTCTGAATAAAGTTACTGATAATTTTTGTTTCAGAGTGAAAAAGTTTTGTCTTTTGTTCCGCCTGATGGGAATTTTCGACTGATTTCATATCATATAGGATCTAATAAGTAAGTATTATTGTACACCTAAGACATTATTTTTAAGTCCCCTACTGGTGTAATCAGGAGGCGGGGGTGCTGATATCATATCATATAAGATCTAATAAGTAAGTATTATTTTATGCCTCAGACATTATTTTTTAATTCCCTATCAGTGTAATCAAAGGGAGGGGCTGATATCATATCATATAGGATTTTGAAATGGACATCAGTTCTAACCTCTAAAATCGAGTGGCTGATGGTATTAATGAGTTTTCTCTTATAAAGAGAATTTTATATGGCAGGAAAAATGTTCCTGAAGAAATGTAGCATTAATTCGAGAATGGTGATGAATTGAATGACGATAATTCGAGAACTGACTGTATGTTTTTGTAATGCAGAGCATGTGATAATGGAAAAGTCACTACATGTATTGAAGACCAACATTCCCTAACTTTCTGCCTGTAGAGAGAATGCTCCAAAACTGAGCTACTGTAAACAGAACTTTAGATATCAACTACGCCATACTCCTGTGTAAAAATTTATGAAATAAAAGAGTTGAATTGATATACTGTTTATCTGGAAATTTTACTGTTGTTTAATTTTCGTCCTTAGTTGATAGGGGGAATATAAAACGAAGGCAAAATTTTCAAGCTAATTAACCGAAGCATGGACATTCATGCCATCCATGAATCTATGGGGATTAAGAATGAATTTAAGATGGGGTGAGTGTGTTTTCTGATGTAAAAAGGGCAAAAATAACCAGGGGCGAAAATATCCAGGTATACAGTAATTATTTTGATCCTTTATTACAGTATGGTTGCCATTCCAATATATTTACGCCACAGCATAATGTATCGGGAAGGAAGTTCGGGACGATTTGATGTATCCATTGGACTAAAACAAACTATGGGAAAAATGGTATTAACAGATCTATGATTTTCACTACTCCAATGCTTTATGTACGAGTCAGTCGTTAAATTCCTCGATGTCTTCTCTTTTTTAATGGTGTTTAATGCTATATTGAACAATGTTTCAGAAGAGCCGTCATGGCTCCACGGTTGATTGCTCAATTTGCAACCAGAGGGTGGTGGGTTCAAGCCTCGGCGGAGACAGCTGGCTTTTCCTGACCTTCTGATGAGATAGTAAAAACAGAGGTCTCATGTCACAGTAGGTGTTGGCACATTAAAGGAACTCTTACTGCTCAATGGCCATAAGTGCTGAACAAAGGCCAAAATTTGAAGCCCTTTACTGGCATTTGGTTACGTCTCCATACGAATGGAAGATTTTTGAGTGGGAAGTTTAACAACAATACAACATAACAAAAATGTTTCAGAAACGTGATGGCAACAAGTTTTTATTTGTGAAGGAGAAAGCTGAGTTACAATGTGCCGAGTTAAAGACCGTAGGATTCCCCAAGTAATCAGCTTAGGTTCCAGTGGAGTCATGATATAAAGAGGAATGCTCTAATCACTGAACCACAGAGGACCCCCCTTGTTATGTTATTTCTATGTACATTTTATGAATTAACTGTCATATTTATAAAACACTTTCGGAAGTTTGTTCAGGCTCATATATGGATTTATTAGTCAATGAAAAATTATTTTCACCAATACAATTTCTTTTGAGGGACCACTGTCTTGAGAAACCACATTTCAGTGACAAGATGGGGTGGTCTATCAAGACAGGCTCCTCTGTATGTTGACATGTGGCACATGGAAAGTTTCATGTTTAATTTGTAAATGATTGTAAATGTTAATATTGCAGGTTGAAAATGTTTCTATGGAGGTTCCATTTCCAAAGTCAGTGCTAAATGTAACCTTGACCCCATCTCAAGGTAAATACACATTTGACCCAGTAGCAAAGGTCATGACCTGGGATGTAGGAAAGATAGACCCCACAAAACTTCCGAGTATTAAAGGAAATGTAAGTATTACAAAAACTGAAAAGTTGCTTTATTTTATATAAAATTGGAATGTCAAATGCGTATTTTCATTTTAAAGTAAAGATGTCCTTAAAAATTTTTGTTTGGTGTGAAGCAATGACTGGGATCCTTGGCAGACAATTTTTGTTAATGATTTGTGTAAAGTATAAAATGTAGATCAGACAAAATCCAGATTTTTCTTTTTAAAAAAAAAAAGTTGGTAAACTTTTTTAAAAACCAAAAAATATATCATGGTCAGGACTTTTTAGGTGGATTGGGCGAGTTGCATCAGACAAATTATTTTTTGACCAAAACTAGTATAATAGAGGAATTTCCGGTTTTTACATAATCTTTTTTGGATCCAGATTTTTAACAATATAGTGATTTCTGATATATGTCTTTGCATTGACCAAGAAATAAAATGTAGATAGACAACGATTTCATTTTGTGGAATGTGCCCAGTTTAGGATATTTTCGGAAGAAAAGAGGTATATCTTGCAAACTTAATCACAAGCATGAGTTAATTAGCTTGTGTCAACTAGCAACGGAGCTTGAATCAGAAGTTCTGGACTTGCATGACGATTCTGAAGACATGAATATGCCAAAAAGATCAGTTATATCTGAGGTGATTGTCACTAATCCTTTTATGTCAAAAACTAATTGTCGTTTACGTCTAAACAATTTACCAGACATGGAATCTTGTAACATCTTGATTAATTTTATGAAACCGTCCATCTGCTGTAGTACCAATGTAAACAACCTAAAGTTGAAATAGTGATGGTTAACCAAAAGTCACATGATACTACGAAAAATCTAGAATAATAATGGACAATCCGAAAACTTGAAACTTCCCCTTTTCTGATATCATTAAATCAGACGATTATGTATTATTAAAATGTACTACAAAGTTTTGTTTCAAGTCAAATCGTACTAACATCAACTTGATCACCAAAGCTTCATCGAACTTTATATCATCTTCATATAGGGTTTGTCGGCGTTAGTCAGTCCCTGATTTATTGGTTTGGTTTAAGCCCCACTGAGGGTTATTAGGGTGTCAATCTTGTTTTAAATCATAATGTATGTTACATCATGCTTATAGGAATATATAATCTATCCAGAGGCTGAGAAAAGGGTATTTAGGACAATTAGGGAGGAAATTGTGATTTTTATGTTTTCAAATGTTTCAACATACGTGTATTTAAAAAGTAATTCATATGAGAATTAGCGAAGGCAAGAGCAACTCTTTTTGTTTCCGGCGTGAAAGATCTACAAAATTAGAAATATTAAAATCAGACAGAATTTCTTGTTTTCTCGCATTTCATTGGTTATCTTGTCATGGCCCTTTTTTCAGTTGCTGGCTCATATAACGTTCTCATTAATTACACTTCCATATGTTGCTTTATTTGCGAGAAAATGATTAACAATTTCACTAGGGTCCTAGTGAAGTCAAGATGGTAATGCGTACAATATGCATAGTGACCTTTCATAGACATGCACATTTGTTTGTTTTTATAGAATAGAATGTATTTTAAGTAAATACAATATGCCAGGAATGTATTAATTTTATCTATATCTTTGAAAGAACCATAGAAAAAGACGATAAAACAGGACAATTACTTCCGTGTTTATTCATAGAATCGCTTGTCAGTACTTACCCAATTAGAGACCAATCTAAATCTCATTGATACATGTATAAGGAAACATATTGAATTTAGTTTGCATTTGAGGAAAGAAATGTGTTATTTGATGGAAAACAAAATGATGCAAACAGACATATCAAAAACAATGTGCCCATGATTTGCTATCGCGGCAAAAAAATAAAAGGCAGTCCATTGGATTAGCAAGACTTTATTTCCCAATGGATTGGACATGTGTGACAGTAACATTTGCTATTTTTCCAGATTTCATATTTACAGAAACGAATTTACTTCTTTGTTTATATTTTAGATAAGTTTACAGACCGGTGCAACTATACCAGAGTCCAACCCCACTATAAACGTAAGTAATACACACACACACACACACAGGTACAAAAACACATGACACACACCACTCACATGACACACCCCTATCACATGACAAACACACCCCTATCACATGACACACACAATACACGCCTATCACATAACACACCCCTTTCACATGACACACCTCCCTATCACATCACAAGCACACACCCCTATCACATGATGCACACATCACATCACAAGCACACACCCCTATCACATCACAAGCACACACCCCTATCACATGGCACACACACACCCCTATCACATCACACACACACCCCTATCACATGACACACACAATACACCCCTATCATATGACACACACACCCCTATCACATCACAAGCACACACCCCTATCACATGACACACAATACACCCCTATCACATCACAAGCACACACCCCTATCACATGATGCACAATACACCCCTATTACATGACACACACACACACCCCTATCACATCACAAGCACACCCCTATTACATGACACACACACCCCTATCACATCACAAGCACACACCCCTATCACATGACACACACAATACTCACGTTGAGACCAACATGTGATTTTTTTATTTTATTTTTTCAGATGTACTTTTCAATTAGTCAATTTGCAGTATCTGGAATTAAGGTGAACAGACTGGACATGTATGGAGAGGTAAGTGTCAGAAAAGTTTCATTCCAAATTTTATAAAACTTGCATGATCTTACAGTTCTGTTTATTTATTTTTGCTGCCTGTGATTATGACCAAAGAAATTGTTTGGTTCCTTCTTCATTTAGAATCTCATTTTTTGTGAGATGTCTCACGACTTTCAGCTGGAAAATCTATCGTAAGTGAAAGTTGTTAGTTCACGTTAAACATAGGATACAAAGTTAAAACAAATACATGTATACTTTATTTCCAAAATTAAAGAAGACCACATGGAAAAACGAGAGTAGTCACGATTGTTAGGCAATAGACTATTTAATTTTCACGATTTTAGTCGTGATTGACAGGATATTGATTAACACACTGACAATAAGTTTTATTTGTATGCTTAGACAATTTAAAATTTCCTGGTTCTTAGACAACGGAGTTTCAAAATGAAGATTTTTTATTATATATCCTTCTTGCATTTTCCATTTACTTCATATTAGATGAAAAGGTGCGATATCCTAACATATACACCCCAGACAGGTTTTTAGATTCCTGGGGCCTGTTTTATCAAGAAGTTGTAAATCTTCAGTTGTAAGTCTTAAGTTATTTGATCTTAAGACAAAACTTAGGACCATTTTACCAACACTACCCTAACTCAAGTCTTAAGGTATTTTTGCATATTTTCAAATAAAATCTTGACAGTTTATGAGTATTTTTAGCTGCTGCATTTACCAAGATAAATTATGACACATACAAAAATAAGTTAGGTCTATGCACAACCACTGGGTAGTCGTAAAGACCTGACCTGATTTGGTCGTAAGTCACTGCTCCTAAGTCTTTGTACAATGCTCGCAAATGGTAAGTAAGGTGGTAAGACCAAGTCTAAGACTAAGGACCTTTTGTAGAACTGGCCCCTGGACTCTTTGTATGTTATATTCATATGTAACATATGTGAAATTAATATTGTATTTTTTATTTAAATTTTCAGAAATATAAGCCGTTTAAGGGAGTCAAATATCTAACAAAAGCAGGAAAATTTCAAATACGGACATGAAATCCCTTTCATATCTAAAGTTTATTCATTTAATGTCTAGCTATCTGGAAGAAGACCGTCAGTGTGCAGTGCATATGGTAATCATGCTGTATGTGAAAATTGTGAAATAATGAAGAAATATCATGTGACCAAATAAGTGCAAAGTGAAAGTAGACTTTTCTTCTTATAATTTTTTGCATCAGTGCACTCGTCCTGTACATATATAATCCACGTGAGTGAATGAAAGTGAAAGTAGAGTCACTGAAAATGAAAGTTGAGTAAATGAAATTGAAAGTAAAATCAGTGAAATTGAAAGTAGCATATTCTTCGCATATTTTTCATTATTTTTTTGTTGTGTCAAGATTTGACTAAGTTGTGATAACTATTTCCTTGGTGAAATATCCACTAGCAAATGATAATTTTGCTTCATGTTAACTTATTCACCCCTAAAAACATATTGGACTTGGCTAAGTCATTGATTTACAGAAGAGTCCATTGTTTTTCAGGGGTTGATGAGTTAATTAGTGAATTAAAGTGAAAATGGCATTTTCTTTACACACTTAATTATGATTCTGTTGTCAAGACTGGGCATAGTTTTGATTACCGTTCTGCTGATGATAATGAATGTTTACTTTTGGAGAAGTTGATAAGTGAATGTAAAGTGAAAGTAAAACGTTAAAGAGTTGTTGATAAGTAAATGTACAGTAAGTGTATTGTAACTAACAATAGCTATTTAAAAAAAATTGTTTACCTGTATTTTTGTTTTGTTTACATTCAAAAAAACATGTTAATGAATTTATAGACGAGAAATGCATATGTCCAACTACAAATAGTTACAGAGAATGTTCGTTGTATGCATATATTTATGTTTCCCTAATTTATGTAGCACTTTTTTTAATGAAGTTTTTAAAACTTATACTTTTCGGGCTTGGGGGTTCTACTTAGAAAAATAGAAAATTTCCATCATTTTATTTTCTTCTGTTAAGTGTCCGATACTGTCTAGATGTCAGTGACATATATCACTGTATGTTTTATGTCATTAGTTACTGGTTGTAGGCCTATACAAAATATTTTACAGTGACAACCAAAAAATAAGTTCTTGGCTCGAAAAAACCTCACTGTTGTACATTTTTACAGAATCAATTTAATCTTGCAAAATGCAGAGAAATTAGTAAATAAAAAGCCATTTGATAATAAAATTTTAATTCAAGAGAAATTTAGTTTAAATCTGGTAGTTTGTAACTTCAATGTTCTCTCTCTTATTTTTGTCTTCTTCTGTAAAAAGCTTTTAGGTGAGCACCTAATTTTGTTCAGTACTGTATTTGCCTGTTCATATTATGCATATCGATGTCCAATCATTGTATAGTACAGCTTTTTAGGTCACCCGAACCATTATATTGAGAAATAATCATCTCATTCCATCATCATGCTTCCTGTTTAATTTTCAAAGTAATGTCCTTGTCTCGAACTCCACAGATTTCAACCAAATATGGTAGGGAGGACCTACAAGGACAGGGTTTCTTTTTTGTAGACCGAAAGTGGCTAGCATCTGCAGGGATCAGACAGTTTTTTGCATAAACCCATTGGTTATAAATCTTGATAGACCAGTGAATTATAATCACATATTATCAAGTAATGTCCTCTTCTCAAAGTGCACTTGGCAGATTTCAACCAAATTTGGTACGGAAGACCTACAGGGGGGCAGGGCTTCATTTTTTTTAGACAAAAAAGGAGCTAGCACCTGCGGGGATCAGACAATTGTGTGCATAGACTCAGGTTATCACTTAGGCCCTTTGGTTATAAAACATGTCTTGATAGACCAGGGTCCAGGTCAGGTTCTCATTTAGGCCCTTTGGTTATAATTCATGTCTTGATAAACCAGGGCCCAGGTCATGTTATCAAGGCCCTTTGGTTATAATTCATGTCTTGATAAACCAGGGCCCAGGTCATGTTATCAAGGCCCTTTGGTTATAATTCATGTCTTGATAAACCAGGGCCCAGGTCATGTTATCAAGGCCCTTTGGTTATAATTCATGTCTTGATAAACCAGGGCCCAGGTCATGTTATCAAGGCCCTTTGGTTATAATTCATGTCTTGATAAACCAGGGCCCAGGTCATGTTATCAAGGCCCTTGGTTATAATTCATGTCTTGATAAACCAGGGCCCAGGTCAGGTTATCATTGACTTGAAAATGTCCATTATATCCGGAAGTATTATTATATAAGCTTTTAAGTCATTATTATGAGGTGGTTGGGCAACACACCTTAAAAGTATATTGTTATTCCCTCAAGGTCAAAGACTGGGGGCAATTTGTTTTTTGTCTGACTGTTTGTTTATATCTTTTTTGTTTCTGTGAATGAATTGGATTTTCTCTCTTCAAATTGTAACCAAGTTTGATATATTTCTTTATATAGCGACAAGATTCCAGATGAGACCAATTATGGCTAGTGTTCAGATTTATTTGCCAGAGTTATGGGACTTTAAAATCTTCATTCATGACTTAGCTCTCAGGCCAAAGTAAAAAAAAACAAAACACAATTGTATGATGATCCCAACTCACCCACCTAAACAAACTCATTCACAATATTTATAAGAAAATTTCCCATATTTATTTTTTTCCTTTGAGAAATCTGGAATTTTGTCCAATTTTGTTCTACAATTGAACGAAAAATTTCTTTGGTGGCAGGACATCACTCAAATGATTTTTTCATGCAGACCTCAGCTGTAAGGAGATCTTAAACACACATGTCACTGTTGTTGTTTGTATGTGTTAAGTCAAATGTACTATCCATGTTGTATACTGAGTCTATTGTTAATGCTGTATAGATGTACATAAAGTATGATAAATAAATAAATACAAAATAATTACAGGATGTTGTTTTATGTCAGTCATCCAGTTAATTTTACAAAAATAACCAACCACTCACAGAAGTCTAGTGGTAGAGCGTTCAGCCCACAGGTGGAAGGTCCTGGGTTCAATTTCCTGGTATTGGGTAATACCAAGGACTATTACTTCACCCGAGCACTGGACATACAAAGTGAAAGTAGCAGATCTTTCAAGTGAAACTTTTTTTTTTTGTCTTGGCGAGATGTTATATAACAATAAAAGAAACAAAAAATGACTGGCAATTCCACAAAACCAAAATTGTTTAGAGTGATATATAACACCAGAAAAACTATTCTTTTTTTTTTTTTGAACGATAGCCATATTTTTAGAGTTTTCAACTCGGTCACCCTAAACACACACAAGTTATAGCTATAATGTGGAAGAGTCCATTGTCTTTCAGACATTAGCAATACACTTTTTAAATCTGAAAAATTCACGCCATCACATGCCATATTCAACTCTAGTGACTTTGGGTCTTGAGACGGATGCCGCTGATACAGCAGTTCATTCCACTTTCAAGTAGATCAGTTCTCAAGCCCAGTTCTGAAAATGCAACACACCATAGGATGATGATCCTATTTCAGATCCAGGTTTTGCAATCTAAAAATCTGGAACCCATCCACATCCTGTACATACTTTGCTGGCGGTACAGTGCTTGTCGTTTTTTGAGGGGCAATTTTTTTGCCGTTGTAAAACCTCAGAGGGCAGGTTTGTGTGTGTGCCATCACAAAATGGTGGATCTTTGGTGTATTTGCAGGCACAGATCTGGTATATCTTTTGGTCCTTATTAACAGTCCATTTCAAAGGTTTGAACCCAGTTCCAACGTGTGAACCTGTAAAGTATAATTTGATATAATCATAATTAGGACAAAGTTACTATGGGTCAAGTTCATGTAATTAGAGCTCAGTGCTTTAATTCACCTCTAGGCAGTGTTGTGTCTAAGCCCTACTGGACTCCAAGCTGATTTATATGTAGATAAGTTTGGAAGGCAGATGGTCTTTTCCCAAACTTTAATTTTGAGGTATTCATGTTTTGTTTTTTTGTTTTTTCAAATCAATGAAATTTTAACCCCAAACAATTTTTCTCATTCTACAGCATGATAAAGCTATGTGAGCTGTTAAAAAAAAAGGGAGATTTTACATGTAGATTTTATGCAATATTTCATCTTATTTATATAGTAACAGATCACATGGTCCTTAAAAGAACAAATGCATGGGTATTACTTTAGTATACAGTCATACCGGCTTTAACCACAACCTGTGTAAAAAGACCACCTGGTCACAAAGACTGGTTTTTGCTCTCCCCAATAATACCATTTGTGAACAAATCAACCTCTATATAAAAACCACCTCCCTATAAAGACAGACTTTCTTGTGTCCCTAAAGAGGTCATTATATACAAGTTTCACTGTACTTGTCAATGTTGTAATCGAGTCATTCGTCATCGCAAATAAACTCGGGGATTTTCCTACCTCCTAAACTCGGGTCCGAAAAATTGGGAAAATATACATTTATACTAACACAGAAAACTCAAATTGTGACATTTATTTGAAAATACTTTATTCTTTATTTTGAAATTCCAAATAGGGAAAATATGTACATTTTGGGAAAATATAAATCAATTTTGCATTTGGAATGCAAAACCGGACCCCGAAATGGCCAAGGAAAACCCCTGTAACTTTCAGAATTTTATACGCTTACATATAACTGAGTATCAAGGGAAAATGTGTAATTTATATATGGAATCCAACATAAGTGTATGTACATATATTTATTTTATTTTCATGAGAAAAAGAATTATTATCTGTAAAAAATGATGACCAGATTTTCTGAAACTGCTTTAGCTTCAGGATATAATTGAACATGCATGATAAAGGACCACAGAGGGTTTGGCTTTGAGGTCATTTTCTTACTAAGATTGTCATATGTCGGGAAAATGCTGTATATTGTACTAGAATTCTGGTATTTATTCACACCAGAAGAACTAAGTTTATGGATTTAAACCACAATAAATGAAGGTAATTTCAGGTTCAGATTTTCTACAATATTTAAATGGTTTACAGTCAATTCTACAATTCTGTAGGTCGTTGTATGAATTTTTTTTTTTTTTTTTTTTTTTTTTTTTTTTTTTTTTTTTTTTTTTTTTTTTTTTTTACACTGTACCTACCATCACACCAAGGCTGCTTCTTGCTGAGACCACAGACACACCAAAATTTGGTATCACCAGGGGTTAGATCTGTCACAGAATACGGTCCATACTGTGGAAAACAAAAATGAGTTCATCAAAAGAAAGCTAGATACCACAGTGTCTGGTAATAAGACATGTCTGGTTATTAGACAATAGACATAACACCAAAACTTTGTGTCGTCGCTATTCAGATCCATCACAGAACATGGTCCATATCCTACAGTAAAACCCATCTTAAGAGATCACTATAATAAAAGAGCACCTGTCTATTGAGACAGCATTTTGAAGACCACTTAAACCCTTTAACCCCCTAAATATCTAAATGTATTGTTCTTTGCTATTGTTTCGACCAAACTATTATGGTCTGTAGGGTTGAAAGGGTTAAAGTTAAATATCTCTGTAAATAAAACCTCCTTTGAGGGATCACCTATCTTGAGAGACCACATATCATTGGCAGACAGAATGGCCTCCTAAGGCAGACAGAATGGCCTCCTAAGGCAGACAGAATGGCCTCCTAAGGCAGACAGAATGGCCTCCTAAGGCAGACAGAATGGCCTCCTAAGGCAGACAGAATGGCCTCTTAAGGCAGTTTCCAATGTATCACCATGTCTGGTAATAAGACAAGTCTGATAATTAGGCATACATGTACCTGATAATTGTACACAAAATGTGAGTGCATAATTTATTTCCATCATAAATAGCCATCTGCTACAAAGAACTTGCAGCTTGACTCATTTACCCCTGAAGATACATTTGGATCGGTCGAAGACATTGATTTACAGATGGATGAGCAATATCCATTGTTTTTCAGGGGTTGATAAGTTAAACTTGTCTTCAATGCTTTATGATTTAACGTTGATCTCGTTTAAATCAAACTTTTTTCAAAAAATAATTGTCCCCAGATGCTGATATCTTAAATACATCTTAAATGAGAACAGCATTGTAACTTTATTTTTTATACCGGACATTAGGCTAAGTGAGAATATAAAATTGAAAATTAAATGAATAAAAATTTCACAATTCAACAGGTCTCAATCCTAACAGACAAAGTTTATGGTAAACAGGTTATTTTATCATTTGATTATTTGTAAACATACAACCTATAAAAAAAAGAAAAGATATTTCAGTTTAATGCATGATCACATTATAGATTTTAGAATTCTGTTTGATGCCACACTAAAAGAAATTTCAGTTACATGATGGCAGTCAGTTTTTATTATACACAGGAAATATTTACCTTTATGTGCAGGTGACCCTTATACACAGGTTCAATTTAGTTGAAGTATGCAGTCAAGGGACTTGAAAAAAACTGGCCTTTATAAACAGGTAACCCTTATACAGAGGTGGCTGCTATAGCAGGTATTACTGTACATGTAACTATATTAGCCTGGTATAAACTCCATCTGCACCTCCTTCAGAAAAGTTTGTGAAAACAGACTCACCATAGACAATCATGTGCTATATACAAAATGACAACAAGCAGACATTTAAGCCTGTGGATCAATAACAAAAAGTGAATTAAGATGCAAAAAAGAATGAAATACAAAAGAGCAAAGTACCCGAAGAAAGCAAAATCTGGATTTGATAAAAACAACTGCAGAAGCTTCCACAAAATGAAATAAGGAAGACACATAACAAGTACATGGATGAGGGCTTCAAAGGTGGCCACCAACCAAAGGACCTGCCTGGGGAGTCAGAAACACTGATGGCACCTTTGATAGACCATGATGGAATCCTTCAGAACGAACCAGAGACAAAGGTGGCAGTACAAACTATCCAGTTCGCAGAAGCTAGACTATTATGGAGAAAGAGGACTTTTGATAGAAAACTTCCTATCATACTGTGCTGGGGACAAAAGGTCATCATTTAGGGAAAGTCCTCAGTCCCCTCTATTTTCTCAGCTTCATCAATGATATGCCCAACTGCACAAGATCTGACATCTGACTTTTCACAGATGGCTCCTTTACAGGTGAATAAGATCATGTTAATACACTGCCACGCTGTTAGAAGATCTAGCAGCTGTAGAGAAGTTGGAGAATGACTGGCAAATGTCATTCGGTAATCCTGAGAAGTGCACAGTCACCCATGTGATAAAAAACAGGGACCCAACGGTTACACTGCACCAACTACATGGGCATACATTTGAGAGAGAGAGAGAGAAAACTGGCTAGTACCTCAAGGTGCTACCATCAGCCAGGACTTGAAATGGAACTTACCAACAAACCAACAGGTTTTGGGGTTCATCCATAGGAACATACAAGGCTATAATCCAAGGAATGGCGTACAGGAGCAGACTTATAGTATGCAGCCACAGCCCTGGACCTGAATACCTACCAGTACAAGCCCTGGACCTGAATACCTACCAGTACAAGCCCTGGACCTGAATACCTACCAGTACAAGCCTCTGGACCTGAATACCTACCAGTACAAGCCCTGGACCTGAATACCTACCAGTACAAGCCTCTGGACCTGAATACCTACCAGTACAAGCCCTGGACCTGAATACCTACCAGTACACCAATACTATGAAGCTTGTGCAACGAAGGACAGCAATAAGGTTTGTAGGTAACAACTATCATGACTACTCTTCCGGAACCATCACTACCATCTGAGAACAGCAACAGTAGGCAGACCTTGCGTGTCAACACCAAACTCACCACAATCTACACAATCCTCAATGGTGAGGTTGGTATATCAACCAGCCAGTACATCACAGCAGGGGACTACAGGACCAGGATCCTCACCACCTGGGAAAATACCTGACCAGTAAGTACATGTTTTCATTCTTCATGAGACCAACAAGACATTGGAACAATTTAGCTGCAATTTAGTTGCCTCAGCAGCATCAGTGGACCTGATTGATCTGATTACCAGTCGACAGGCAGGCTCAGGTGGACCTGAATACTTTTTTCTGACCATAAGCGATTCTAACTGTAAATCCTAACTGTCACTGCCCATGATCTGATCTTTGAAAAGCCCAGCTCAGTATCAGACATGTCAGAAGGAATAAGTCCTATTCAGCTGTTATCATTCACGTTTCAGTTTTGGCAGTATTGTTGTCCTCACCTTTTTGGCGCTATTGTTATTACTGGGGTCGGAATATTCCCTTTTTAGCAATTTGTCCCTTGTGTTATTGTCACATTGTTTTAGTCTTAGTCAAAACTAGGCTAGTACAAGCCCGGGCATTTGTTTCTATCAATGGGGGTCGAGAATAACGTACTCGGCCCCAAATGTTCCTGAGCCCACTCCCTTGGCATGACCTAGGGCTTTTTCACTTTTTCAAATGGAAACAATTCAAATTTAAGCATTACTTTAGTCTTTAGACATTTAGTGACTTGGAATTATCGGATATATATCAGGGCGCTGTTTTCCATTCAATATAGTATTAGTTTAAAAAAAAAACTTACCATAGAAACTGCCGGATACAAATTTGCACATCTGTCCTGAGTGTCCTCCTCTGTCGACTTGGAGGTCATTTGTGTAGCCTACAGTGCAGTGTTGACATAATTACCAAGGTGCACGTGCTTCCGGTTTACAAACCGGTGGTGTTTTTATTTTGCTTTCGAGGAAACAATAGATTATATTAAAAATAGCAAAACCTTTATGGTAACTTTGTATTGAACTATTTCACGCATTTTGTTGGTAAGCTACTTAGTTTCAGAATGTCGTTTAATTTATTTCTGCCGCAAAACGACTGAACATGTGCTACTTCCGTTTTACTTTTTAAAAAAAGATGGCGTCAAGCGCAGGAGACTGGTGCCTTATAGAAAGCGACCCGGGCGTCTTTACAGAACTTATCAGAGGCTTTGGTAAATAATTTGAATAATTAGAGTCTGTCTCCTACATCCTCGATAATTACAATCAGAATGGCAGGAAATCGTCTTGTCATGAACGTATCTTCATCTTTTAAAGTGCACCATCACCCAGCATTGGCTTCATGACATAGGCCTAACTAACTTACTAAGTCTAAGAAGGCTAAGTTCGGGCCTAAGAAGGCTAAGTTTATTGACATTCACATAGCCATAGGCTTTGATTGATCCAATGATTAGAAGCAGTTGGTAAGACTTCCTTTTGCAGGCCACTGTAACGTTTCACCCTAGGTGAGACCACAAACGCACTTTTGAGTTACAAATAATATGAATTAAGGCAAAGCCTTGAAAGCGAGCGCATTGGTCTTTGTTTGGAAAATTTTTAAAAAGTCCTTAGTGAAATACTGTCGATACATCTTACAAATGTCCATAATGATATCTGGCGGCACGATTTGAAAAAAAACACCCAAAAAGCTCAGTATCAAACATCCAAAGAACACACATAAAACCTATTAAAGCTAAGTTTGCATCAATAATCATTTTAAAATGCATTTTCTCTTCTCAACATTTATCACTTCTCATGGAACTTACGACACTGTCATTTAGTAAAATGAAGAGCCATTGGTCTTCTTCAATTATTTGCTTTCACGATTCCTGAAATATTTTTCATTTTTAGTCAAATTTTATTATAAAAAATTCTACGTTAATGTGGAAAATGATGTTATTTCATATGTATCAAACGTCTTTACCGTCCCATATAAGTAACATTCTGGCACAAAAAATGTCATGCTGCTATATCATGTTTCAGAAATACACATCGTGAAATTCACCCCAACAGCATTATCAAAGTAAAAAATATCAACAGGGAAAAAGATATTCATCATATTACTAAGATTGCCCCAAATTGTTCCGTTTTAAATGTCCACTGTATTAACTACAACAATTTGGCCACCGACCTTGTAAAAAATTAAATGCTTTTCTTCACTATTGATTAGTTCCAATAAGCGCCAACATTTTTTTCCATAGGCGCTTATTGGGTAGAATACAGTATTGCCTAAGAGACATATATGTAATGAGTGGCATTTAGACATGATTTAGTCCGGTTTTTTTGACGCTTTGTCAAATTTTATATTTCAGGTTGCGTGATAGAGAAATTTTCACATTAAACCAAAATTCTAATTTGACACTTCTTTCTTCGCGATTTTGCATTAAAAAGAAAACAGGCTGATACCAAGTGCAGAAATATATACTTTTGCGAATACAAATTCTGCACATCTGATTGGCCTGGGATAACTGTCATAAATCCTGCTGTCGCTGGTACAGTGAAAACTGTCATTTCTTTCAAACCAGCAATATAGAGAGCCTAGGCTTTATTTATCAGTGTCAAACCAATTATCGCTCATATACCAAACAGGAACAAAAATTAGGCTTAGCCAATTTCATGTTTAACCACTCATGAGAAAAATGTTTTTAATGAATTTTGCTTAATGGCAGGGTGAAACATACAGATTGTATCTCAAAAAATCGCATCAAAATGCGAACATTAACAAGACTGGTAATTTTATCACAATTATGAATGACCATTTCGTGCATATTTGTTGGTAAACTTTTTTTTATCGGTTATGGTGAAGAAATGATCAGAATCTCGTAATTGACATTTCTGATGCAAGTGTAGTGTCAATTTAAAAAGTCATTCCGTTTTAAACAAAAACTCAAGAAGGACGCACACACTAAACATCTCTCTCCGTGTCTCTCACGAGACGAGTGGCAATTAATTATTCATCAAAAAGCAAGCAAGGAAGGTTTATTACAGACTTATATGTTCTTGTTCTTTTTTTGTTGTTGTTGTTTTGTTTTTTTTTTCAAATAATGTTTAAACCTAAAATTTAGATTGTTCTGTAAATTTGTTATTATAAGGTTGGGTGTACTAAAGTCAACTAAAATATTCATCAGTTCCTCAATCAGATGTAATGATTATTTTTTCTTTAAATATGTATCATTTGTCATTAAAATGTAACAATGTAGATCTACAGTTTAAAGTTGGGCACATAGAAATTCAATATAGAGAAGTAAGTAAGTTGTGTACATAGCCTAGTCAAATATTATGATACTTGACTAAGTCTAAAAGGCTTAGTTCAGGTTTAACCAGTGATTCCAGTGAATTCATGAAGACCAAAATATAGGCTACTAGAAGTAAAATAAAAATATCACAGCAAAATGATATGTATGTAACTATATGTATTATAAAGTAAATAAAGTGCATTTTCTTTTTCCTTTTTTTTTTTTTTGAGGGGAGAAGGGAGCTTTAAATTAAATTTTGCACCCTAATTATTCACTCTTTTATTTCTGTAATAATTTCTGTATGGCTATGGAAGTGTTAAAAACCTATATAGGAAGTTTCTATCGAACTTTATTTTCTACTGTAAATTTGTACACAATTTTCAAAAATGTTCGCAGGATGAGTTTCTTCCCCTTAGAAACAAATCACGATATTCGTCGAAATTGCCTTTTACGTCAGTAAATTGATACAGTCTGCATTTGAATTCATCTATAACCTGTTAATTCCGAACGGCTAATTCTTGAATAACATGGTAAAATTTAAAATCATACAATCATGATACGAGAGAGACTCCTTAGAGAAACCCAAAAATTACCTCATGGGACTTGCAAAAGTAAACTCTCGAACCAAATATGCAACGAAGTACAATCTCAATATTCACAAAAAACTGTCAGTTCATTTTTTAAAACTAAAAAAATAAACAGGTTAAGAAATATCCGATGTCTGGCGCGAGTCCTACCATCCAGCGTAGCTGAGCGTGTTGGGTTAGGAAAACAATTAACGCCCTTGGTCGGAACTCTTCAATTATGGTAGGTAAAAATGACGTCTGCTAGGAGACGATGTTAACCAGTTTTTAAAAATCCTGTGTGCGAATAATAAGGATTTATTTGCCTTCGTACTATTTTTAAAAAAAATTTCATGGTGTGATATATGATCACAAATTTTGTTTTTGACCTTCTCGATAAAAATGCAATATTCATCGCGAACTTGACCCGGGACTGTTAGACAAAGTTTTTTTGCTCATAGTATGTGTAAATTTAACCTATTTGTACTTACACATACGCATTACCATAAAAGCTCGCTATAAACAAACACGGGTTCGACTGCCCGTTTCGGTTGCCGATTTCTATGACCGACGAACGGCTAACTCTTTCAGAAAATAAAACGACAATCAAATTGACTTTAGACACCAAAACATTTATTACCAAAAAATTACCACTTTATAAAATTATAATATAAATTAACAAAAACATTAAAACATACTCAAGATATGCGAAAACACACATGACTAGTGTCCAAATAGTCATTTAATTTGGTAGAAGTTAATGATGGCAACAGACAGGAAGGATTAGAAATGATAGAAATAAAGTTCACCTCACACGAGCATATCCATAAGACGAAGGAAGGGAAATAGAGAGCGTATCATTGTGTCACACGTGTTTTATAATTGTAACACTTTCCGGAAGTACCCGAATAACTAAATGAGCCAATAAAATTCATAGAAAAGTGACCTCCGAAGACATAATGTAATCAAGCGGAACCTGTCAAAGCTTGCTATATTAAGACTGTTAAACGAGGTTAGTACTGTTAAAGTTAGGTAATTAGAAAATAAATGTGAAAGAAATAAAATTATAGTAAACTAAATGATAGATAAAAGAAAAATATCAGGAAGAATAGACAGGTTCGTTACATTTCCATATACATAAAATAAATACTTATCCAATATCTAATTTCTGGATATATTTCATTGAGTTCATTCAAGAAATTTTCAAATACTTTTATACAGTTTACTAATACTATAAGCTACATTTTAATGTCCTCCGTATCTTTTAATGTTTGGGGTTATATTTGAGTATGGGTGCAGATTTTTTTTTTAATTCACCGGTCTTACCAGAAAAACTGGTAAATTTTACAAATGTCCAGTGAAATCTATTTGATAACTGGTCCAAATGACCAGTAATTTTCCATTTCATTTCAATTGTGTATATATATAGACAAGTAAAAAAATTCTTTGACCAGTGAAATTCCTTTATTCACTGGTCCGGTTGACCAGTAATTTTTTTTTTATTTCAAAATGTCTGGGGATGCAAAAGGAAATATATCCAGGCAGTTAGGCAGTCAGAATGATTGGTAGTTTGCTCAGGGTGAAATGATTAAAGAGTGTTCCAACCACTTTCATCTGTTCACTCGCCCCTTCAATGGCTTCGTCCTATAGCAAAGTCCCATATGATCATATGATCTTGAGTGTCTTCCAACCCCCCCATCCCCGCATATATGAAAGGCATGCACCCTCTAGCATTCACACGCACACATACATCATACAAAGAGGAAGACAGCTATGCAAGATAATCCCTTTCCTTCAGGGATTCTGTCTTGGGCCATTTTCTTATGCTGCGTTTTACTGTTGCCCTCACCAGAATCGTTTATCAAGCCTTTATACTCATAGTTTTATTCAGGGTTGGGGAATTTCAGCTTCACTCATTTCAGGAGAACTTTATATAATATTAAATACCTGGGTGGCAGACAATCAGTAGCTCACTATCTTTTCTAGACGCATGTTTTTGTTTAAGATACCAAATAGAAATTGAAATATCACAGTCATGTTGATTCGGCAGGGGTTAATAGACCCATTTAGGGACCGGGTCCTGTACCCTTCCAACTGGGAATTTTACGTTACAATGGAGCAAGTTGGGAAAATGTTACATATGAACCATTAAGATTAACTCATAAGAATAAAAACAAAACTTGTGATTCATTTAACTTCTTTTACTTAACTGACAACATGGTTTTCATCTGAAGACTTGGAAGTTTTGTTTGAACTAAATTCTCTTTTTTTGGTTGAATACCAAATTTAAATGACATGGTGAACATAATTAGGAAAATTTCTACTCAACATTAGGACCATTTGGAATGGGGGCCTTTTACAGGACTCCCATGTTGATGATATTAATCCCTGTTCTGACTAATACTGTAATAGTTCTAACTGACACATGCTTTTTGCCTGGGTTTAAAATTCTACTATGCACAGGTATACATTCAAGAGTCAAGACTGAAGTTGTTGTCTGACATACAGAGGATCGCACTTGTACAAGTACACTGTATATGTACCAGACTTTTTTTCTTAATGTGAACCTAGATTTGCAGCAAAAAATATGTTAAGTGCCTTTTTTTCTAAGCGTTATATATAGTAGTGCAGTAATCTAGTGGTATATCTGTTGGTACATGTAGAGAGAGTTACTGCAGGCTTGACTGAGAAAATACTTGCGCAAATGGCTTACCGATACTGAATTTCTCTTAGCTATGGAAATCATTGTTGTAGAAGCAGAGGCATGTAAACAGTAAACTGACATAAATTTCCCCATGCATACATCTTCCATTTAGCCATTTGACCCCCCTCTCCCATCTGCCCTGCTGTTTGAGTACGGTAACAAAAAATTATAAGACATAATTATCATAATTCTGATGTAGGTGATATTATATGTCACGTTATGTTATACAGTTGTACAGGTGTGACAATTTACTTCCAGGTGTCAAAGGAGTACAGGTAGAAGAACTTTGGAGTTTAGATCCTAGCAGCTTTGAAAAGTTGAAGTATGTGCAGTTTTATTTGTAATTAGATCTTATTTACTCATTTATTTCTTCTTCAATATACAGTACGGGCCACGCGGATTCCGCAAAAGTCACGTCATCGCGGTGGTCATATAAATCTTGCTCAATAAATTCGCCGCGAATACGCGATCAGGCTATTGAGCTCAACGCGGGTCGCCGCAGTTTGCGATGGAAAAAATCATCGCGGCAGTTTGCGATGGAAAAAAATCATCGCGGCAGTTTGCGATGGAAAAATTTATCGCCGCAGTTCGCGGCTTTGAGCAACTTAAATTATATCGATGATTAATTAGGTTATCATTACTTTACATTTGTTAACATTACTTGAAAAATTCCAGTCCAGCGTGGTCTGTTAAAGTATTATCGATGTTTTGTCAGCATAAGTTAACATTCTGAATTAGTATAATGTGGATAGCAAACATCAAATGTGTTTTATACTGGACTTTTTATTCCGCTGAAACTGCCAACTCATAATCAAAGTGAACGTGTTATCACGGAGCAAAAGTACGTTTATTTTCTGTAACCTACCATAAGCTGAAGCACTGTATCTCGAATCATTAGCATATTCATCATAATTTGACTTTTTTCTTACGCGACTTAAAGTCTCGCCAGTTTCAACCTGATTTAAAAACAAGGAGTTCGCCAACTAGCAACAGAAAGAATTATTTTAGTTACGCAACCTAGTTTTTTCTAAATATTTATCAAAATACTGTTCGTTTGAGAATAATGCTTTATCGCACAAATAAGTGACGCGAGTCTCATTCTTTAAAAATACAAACATCGACCCGCTTCGAAGCCGAGAAAAATAGAGCAATGAGAAATACCGATATCGGAATACGATGGTCATTGTCATACTTGACCTGTTGGTCCCTCGTGCAGACATGTTCTTATTTTTGATTATAAAAAATAATCTTCTAACACATGACAGCGATATATAAAGCTAATAGCTTTATATATCGCTGCACATGATATTTGATATGGCTTTCATTACCTGAAGTCATGAAGTCCCGCCTTTTCGTCCACGTATTACCCTCAGGTGATTTTTTTACCCCGCCCCTACCTGTATACGTAATTTAGTTTGGCGGTTTGTCTGTCAATCATCGTATCAATTCATGAAGCTCTGTGGGTCATATATATATATCGTTAGTTGAGAGAGAAACTATTGAAACTAAATGATATATTTCCAGACCAACCTCATTTAATTGATGTTTTTATATTTGCTACTCTGGGAGAGTGAGATTGTTTGCCTTTGATGGAATTTTCCGTTTTAAAAATTAATTTTGCTTTATCCCCATGTAATCTAATTATAAAAACAAAAATGACCTTGATTAATTCTCGGAGTAAAAATAAAGATATGTCACCGTAAACAAAACTAAAACTATGATAAACGAACTGTAGATTATTCACCCAAAGGAGTCAAGTTCATTAATTGGACAAAAAATGATCTCGGGTATTCAAATTCAAAGGATTGGAACTATACCCACAATCCAAACCGTAAACGGCTGAGATTGTTCTGTCATGTTGTAAAATTTTACTTTACTGGGAGGAGTAAATACAAAAATGGCAGTTCTGTGATTTATATTTGATAAAATTATAACTTTTAAAGTATTTCTGACGAGTCATATTCGCAGTATATTAATCAGGAAAACGATCGCTGACAGTTAATTTAAAAAAAAAGCCGTTTTGTTAAATTAATTATTTTATACTTCCTACTCAGTCTGAAAACTGTGGCAATATTGTTAAAAAGATTCTTAACTTCAATATAGATTCCAAAACATGAGTAAGTCAAGAATATTTTTTTCTGATATTTAAATCTTAAAGAACGACTGATCCAAACTCTACATATTTCTTTTCGAAAAAAAAATTCTATTGCTGCCTCCCCCGAAGATCCACTATCGTTAAACAGAATCCACATTATTTGACCAAGTTACAAATATGGCTCCTCGATCAAGACCGCAGACCAAAGCTATTACATAACAGGGACAAAATATCGATTCTGAGTGAACGGGGTATCCTTACTTGAACTTGAACCTATCGACAGCGTCATAAATCACTGTCAAAAGATAACTCGGATGATGTGAGTGTATATAAGGACTGTATGCCTTCATTATCAGAGGGCATATCGAAAAAAAACATTTTGGTAATCATAAAAAATACTAAAAATTAAAAAAGGATATATGCATTTAATATCTTGTATGACAGAAAAAAGATTCCATGTTATGCATTTGATAATATATTTTCTTAATGTCCATCATGTCAGTCACAGTAGGTGTCGGCATGTTAAAGAACCTTTACTGCTCAATGGTCGTAAGTGCCGAGCATATGCAAATTTTTGGTGACGTCTCGATATGACTGAAATATTCTTTAGTGGGGACGTTAAACAACGATAAACAAACGTAGCATCTGTGTGAAATATATTACACACGTAAAAAGTACAAATGAAATAATAATAATAAAAATCTAAAATTCTCTGTGATTCTCTGTTAAGAACTTTTTTAATTTATTTTCCAAGTTTTAAAAAACTATTTACAAGTTGCAGAAAAGAATTTCTCTCCCGACTGATTCAGAATAGATATACTGATAACATAGCAATATATTGGTAAGATGAATACGCGTTAAAATGCATGAAAAACTCCTTTTCATATTCGACCGGTAGTTCAAATGCGTACATCCTTTACGCCATAATAGTCAATTCTTTCAGTCATCTTTCAACCAATCATTTTGATAGTGCAGGCAGTATAATGATGCCGTAGCATATTTCGTGTCACCTGATGTGTGATTGACGGAATTCTGAAACTATAAACCTCCAGACATTGATTGAATTCTGACCTCTTAATCGTTAAAAATATTTCGTTGAGAGCCCGATGAGGTATCCGTTTCTCCATGATCCAACTGTGTTTGCTTCGCAGAAATGGTAAGATATAAAAGCCCACTTCACAGAGTTGCTTATCACATTGCGACTCGTCTTTATTCCGGCCAAAGACACAGTTATAAGGTACAAATCAAAGAATTTTCAAGGAGAGGCGTGAAGTTTATTGTGGGGATAAGATACCGCAATGCATGTGGAGGATCATGGATTTAAAACTTCGCCGGAGACGATTGGGCCCCGTGTCACAATAGGTGTCGGCACAATGAAGAACCCTCAAGTGTCGAGCATAGGCCAAAATTTTAGTTTAGCCTTTTTGTGACGTCTCCATCAGTTTGACTTTTTAGTTTGGCTTTTTTCATGATTTGTATTTCAAACATATATAGACAAATTGAAAAAAAATGAAAATAAAGTTTAAGCGTAGAGTAATTATGGTAACTGTTACGGTTGATCTACGTGGTTTTTCACTCAAGACATTTGCCCCACTTATTTAAAGTGCAAGAACTACCATGTAGACCTTTAAATAAAACAAAATATCAAAACAAAAATTATTAAACTAAATATTTTCAGAGCTATAAAAAGGGCTATCGCAATAAACAAGGCTAGGTCTGTGAGCATCTTAGCGTTTAAGACTAAATTTTAAAGTACGGTTAATCCAAATCTGGTGTGTTTTTAAAAAATCTAGTGTCCCCTCCCCCCCCCCCCCCCCCCCCCCCCCCCCAAGAATCATCTTCGTTAATCAGAGTCAACATTACTTGACCAACTTACAGTTATAATGGCTCCTCGTTAACGACCGCAGATCATTACATAACAGGGACAAAACATCAAGTCTGGGTGAACAGGGTATCCATAGTGACGGGGTCATAAATCGCCTCAAGAGATAAAACTCACATTCCTATGTACACAGATATACGCGTAAGTCAAGAACTGTATCTAGTTATATATATATTGCTAATTAAAAAATTAATATGGAATCTATTATAAAAATATCGGGGATATCAATGCTACATGTATATTTTACCAATTTTATAACAAAAAACATGTATACAGTTGTCGTTTGGAGAAATGCGCTACTGAGAGTTAGGGTGGATGTAGATATACACAGATTATCGAACAAAATTTTATTTTGAACTGTTAAAATATAGCATGCATTACATAGACGTCGGAGCCGGAGGCTAGGGGCGGCTAAGCCCCCCCCCCCCCCCCCCCCCCCCCCCCCCCCCCCACCTTTTTTTGGCAAAGATCGGCATAGGTGACAAAAAACTTTTCTCGCGTGTGTGTGTTTTAATTTGGTTTAGCCAGATTCGAAATCAATTGTTAAACTGTATTTTTGGATCATTAGACGCGCCGACATTGAACTCGGTCACAATCAAGGGAAACTGTGCATTTGTAATTGTTTCTATTTATCTTTTGGTCATTAAACGCCATTTACGGTTTTAAATTATTTTAAAGAGCGTAAAATATATTTAAGTACAATAAAATAATTAATAAAGTATAATATATTTGCATAAATTCAATATATCATAGGCGTCGGAACCGGGGGATAGGGGGCTTAGCCCCCCCCTTTTTTGCAAAGATAGACATAGGTGTTGAAAATTGGGGTATAGTCTGGTTTGTGTGTGTGTGTGTGTGTGTTTTTTTTAAGTTGGTTAAACCACTCCACATTCATTTTGCTTCCGACGTCAGTAATATATATATATACGTAGTCGATACTTTCAACCATCTTCCACCCAATCATTTGATTGTGTAAGCAGTATTATGCTGTCATTGTATATTTCGTGTCACCTGATATGATCTTGAATATGTATGTATTGGCGTGATTTGCAACAATTATGACTCCCTTGTGAGTTTGGATTATCATGTTTATGTCATCATCAATACCGGTAAGAAATAGTCACACACCCCCCCCCAAAAAAAATGCCTGTTAGACTGTAAATATCGCTGATAGACTTTTCCTTTTCATAAAGTCGGTAGGTTATTTTAGTCGAGTTTATTTAGCAACTATGTGCGAACAGACGTAGATACATAGTATGTTGAACAATAAAAGATCAAGTGGGTATTTTTTATTTTATCTAAACCATTATTCAGAATCATCTTTATTAGGAAATGAACAACGGTCTTTGCCATGATATGATATGATCATGTAGGTCAACAATAAAGGCAACTCAGTATTCACAAATTTTATATTCGAAATATGATGTCACGCTAGATGCCCCTATATTTTCCCAATATTAAGACTAAATCTTAGAGTACGGCTGATCCAAATCTGGTGTGTTTGTAAACCCCCCCCCCCCGAAGATCCATCTTCTTTAATCAGAGTCCACATTATTTGAACAACTTACAGTTATAATGGCTCCTCGTTGAAGACCACAGATCGAAGCAGTTACATAACAGGGACAAAACATCAAGTCTGGGTGAATGGGGTATCCATAGCGACGGGGTCATAAATCGCTGTCAAGAGATAAAACTCAGCTTCTTATGTACACAGATATACGCGCAAGTCATGAACTGTATCTAGTTCAATGGTGGTTATATATACGGCTAAATAAAAAAATTGATATCGAATCTATTATTAAAACATCGGGGGATATTAATGCTACATATATATTTTACCAATTTTATGACAAAATACATGTATATACATTTTTGTAGTTGTCGTTCTGGAAGAATGCGCTACTGAGTTAGGATGGATGTAGATATACACAGATTATGGAACAAAATTTCATTCTAAAACTGTTAAAATATAGCTTGCATTAATTTCAAATGGTTTATTTTCAGATTCGAAATCAATTATTAAATTGTATTTTTGGATTATTAGACGCCCCGACATTTAACTTAGTCACAAACAAGGGACATAAAACGTCATTTACTGTTTACAATTACAATTTAGTACAATAAAATAATTAATGAATGATAATATGTTTGCACAGATTCAATATATCCATTTAGCCATATATATATATATATATATATATATATATATATATATATATATATATATATATATATATATATATATATATATATATATATATATATCCATTTAGTACTTTAGCGGACGGTTACTTAGTCGGACGGTTTCTTCCAGTCCGTAATTGATTCTAGATATATATACTGAAAGGAAAACACGCAAAATTGGTAAATAGAAAGTCCGTTAAAAATGCATGTATCATTCTGTGTCCTTTCTTATGGGACGTTGTCAATACTTTCAGCCATCTTCCATCCAATCATTTGATTATGCAGACAGTATTGTGCTGTCATTGCATATTTCGTGTCACCTGATATATGATTGACGGAATTCATCAGTTTTGATCTTGAATATGTATGTATGTATTGGGCGTGATTTGCAGCAATCATGACTCACTTGTGATTGAAGATTTTTAAAGAGGGGATGAGCAGTCTGTGGACTGTAATACATTTAATTAATGTCAATCTGATTTTTATTATTAATTGTAATATACAAGTTTAAATCGTGTTGTATATTTTATTTAAAAAAAAAACACCAGTCAGACTATTTACCCCTGTGCGGTAGTTGACGATGACCAGAATCATAATTCCAGATTAATTTGCATATGAAAAATCAGACACGACTTGTTCAATTTTGATCAGCTATAGCTTGTTACAGTACATGTTTGATCGATGTTGAAATCGATTTTCAAACGAAGGTTTACTTGCGGGAGGCCTGTGGTCTCTCCCGGGTACATTTTGAAGATATATCATAATAGAGTTTTTTACATATGCATTTTTGTTTTGAATGAATAGAATATCCCAACGATTGCTATTCCTCCAAACCTGTATAAGTTCATTTGTTGATGTTAAAATAAGTTTTTGAAACCTGGGAATTTTACTTTTATAAAGCATCGAATGGTAAAAACTTTTTAAAAGACTTTGTAAAAAGTTTTACCCGCGTGAATGAATTGTATGTTTCGTATAACGAAATCGGGTACAGATTTCCTTGAAATTTTGCTAATACATGTATATTATTCGTACCACTTTTAATCTTAATTTTAAAAAAGTGTACACAGTTGCACAATACTTTAACTGAAGTTCATATTAAAGTCGGGTATATAAAGGTATCGGCAACCCAAATTCAATTACATTAGCTTTAGTATATCATAAACGTCCGGTAGTTTAAGTGGAATGGTCAGGAGACCAGGAAATTCTATACCTTTATACTAGTATCGCATACATGATAATTCTATTGATGTAAACTTTTTTGTGATTTTAAAGTCATGATGAACCTTGATATTATATGCAGCAGGCGAAGAACTGTTTTAAAACCATTAAACCAATGAAACAAAACATAGTACCGTTAAAATATTGGGAATGAGAAATACATCTTTTGACCGAGAAAAAATACATGTGTGGAGAGAGAGAGAGAGAGAGAGACAGAGAGACAGACAGACAGAGAGAGACAGACAGAAAGAGAGAGAGATTTCAGAACTTCGAATTTGTAAGGGCCGTCACAAATTTGGCTTAAGTTGTTGTTTGAAAATCTGTTTTATAAACCAGATACGTAGATAACTAAACGTAATACGAAGTAGGTAGGATCGAAAGAAAATAAACCTCGATAGGATTAGTCGAAGTTCCGTTATTTCTTTTTGTCGATATTTTAATTGATGTCACAAAATTTGTGTAAATTGACATACGATGTCTATATCACGGTTACGGATAGTTGAAAAGCGATATACGTGTAAGGTAGAAGGTCCCACGTGTCCATTTCTGTGCAGAAATGTGATTGCACTTCACGCACGGATAACTTTGACTTGACGGCTTTTAATCAATTTCATTACATGACGTAGAAGAACTTTGGAGTTTGATGCAAGTATAACAGAACTGTTGAACAAAGTGAAAGTCGGGGGGTTTTTGTTTGGTTTGGGTTCAATTTGAAGGTACATATTTCGGGTACTATAGAAGATAATTGTCGCATTTAAGCAAATAGTAATGTATTTTTTTATATTTAATCAATAGATTGACCTCGCATAAAAAAACAAAACAAAACAGAATTCCGTTCGACAATTCCAGTAGTATACGGAGATCAGCAGCCGCTATTTGCGATGGTTTTCAACAGCCGCGATTTGCGATGATTTTCAACAGCCGCGATTTGCGATGATTTGATTCATCCCCGCGATTTGCGAGGAATTTCAACCACCGCGATGACGGCGACCGCGTTAAATAGCCGCGATTTCATCGCGGACGACTGCTCTTAACTAACCCCGCCGCGATGACGTGACTTTTGCGGAATCCGCGTGGCCCGTACTGTATGTCGATGAAGATTTTTTTTCAGACACTTTCTTAACATAACTTTAGGCATTCTCGGCAAAGATTTATTTGTTGTGTTTGTCATAAGATACAGTATTAGATATTAATAAGGTATTATGATATTACATTTATTTCATTCATTCTTTAATCACCAATATTGAGGAAACTTGTTCCATAGATTCAATATCATTTGTTTGATCTCGTACGCAACATATCAGAAAACGGAAGCAATGAGAAGTTTGTTTTTATTTATATTTAACGTTTTCTGTTGTTGTGCCATCACCATCTGCTCATAGTCTAATTACATCATATACGGTGTTCAATCTAGGACCATGAACAAGGGGGCCAGACGGGCCCATGCTATTAAAATCAGGGGGCCATTTTCAAAAAGAAGGGGCCATAACATATGAAGAAAAACTGACCAGTTGTGATGAGATTAGAGTTTACTGTAACCATCATAATTGTCCATGTACATTGTTCAACAATATACAATTCAAAGATCAAAGACTCTTTTATGTTTAACTTTTTGCCACACCGATAAAGCTTCTTTGAAGTTGAAGTCAGCCACTACAGTTCATGGTACAAGATTTGTCATCATAAGTCAACCAGTTTTTGAAACGTTTGTCGTGTAACCACTGATTTTGAAACTTTCGTTTCTGATTCTCAGAGACAGATTCTGATTTTTCTGCTGTTTTTTTTTTCACTTGATGACGAGCTTGGGTTGTTTTGAATATCATTTCGAGTTTTTTTTAGAACTCTGGGTGACTGAGAAAAAGTCTGATATTCTCTTCTTGTTTTTAAATTTTGACAGAGAGAAAAATGCGTCTGCTCATGGATGCACATAATACGCTTGATGGCATATAGCAGACCTTAAGCGTTTGGCAGACTATGACACTAAAGCCACGTTTTAACTAATAACACCAGGCAGTTACTTCCGGCTATGTAGTTTGCTCAAGACTATCCATAATCCGAATAATTTAGTCGTTATATTCCATTCACTTTGAACACTGCATTAACCTAGCGTAGTATTGAAATAATTAGAAACGAAGCAGCCTTGAATTATTCGCGTTAGACTATCCACAATGTTACATTTCAAGGTATTATTTCAGCTTATACGTGGACATTTAATTGAAATAAAGTTATCACTGGGAAGATTAGCATTGCGTCCGAGTGGCCCATCATTGAATTTTAATTGCGCCATGTCTGATTTCAGCGGCCATTGACGCAATGGCGCGGCCTAGATTGAACACTGCATATACATCTCTGAGATGTTTGGAATATTCCAAAAAGACGATGTGATTTCTTCTTTGTCCTTTACAGGCCAGTCCATGGTTTGATATTTTTATTCAAATGGCAACCAGAGACAGAGCCACAAGGTTCAATAGTACAGGATTCCAGACTAGAAAAGATATTCTTTGCAAAGCAGGTATAGTCACCAATTGGTTTTTAATTAACAAAATTTTTTAATAAACAATCATTTCTGTTGTTTGTATTTTACATGTACTTATTGTATGGAAAATTACTTCAGTAAAGTATGGCCTCTTTACAATCTGAAATGATGTTGAAATTTCCCCCATTTTAATTTAGCTTGTGGATTTTCATTTTATCTTGTTGATTTTAAATCCACAGGTTAAAATTAGCCTGTCAAAAACAGTTATTAGTTAATTTCAATCCCTGATTCATGTAGTAGGATTTTGTCAATACTTATAGCCTTATTTCACCAGGAGAAGTTCTATTACAGTTTGCCATTGCCAATAGCTGTAGTTTGCCATATGCCAGTAGCATTACAGTAACACTAAGTTCTCAGATAGCAGTAATATTACAATTGTATATCCTCAGTAGCATTGTTCTTCCTGTTAATTCCCCCCTTCTCCCTCCAACAGCCCCACTCCCAATGGGGGTCATTTTGTTTTGATGTTTGTAACATTATTTCTGGCATACTGAGTTTCTTTGTACCAATGAAATCTAAGATCATACGATGCAGGCATTTTCTGCCCTATCATACAGGGCCGAAATAAGGTCCCATTCCCAATGCAAAAACATGCATTTTTTCCCAATTTGCAGTCAAAATTTGCCAATTGAAGTCAAATGACAAAGAAGATGAAGAAATTTTTGTATTTTCACATAGTTTTGTATATTTCTAGATTTCCCAATTTCAATAAAATGTTACTTAAATTCCCAAATCAAAAGGCCCAGGCCCTATTCCCAAAAGAGTGGAAAATCCCTGAGATGTGTTCAGTGCTGGTCAACAGTTGTCAATATTTGTGAGAGTTATTGGAGTTGGTTAAAGGGGCATTAGCTGGGTTTACCAAAAACAAAAATGTTTTTTTTTTTTTTACTTTTGCTACTTGTACTTTGATGTACAATAACAAATAAGAGCTATACACAGAAATAAAAATCATATATTTCTATATATTTTGTGAAAATATGGTCAGGTCCAGTGTGGCATTATATACAAATACATGTACATGTAGCAAGGTTGAGTTAATCATTTGCAATTGAAAAGTGCCAAACCTGGGTTTCTCAAGCAATTTTCACAAAATAAATAGGAACTTAAGAATTTTTATGCCTGTGTATATCTCTCTTTTTTGTTACTGTATATGAATCTAAGTAGAAAACATGAGAAAAAATGAAAACAAAACACCGCTTATGCCACTTTAGCTCTTGTAAGTGTAGGACTTGATTTAGCTCTTATAAGTGTAGGACTTGGTTTATCTCTTACAAGTGTAGGACTTGATTTATAAGTGTAGGACTTGGTTTAGCTCTTATAAGTGTAAGACTTGGTTTATCTCTTATAAGTGTAGGACTTGGTTTAGCTCTTATAAGTGTAGGACTTGGTTTAGCTCTTATAAGTGTAGGACTTAGTTTAGCTCTTATAAGTGTAGGACTTAGTTTAGCTCTTATAAGTGTAGGACTTGATTTAGCTCTTGTACATGTAAGTGTAGGACTTGGTTTATCTCTTATAAGTGTAGGACTTAGTTTAGCTCTTATAAGTGTAGGACTTGGTTTAGCTCTTATACATGTAAGTGTAGGACTTCGTTTAGCTCTTGTAAGTGTAAATTTTCTCAGACATATCTTGTTTTAACATATTGTGTCAGGACCAGTTAATAGAGAGCATTGTATGAATAAAAAAAAAGTTACAGTTTTACATTCTCCCCTAAAGATACAGTTGGACCTGCCAATATCTCTGATGTAAAGTAGAATCCTGTGTGTTTGAAGGGAAAGATAGGTTGATAAATAGTGCAAGTGGATTTTGTAGTTTCCATAAATTACTTATTTCAGGTTATAAACAATGCCTGCGCCACACAAGCCATCCTAAGTATTCTACTGAACTGCGACCATGCAGATATACAACTCGGAGACACATTAAGTTCATTTAAGGAGTTTGTACAAGGGTTTGAGCCATCTGTAAGTTCAGAACTTAAAAAAGAATTTTAAAAATCTGATAATTGACACAAAATCACTTTCTTTGTAACTTACTTGATATTATAATGTTAAACATTCTGATACTAAAAATAATAATTTTTACTAGGTTGCCCAACTGATTCTCTCTCTCTCTCTTTCTCTTTCTTCTCTCTCTCTCTCTCTCTCTCTCTCTCTCTCTCTCTCTCTCTCTCTCTCTCTCTCTCTCTCTCTCTCTCTCTCTCTCTCTCACACACACACATTAAAAACACACACACACACACACACACACTTCCCAGCTTTAAAATGCAGTTCTAAATTGATACAGTTATATCCATGTCTTTCATTATATCACACTTATACCCTTATATCCATGACTTTCATTATATCACACTTATACCCTTATATCCATGTCTTTCATTATATCACACTTATACCCTTATATCCATATGTCTTTCATTATATCACACTTATACCCTTATATCCATATCTCTTTCATTATATCACACTTATACCCTTATATCCATATCTCTTTCATTATATCACACTTATACCCTTATATCCATATCTCTTTCATTATATCACACTTATACCCTTATATCCATGTCTTTCATTATATCACACTTATACCCTATTTTTACTTACAGTTAAGGGGACTTGCATTAAGCAATTCAGATACCATCAGACAAGTTCATAATAGCTTTTCAAGGTAAGCCGTATTGAGTGATGCAGTGATTACCTCCCCTTGTTTCTGTATTGGATATCTTTCACCAGTTGAATGTAACGCATTTTCAGCATAATTCTACTTTGAGTGGTGTAGGAATTATCTCCCCTTTTTGTTTCACACATTGAAGAAATTCAGGATGACAACAGACTTTATTGCTTGCTTTCTACAGTAATTTTTCCGCTGAAATATTTACAAATATATATAATATATATCTATATATATATATATATATATATATATATATATATATATATAAATATATATATATATAATGAATAAACCGTAATCTGTCATATTATAAAAAAACCACATCCCTTTGGAAGCAATCTAGATATTTAATCACTCTTGTGATTTTAACCATCGTGATGATTAACTCTTTGATAGTTTACCTTAAAGGAATTTTACTGTACCCACATTTGGACTAGCCCATTTCAACAAACAATAAAATTCCTTTAAGGTAAACTATAATTCTAGCTACACTTTTTTTGTTTATTAAACAATTTCCCCATTTTTTTGTTTTGTTTTTGTTTTGTTATTTTTTTTTTTTTTTTGCAGACAGCAGATGTTTGAATTTGATGAAAAAATGGCAAAAAAAGATGATGATGTTTTTCATTTTGTTGGCTACATTCCAGTAGAGGGAAGACTTTATGAATTGGATGGTCTGAAAGATGGCCCTGTCGATTTAGGTAATTGTTATTGAGAAATGTCTGTGTGGTGGAGGTCTCCATGGACTAGTGGTTTGAGCTTCACATTTTAAATCCTGAAGTCTGTCACCTCCAGCCAGGAATTTCCAAGATCAAGTAGTTTAGAGAATCACATTTTAATCTATGAAGCCTCTCACCTATGGTGGGTTAGATTCAGGCCCCAGCTGGAAGCTAAGTTGATTTTACCAGTTTATTTGTGGAAGGCATTTATTTTCATTTCCTTGTATCAATCCAATGTTCTGTCTATCTTTGTATTTCTTTCAGTCTATCTCTATGTATCTCAGTGTCTGTATGCTTATTTTCTATTTGTCTATTTATGTCCATATTCATTTCTGTCTTTCTATCTCTTATGTCTATTTATCTATCAGTCCATATTCCTTTGTCTTTCTATCTCTTTTGTCTGTTTATCTATCAGTCCATATTTCTTTCTGTCTTTCTATCTCTTTTATGTCTGTTTATCTATCAGTCCGTATTTGTTTCTCTCTTTCTATCTCTTCTTGTCTATTTATCTATCATCCATATTCCTTTCTGTCTATCAGCCACTTTCTATCTATCTTTCTCCCTATTTGTTTACCTATCAGTCCATATTCCTTTCTATTCGTCTCTTTCTGTCTACATGTATCTTTCTCCCTTTTTGTTTACCTGTCTACCCAGGGATTAATATCATAACCATGTGGGTTTGATAAAAGGACCCATTCCCAATGCAAAATCAGCTATAGTTTTCCAAATTTTAAGCAAAAATTTGCCAGTTATGTTCACCATGAACCCAACTTTTAGTATATAGACAAAAGAATGCTGAATTATTACCTGCATGTCTTCAAATGAAATCCATTTTTAATAAAGAGATAAATGAATCACAAATTTTGTATTTTTATTTTCAATTTTATCAGTAAAATGGCCATAATTAATACTATTTCTTTACCAAATTTAGCCCATTACAACATAAAATTCCCAATTGAAAGGGTACAGGACCCTTTCCCAAAAAGGGTCTGTTAGCCCCTGCTATCAGTCCATATTCCTTTCTGTCTATCTTTTCCCCTGTTTGTTTACCTATCTATCAGTCCGTATTTCTGTTTGTAAATCTGTCTGTCCACCTTTCTCCCAATTTGTTTACCGTATTTTACGGCCTATAGGTCGATATATTTTTTCTCTAAAGTTGTGACCTCGACCTATTCACCGCAATCGACTTATCTTTAAAAAAAATAGTGAAATATTTAACTTGTATCTGCAATTCCTCATTCTAACATCGTAATTCAAAAATTTCCACAGGATAATCTAGGGGCCATACTCCAAATACTCATTTGTATTCTACACTTAATACGACTATATTAAATGTGACCTTGTTTGTGTGCGTAATGCACTGTGTTCATAATCAAGTGACAAAATAATTATCTTTCAAGTTACAATATCATTGGGATTCAAGACTGTGTCAGAAACTGCGTAATAAAAATACATGTGTTTACATTATATTTATACCGGACAGTTTATTTTTTGAATGATTCCCTTATCTCGGCACCCCACTGTGAAGTTGAAGTCTTCATTCAGACTTTCAGGACACTACAAGCTGTGTTCACTGGAACGTGACCTTCAACTGATAAGGATCGCATGGCAGTCTTTGAAGTTGGGAAAGTTTTGGAAAAAGTCTTACATAAATTAATTGACACTTAACCTTGAGTATTTAATTGTTTGACAATTGCAGCATAATAATTTAGGTCAATGTAAGGATAAGACAAAGATTGAGGTCGCTTGTGTAAACAGCAGTCCATATTCCTTTTTAATGATGATTTGACAGGTAACATAATGGCTATGCTTGTATACAAAATCAGTACACACGAGTAATATAAGTGATGTTAAATATGATAAAATGCAACTTCTATGCTTTTTAATCACTCCTATTTAATATTGTACCGTAAAATAGGCCGATCATATCTGATTATTTTAGTAGGACCCATCGTGTTGGCACCAGCTATAGTTTTTTAAACATAAACGATGCATTTTTATGTTCTTCCATTCATGTTTCCATCTCTGCCGACATCGACTTGTCCTCCACTTCAACCTATCTAATACTTAAACCTGGATTTTTGCCAAAAATCGGCCATTCGACCTATCCCCCATATCGACCTATATGCCATAAAATACGGTACCTATTTATCAGGCCATATTCCTTTCTGCCTATCAGTCTCTTTCTGTCTATTTTTCTCTTTGTTTACCTATCTATCAGTCCATATTTCTGTTTATAGATCTCTCTCTGCCTCTCTTTCTCCCTATGTGTTTACCTATCTGTCAGTCCATATTTCTGTTTATAGATCTCTTTCTATCTTTCTTTCTCTTTGTTTACCTATCTATCAGTCCATATTTCTGTTTATAGATCTCTTTCTATCTATCTTTCTCCTTATTTGTTTACCTATCTATCAGTCCATATTTCTGTTTATAGATCTCTTTCTATCTATCTTTCTTTCTCTTTGTTTACCTATCTATCAGTCCATATTTCTGTTTATAGATCTCTTTCTATCTATCTTTCTCCTTATTTGTTTACCTATCTATCAGGCCATATTTCTGTTTATAGATCTCTTTCTATCTATCTTTCTTTCTCTTTGTTTACCTATCTATCAGGCCATATTTCTGTTTATAGATCTCTTTCTATCATTCTTTCTCTTTGTTTACCTATCTATCAATCCATATTTCTGTTTATAGATCTCTTTCTATCTATCTTTCTTTCTTTACCTATCTATCAGGCCATATTTCTGTTTATAGATCTCTTTCTATTTATCTTTCTCCTTATTTGTTTACCTATCTATCAGTCCATATTTCTGTTTATAGATCTCTTTCTATCTATCTTTCTTTCTCTTTGTTTACCTATCTATCAGTCCATATTTCTGTTTATAAATCTCTTTCTATCTATCTTTCTTTCTCTTTGTTTACCTATCTATCAGTCCATATTTCTGTTTATAGATCTCTTTCTATCTATCTTTCTCCTTATTTGTTTACCTATCTATCAGTCCATATTTCTGTTTATAGATCTTTCTATCTATCTTTCTTTCTCTTTGTTTACCTATCTATCAGGCCATATTTCTGTTTATAGATCTCTTTCTATCTATCTTTCTCCTTGTTTGTTTACCTATCTATCAGTCCATATTTCTGTTTATAGATCTCTTTCTATCTATCTTTCTCCTTATTTGTTTACCTATCTATCAGGCCATATTTCTGTTTATAGATCTCTTTCTATCTATCTTTCTTTCTCTTTGTTTACCTATCTATCAGGCCATATTTATGTTTATAGATCTCTTTTTATTTATCTTTCTTTCTCTTTGTTTACCTATCTATCAGGCCATATTTCTGTATATAGATCTCCATCTATCTTTCTTTCTCTTTGTTTACTTATCTATCAGGCCACATTTTTTTCTATCTGTCTTCCTGTTGGTTGTCCACTATTTGTCTACAAATTGTTAATAAACTAACTAATTCTGTAGACAGTTAAATTACAAATTGTTAATAAACTAACTAATTCTGTAGACAGTAAAATTAATAAAAGCTGTATCACATTTTAAAACCTGATGTGATGAGCAATACAGCTGTTTGTATAAGAATCCGTCCACAATTTGACATTTATAACGGAAACTTATTTCACTTTTAAGATGTAATTGTTTGTCTGTTTGTTTTTTATCCCAGGTGCTATACCAGCAGATACAGATTGGTTAGAATTGGTCCGACCTGTGTTAGAAAAAAGAATGCAAAAGTAAGTTTTCAAAGGGAGACAAAATCATCTTTTATGAGAGCAGACAATTGTTTTGCTTGACAGTTCTTTTTCAACTTGCCTATATGAGGTTGAGCGGGCTTACGACTGGCGTCATCATGCGGAGATTGATTGAGGTCAGGTTTACCTGTTGCTCACACATCAGCTAAACCTTACATGACATATTGTCATATGATTCTCAACAGATACTATGCTTCAGGTGGTGCATTGGTTTTGTATTTTGCGTAGAAAAGACTTCTTTGGACATAGTCAATTTTTAGTACTGTGGTTTACTTGTTTAGCTAAGTTCAAGTAAGTTAGGGAGAAGTATATTTTTGTGCAAGTTAAACTTTGTAAAAAAAAAAATTTTATTTTTACAAATTTTCCTGTTGTTAATGTAAGCAGTTAATTGGGATAAAGGTAGATATTTGATATTGATAAGATACATATCAATTACAACAAAAGTAGAAAATCACTGTCAAATTAAACACATGTTGGATCTTGTGTTTGTAATGACTCAATTTTTCACAGCTAGAAAATGAACACAGGGCATGTTGGTAATTTTGCACAGGCATATATATTGTGTTTTACAGGTAGATATCTCATGTTTGTATAGGTAGATATCTCGTATATACAGGTAGATATCTCATGTTTGTACAGGGAGATATCTCATGTTTGTACAAGGTAGATATCTCATGTTTTACAGGCAGACATCTCATGTTTGTACAGGTAGATATCTCATGTTTTACAGGTAGACATGTCATGGTTTTGCAGTTAGATTTCTCATGATTGTACAGGTAGATATCTCATGTTTATACATGTATATATCTCATGTTTCTACAAGTATGTATCTTATGTTTGTACAGTTAGATATTATGTTTGTATAGGTAGACATCTCATGTTTGTACAGGTAGATATCTTATGGCTGTACAGGTTGATACCTCATGTGTGTACAGGTTGATATTTCATGTTTGTACAAGTAGATATCTCATATTTATACAGGTAGATATCTTATGTCTGTACAGGTAGATATCTAATGTTTTACAGGTAGATATCTCATGTTTGTACAGGTAGATATCTAATGTTTTACAGGTAGATATCTCATGTTTGTACAGGTAGATATCTAATATTTTACAGGTAGATATCTCATGTTTGTACAAGGAGATATCTCAATATGTTTTTAGAGATAGATACCTCATGTTTGTACAGATAGATACCTCATGTTTGTACAGGTAGATATCTCATGTTTTACAGGTAGACAAATGATGTTTTACAGGCAGACATACCATGTTTGTACAGGTAGATATCTCATGTTTTACAGGTAGACATATCATGGTTTTGCAGGTAGATATCTCATGTTTGTACAGGTAGATATCTCATGTTTATACATGTATATATCTCATGTTTCTACAAGTATGTATCTTATGTTTGTACAGTTAGATATTATGTTTGTATAGGTAGACATCTCATGTTTGTACAGGTAGATATCTTATGTCTGTACAGGTTGATACAGTCATGTGTGTACAGGTTGATATTTCATGTTTGTACAAGTAGATATCTCATATTTATACAGGTAGATATCTTATGTCTGTACAGGTAGATATCTAATGTTTTACAGGCAGATATCTCATGTTTGTACAGGTAGATATCTAATATTTTACAGGTAGATATCTCATGTTTGTATAGGTAGATATCTCATATATACAGGTAGATATCTCATGTTTGTACAGGCAGATATCTCAATATGTTTTTAGAGGTAGATACCTCATGTTTGTACAGATAGATACCTCATGTTTTTACAGGTAGATATCATGTTTTTACAGGTAGATATCTTATGTTTGTACAGGTAGATATCTCATGTTTGTATAGATATCTCATGTTTGTACTTGTACATCACTCTTGTTTGTAAAGATAGACCATTCTTTTTTATACATGTCATATCTTTTTGAGTATAAATTAAGTGATCCAGTAAACTTTCTTCAAGGTACAGTATAGATGAAATACATTTCAACTTAATGGCAGTTGTGACGGACAGAAAAATCATGTACGAGAAACGAATAAAAGTATTACAGGTAAGAATCTCTCATAAAGACTTAATACTATACATTTGTTGGAAATTTTATACACCTTTATATTTCGAAAGGATTACTGACATTCTCTGTAAACATTACCAGCCAAGTATTATTGATAATCCCAGTAAGTATTACTGACAAACCCAGGTAATATGCCTGATAATTCCATTAAGTATATGTTACAATCTCGGTAAGTAGCACAGACAATCCATATGAGTAGTATTTACAGAAATATAAGTTAAAATCTCAGTACCTATTAGTGACACTATCAGGTAATATCACTGGTACTCTCTGAAAGTTTTACTGATAACCCCACTGAGTATTTCTGATAATCCCTATAAGAATGACATTCAATCCCATGTAAAATTACTGACAAACCCATCAAGCTACAATCCCAATGTCAATCACTGGCAATCCTTGGTAATATTACTGATACTCTCAGAAAGTATCACTAATAATCCCAATGGGTATTATTGATAATCTCAGTGAGTATTACTGATAATCTGAGTATTACTGATAATCTCAGTGAGTATATTTTGATAATCTCAGTGAGTATTACTGATAATCTCATTGAGTATTACTGATAATCTGAGTATTACTGATAATCCCAGTGAGTATTACGGATAATCTCAGTGAGTATTACTGATAATCTGAGTATTACTGATAATCCCATTGATTGTTACTGATAATCCCAGTGAGTATTTATGATAATCCCAGCAAGTATTTCTAACTATAAAACAAAAAACAACAAAGTATACGATTCTCTTTGAATTTTGTTTCTAACAATGCCCGTTTTTTATATAGTAAATTCTCAGTGTCTGCAATTGGTTAATCTTTTTTGAAATGTTTACAGGCGAGTGAGATGGAGACAGATGAGAATCAAGCAGAGTTAAGTCAACTTAATCTGATGATACAGGATGAAGATCTTAAAATGAAAAGATACAAGGTACCAATAGTAGGCAAATTGTGTTGTTCTTGTTCTTCATTAATTGCTCTATGAATATCTGTTTGCCCGTGTCCCTTGTGGGCAAATCGTGTTCCCTTAGGGCAAAGGCTGAGAACTGATTTAAAACGCTTCAGGCCTCTTGATTTTAGGCTAGCTGGGACAAGAAGTCCCAGTCAATGTCATTTTCCTGGCAGCAGAGATGGCATTGGTGGACAAACACTTTATTGACCTAGACAATGACCTCTGTGGCCGAGTGGTTAGAACAACACACTGAACCTTGAAGTGTCTCATTTCTGGTCAGCACATGTTCGAGCCCTGTCGGAACCTAAGCTGATTTTTGTGTGACGGTTTGCAAGTTTACTTATGGAAGGTCTGTGGTCTCTTCTCCGGTACACCGTAACCAGGTTCCCTCCTCCACCATTAACAACAGGCCACCACCATATAATTGAAAGATTGTTGCGTGTGTGGTGTAAAACAAAATTAAAAATAAGAATCCTGTAACCTCTGCTATATGTTTTGTAATACATGTATAAAGAATAAAGCTTTAATATTTAACGTATGCGATCCTTAAGATCAGCCCTTTCAGAAGGTTCTATGACCTTATGACCTAGATAATGTGTTTACCTACTTCTTAAATCTTCCTTTGAGATACAGTGCTGCCACCTGTGAGCTGTTTTGTTCTCTTAAACCTCTTGTCTGTAATTTGGGCAGTTTAAATGTCCAATTTCCAATCTGAAACGGTTACTTTCTACCAGTGAATATTCCAAACAGAAGGAAATGAAATCAATTTTTACAAAATGTCATATTAGTGGAGTTATTAACAAAATTCCATTGGAAAACTGAAAATTTACTTCAGTTGAGGATGTGACATTCCACATAAGGAAAACCTCACTACGCTTCAGATACAACTGGCTGATAATCTGAGTATTAAGTATTTACCTTATATAGTCTTTTGCTTTGTCCACTTTACCGACAGCCAATCAGCAAGCGTATCATATTGTCTTACAATATGTAATGGAGTCTGGACGATATATATACATGAAAATGAGTACCTTGAATTCATGTATTAATTAGTTGCAGTTATGTCATGACACAATTTGATGCCGACGGATTTATGCACATAATGGATGGGACAAACAACTGACCACTTTCCGACAGCAGCGACAAGAAATATTTAGTTAAACAGATCGATATGTTGCAGTGAAAATGTCACCGCATTGTGCATCTTGTTACCAGTATGAAGAAGCCAAAATTTACCGAGCGAAAAAACTTAAATTCAGGACAGAATCTAGGCCTAATGTATGTTTACTTCAACAACATAGCCTAATATGAGATTTTATATAGACCAGTACTTGATGTGCTGGATCTCGATTAGGCTAATTATCATGGACAGTTTGTTTTGGTTTTCATGCCCTCATTTTCTATATCTTCTCATCAAAATACTATTTTAAGAGATTTTTATTGGATCTGCTCGCTGGATGTTTCCTGCGGTAAATTAATTACAGTGTAATTTTAAAATTGGTATCGCACTTTCAAGACACAACTAAAGTACAGTGAACCCGCTGTACAATGACATTCATTATAACGGAATATTCAGTATCCGACAAAAATCACTTGGGAACAATTGTACATGTACATAAAAAGTACTCAATACAACAGAATATTCGGTATCCGACTCCGACATTATATTCCAGGAACAAATATACAACACTCAATGTAAATAAATTCTTTACAACAACCTGACATAGAAGCCACCTGCTGATTCGGCTAATGTTATCAGTCTTGATTTTCTTCACGGTTGAGATCACAGGTAAAAATAATTGTCAATAAAACAATTACACCGTCAATTGTTCTCTGATCTGCACTGATAGGTGATAGGCGACAACGATTAGCCTTACCTGTACTCAGTAGACCTAATGTTTATAAAACAGGTTTTGTTTGAACTGAACTGACAGTAAAATACAAGCTGTGTACAAATTGAAAAAAAAGATAAGTAAATAATTAAAAATAAATACACATAGTTGACAAGTTCCGTTAGGCTACATGTCCGTGCCGATGTGGTTACAATGGCGTATCTTTAAATAACTTCAATTTTTGCGATAGCTGTAGACATTTTAGTAAGATTTATGAAAGGCATTTGTTATTAGATTGTATCAGCAATCTCTGAGCTTTTTATTTAAGCAATAAAGAATCTAACTCTGATTGACGTACGTTCGGGCATTTTGTACATGATCCGAGCATTATACAACATCACCAATTTACTATATGCGACCAAAAATAATTGTGCATTGATATTTACAAGATTATCTTGGATAAATGATACAATTAAAAGGGTTAAAAATTGTATGAAATAACATAATAAGAACCATTATGACTTTCTGTTTTATTTATATACATGTAATTATATGCATAAATGATACTCAAGGGAGCTAACTATAGAATGACCACCACATCAATTTAGTTACAGTGACAAATTCGATATAACGTCAATCCTATGTGGGAACAAACATGGTCATTGTAAAGAGGGTTTACTCTATATGCAAGTACACATTAAATGTGTACAGAAAAGTTTACTTCTGAACATTACCACCTGGAATTTGACTTCTATGAAAAAGCACATGGAGGCCTGGATTTGGTAATGAATGTAAATTCACTAAACATATATGTATTTAAATAATGATATTATCGGATTCACATAACGTAGTGGGGCGGAGTAACCTTTCGATCATCCTACGGATGATTCTACACACTTTCCTGTGATGACAAGCTTCACGGGAAGACGTTAATTTCTTACTGGAAACTTCTAAATATGGTGACAAGTAGGGTCGATTAATCTTGCCAGTGTATTTATAATGATGTTATGGTTTTTTGTCTAAAATTTAAACTTGTTCGAGTCAAGAAAAGGTTCACAAGGATCCACCCCACCCGGTCATATGGACTTGATTATAATTACAGATTTATTGTGAATTAATTTGCAAGGACATGATATTAAATTTTAATCTTTTTACAGGTAGAGAACATAAGAAGAAAGCATAACTATTTACCCTTTATCATGGAATTATTAAAGATATTAGCGGAACAGAAACAGTTACTTCCCTTGGTTGAAAAGGTGTGTGTATATATATATATATATTGGTTTTTTTTATATCACAAAATGTGTAGTCAAATTATCTGTTGTTATTTCTGATGTTTTCTTCAAATTAATTTCCATTATTATTCACACACATATATGTGTGTGTGTATATATATATATATATATATATATATATATATATATATATATATATATATATATATATATATATATATATATATATATATATATATAGTATAGAACTTCAGTGATTCAAACTTCAGTTAGTCAAATTTCTTGATGTTTCAAGTCCCGAATATCTTTGTTATTTAATGCTACTTATAAACAATTTATAATTCAAACTTTTATGAGTTTAATTTCTCCGTGTTTCAAATCAATGTTTGGGTCCATTTCTATTAAAACAAAAAAATCCTTCAAATATCTTGAAGTTAAAATATACTTATGTACGAAATCACCCCATGATGATTCTTCACCTTTTTATAAACACTCAATATTTTAATTTCTTCAAAATTAAGCTTATTTTAGCACTTATTATTAAATATCACGACTGTATATGTCTTATATGGTTTTGAAGCAGTCATGTACACCTTATAAAACCACTGAAACTAAACATTGTATGATTCTAGGTTACCATTCACGAGTTAAAGACCCAATGTTTCAGATTTGTTCTCAGTGGTCCCTTGAACTTCGACTCATCAAAGCTTTTCTGCATCACTGCATGACACCCTTCTACCTGTGTAGAGTTACTGTGACTTTTCAATTGAGCTGGTGAACACATCACCCCAAGACATCTTCAAAGGCTCCTTATGAGAGATGTAAGGTGCCTGTGTCGGATGAGGTTCCTTATGAGAGATGTATGGTGCCTGTGTCGGATGAGGCTCCTTATGAGAGATGTAAGGTGCGTGTGTCGGATAAGGCTCCTTATGAGAGATGTATGGTGCCTGTGTCGGGTAAGGCTCCTTATGACAGATACAAGGTACCTGCGTCGATAAGGCTCCTTATGAGAGATATAATGTGCCTATTTCGTCTCCTTATGAGAGATATAAGGTGCCTGTGTTGGCTCCTTAAGTGAGATTAATAGAATCTACCCCTACCTTGAGGGTATGGCAAAGGAATTTCAATTCGAGGGTAAGATTCTTGAATGACAAACCCGAGGCTTGCCATGCATCATTGAAATTGTATTGTGACGTCATAGCGTGTGTAGCTTGTCAGTACCCTAAGGGTTGACAAGGAAATCATTCCCCGTTAAAATGAACGGAAAATTCTGTGAATAATGGGAGAAATAAGGTGCCTGTGTCAGATAAAATATCTGGAAAAAACTTATGCTATCTTTGAAATGATTCATGCAAGATTTCCCATGTTCACATCATCAGAAAACGAAATAGAGGCAAAATTTCACAGGCGTTGGAGTACTGTGGGCAAAAAAAAAAAGAACAAATTATAAATAAATCTTGTCTTTCATTTTTCAGGCAAAAGAAAAAGTTGCGAAAGAAAAAGCTGCCAAGAAAAAGGAGGAAGTCGTATAAGAAAAGTCAGTTACGATGACTGGAAGTAGGGAATAAATAGAGAAGGTAAAACTGTAAAATCTTGTCTACAACTCTCACTTCTAAAATGATCCAAGCGTATTGTAACCATTGTTTGTTTGTTTTGATTTTAGTGCTGTTTTACACTACACAAGAATTTTATATATACACGCAGTAAAATATGAATATAACGAACTCGGTTTGTACAAATTCATGTGCCTATCGAATCAATAAATAATCCCCAACTGC
>BROG01000120.1:1202500-1420122 GCA_030159075.1 Atrina japonica
AGTCATTTGAGACACATCTTTCTGTACACATAAAATAATAATCACCGTATTTCCGTACTGATGCTACTTGTAATTATAAATTACATAAAGAAAATACTATTGATGTACAATATTGCGGTCTAAACTACGGTATAAGCATTGGTCAATTACTGTACAGGTCTACCAAGGTAAAGTGGCACATCCGGGTTTTGTCAAAAACCAAAACAATATGGTCTATTCTCCAAAAGTACATGTAGGTAGTACAGATAAAACGCATTCCATGCATACAATGTAACTAAAGGTCTAATATTTTTGTATCGACAAGTAGCCTGTCACCCCTGTTATGATTTAATTTAGACTTGGTGTGTTTGTTTGTTTGTTTGTTTATTGTTGTTTAACGTCCCGCTCAAGAATGTTTCACTCATATGGAGACGTCACCAAATGCCGGTGAAGGGCTTCAAATTTTGGCCTATGCTCGGCACTTACGGCCATTGAGCAATCAGGGTTCTTTAAACTGTGACACGGGACCTCCAGTTTTTACTGTCTCATCCGAAAGACAGGAAACCAACCTGTCGCCGGCGAGACTCGAACTCACGACCTCACGATCCAGAGTCGAGCGCGCTACCGACTGAGCCAGGCCGGCTCTGGTGTGTTTGTAAACATGTGCCAATTTATCTTAGACCTATACATGTACATGTAATGAATCATTGTCAATGTCATTGTAATATATTTAGAAATCACTTAATTACAATGTATCTTTTTTATTATCATTCAACATTTATACTGTACATGTATTATACACAGTGGTGGTGCTAATAAAAATTCAACATTTTGTTATATCTGTATGTCTTGTACCTTTGATCAGTAAAGCATACATATCTATATTCTTTACTTTACCACAAAACTGTCATCAGCATTGTAAATCAATTACTTATTTATTGTTGTTGTTTATATTACTTGAGTTGACAGATTCATACCTCTTATCATTATTGCTACCTCAGTGATAATACTGATATCAATAGAGATGTTTTTACATCATATACATGTATCAGTTCTGTGTCATACATATGTAAGAGTACATATATTGGCTAAAAATGTCACTTTCTCTGACCAGTGAATCAATCAAATACTGGCTAACTAATGTCAATAATTACCACAAGTAAGCACATGTACATGGACACCAAGTTATGTAACTGTCTAGAAACTCATGTACATATAATATAATTTTATATTACCGGTACCCACCTTTCAAGCATTATTTATGATACATACTTGTATACAAATTACAAATATATTAATAATATTACATGTATATATTTTACATGTACAAATATTATATGATATATTTACTGACTTATTTACCCAATTCTCAGGACAACTACATGTAGTTACAAAATACTCATTCACCAGAGGACTGCATATACATGTATACACATGTACAAAATGTATATCAATACCTTGTACATGTACAATGTATGTGTATTGCATCTTTATTGTTTAATGGAGCTGGCCTGGCTCAGTCGGTAGCGCGCTCGACTCTTGATCATGAGGTTGTGAGTTCAAGTCCAGCCGGTGACAGGTTGGTTTTCTGTCGTGCTGATGAGACAGTAAAACCTGAGGTCCCGTGTCACAGTAGGTGTCAGCACGTTAAAGAACCCTCACTGCTCAATGGCCTTAAGTGCCGAGCATAGGCCAAAATTTGAAGCTCTTCACCGGCATTTGGTGATGTCTCCATATGAGTGAAAGATTCTTGAGTGGGACATTAAACAACAAACAAACAAACTTTACTGTTTAATGAATATTAAGCTTTTCACTTATATTTTTATGATAACAAAAATCACAAGACTTGAAGTTCCAAATCATGGCAAATGTGTTTGTTATATATAATATCAAGTTTTTTATCTAAAGTACTTGATATGAGAATCTTGTACATGTAAAAATAAAAACACATGCAAAAAAATGATACATGTACATGTGTATATATATATGTGTATATTATTTACAGTGAAACTTATACTTTGTATAATGACCTTCTTAGAGACACAAGAAAATCTGTCTTTATAGGGAGGTGGTCTTTATATAGAGATTGATTTGTACACAAATAAAACTGTTGGGGACAGCAAAAAGCAGTCGTTGTGACCAGGTGGTCTTTATACATAGGTGGTCACTAAAGCAGGTTTTACTGTACATGTATCACCATACTTTGTGCAACCAATGTTTGTGTAATTGATAAGGAATAAGTGTATCTTAGCCGAATAACAAATATGATATGATAAAGATAAAAGAAAGTGCATTGCCCATGTAGAATTAGGAGACATACGGTATTTGAATGATGTAAATGTCTCATTACATTTGATTTGTGTTGGGGTTAGCAGGGATGGGTCTTGCCATCTAAAGAAATGTGAGATGCAAGGCTTGGTTTAATGTCTCAATGAGGTATTTTCTGCATGACAATTTGAAGCTAATCAGCACACTTAAGATTGCAATCAATGCCTTTTTACCAAATCACTACATACATATACATTTTGTACATGTACTGTACAAATGTAAATCTAATAAATAAAGGAATGGAGCAGTATAATGAAATATAAATATATATATATATAATGAAACTTTATCCAATTCTCTATTTCAGAGTTTTTGAAAGTCACCAGTCTTACCAGAGAAACCGGTAAATTGTACAAAAGTCCGGTGAAATCTATCTGATAATTGGTCCAAATGACCAGTAATTTTCCATTTCATTTCAATTGTGTATATATACATGTACAGACCAATAAAAAAAATTTTCTTTGACCAGTGAAATTCCTTTATTCACTGGTCTGGTTGACCAGTAATTTTTTTTTATTTCAAAATGTCTGCTATCTAACAATGAAAATCCTTTGAAATGTGATAAGAAATATCTTTACAATATTTTTTTAAAATTTAAAATATGGTTATCATGACTATAATTTATATAAACTTTTGGCAAGTGACTGTACATACATGTACATGTACATGTACAAATGTTATGCAGTGTATAATGGTTCAATTGGTAGCGGTAATATAACTTAACTTCTTAAGTCAAGTTACATATTATATTTAGTTTTAAAGTTAGATAATTCCAATTATATTATTTGCTGATATACAATGTACATTTCATGTAGATTTATAATTCTATAACATGTATCTTTTATATTGAAGAAACTATTTAAAAAAAAAAACATTTAAAAAAAAATTTATTGAGTGACATGTGTCAAATGATGATTTCCACAAGTTAGTACATTGTACCTATTATATTTCTAAAGGTGATAGCTAAAAACAAAACGATTTTGTAGTTATTGCCAGTAATCATTAAAGGGCAATAACTCATTCATTAAAGGGCAATAACTCATTCATTAAAGGGTAATAACTTATTCAAAGTATCATCTTTCACACAAGATCAAACCAATAACAATTCAGAAACTATTGTATCCCGGCAATGTTGGAATGTTTTGTTTGTTTTTTTTCTTTTTTTTTTGTAAATATTTTGTAAAAATGTTGTTATGTGGGAACATACATGTAACTGCATGCATACAATCATTAAATATAACCAGTCATAAACTCTTACCCCCATTATTATGTTTCAACATGCAGTAAATCTTTAAAAATTGTGAATCGCTAAACAGATGCTGACATTGATGATGTTGACTTCAAAGTAATGTCAAATACTTACCTGGTCTGAATGGCCAGGTGAGCTAAAAACTGTGAAGTCATGGAATCTCACCTGCTTCTACCCTATTGATAAAATTAAAACATATGATCAGACATTTACAAATGGATATCAAGATAAAACAACCTACCTATAGTAGTTATGTGCGAGTTAACAAATTCGTCATTAGCATATCTGCATAGTAAACAGGTCTTTCCAACACCTGTCTCCCCAATCAACAGCAGTCGCAGTAAGACATCATATCTTTTAGACATTCCACGCTGGAGTGTAGAGGACGATTTCAGGGGCTCCATATGTAAACACAAAATATTTTATCCACAATAAAGTCTAGTTTATTAAAATCCCATTCTCAACTTGTTTATGTTTTCTGTTGCTGAAAACGCATTCACAATTACTTAGATCCACCACTGTAAATAAATAACATTATCCCGAAAACGAACTAATTTTGTATAACATGCATGTAAATACTTCAGATGATACATCTGGCTTTTAAACGACACATTAACACGGCGGCATTCCCTGTCATTTGGTTGTCAACTGCAGACGACGAGTCTTTGATTATCTCACCTTTCGTCCTCTTATTCCAATATTTTGTAGACAGCTTAAAATTTTTGCTCACATGTAAATATCAAACGTTCCCCATCTGTTCGATGAGAATGTATTTGTACATTAATCCAATGAAAACAATTGCCGGCTGAGTCACACAGATTTAACATAATAATCATGAAACATTCCACACGTCACACGCGACTGTCAGGTTCAAGAAAAACCGGAAGTCTACTTACATCGAAATACACTATGAGAAGGAAACAGTATAAGGAGCGGAAAGGAAGTCAGATTTAAAAAAAAAAATCACTGATATACTTTTCCTTTTAATAATCTGCTACTTTTTATCGAACAACCGATTATGTGATATTTTTTTCTTCGTGTTTTAGTTCTATTGAAATTGTGGTATAATGCAAAAGAACGCAAACATTTCTGAGAAAAAAATGACAACAACAACGATTTTCTACAAAGGCTTATTTTTAAAGGGGCATAAGCTGTTTTTTTCGGAAATATTTGTCTCTTTTTTCATAATTAGATTGATATACAATAACAAAAAAGAGATATACACTGGCATAAAGTTATTAAATTCCTATATATTTCGTGAAAATTGCTTGGGAAACCCAGGTTTTGCACTTTTCCATTTGCAACTGATTAATTGGACCTTACTATTTGTATATAAATACCACACTGGACTTGATCTTATTTTCACAAAATATACAGGAATAAAAAAATTATTATGCCTTGGTCACAATACAAACTTGCATGCAAACGTTTGGTGGTGTCTTGGTGATGTCTAGAGTGTAAACAGAATTTACGAGTAGAAAATACAGCGATATATAAAGCTAATTAGCTTTATATATCGCTGGAAAATAGAAATAGGTTTTGCATGCAAAAAAGTCTTTCATATTAAAAGTCACTACTCGCATGCAAAAAGTAAGTTTTTTCCGCGTTTAAAGTGACTTTTTGCATGCACCTCGTATGTTTTTGCATGGAAAGTGGTCATCACGTTAGTTTCTCACGTTTTTGACCTATTTGGCCTTTCATAGCCGACATGTCACATGTAAAAAGCACTTAATAACAAAAAAAAAAATACAAACACGCTCACTATTTAATCGTTCAGTTAGCTTTCATGGAGAATAATTAAGTCTGTCAGAGGAATCCGGTGTATTTAATTCTAGTGCGTTTTTTATTTTAAAATGCGTTGGGTATCTTACCGCATGGATTTTGATTTGCTCGCATATCCATTGATTCTTATCTGAACCACTGCGCGGCGCATTATTTTGTTTTGTAAAACTTGTAAGCTGGAGCGATTTAAGCACGTCACTGTTTATATTGGACACAGCAGACAGATGGATTATAGTTAGATGGAAATAACAAGGATTTAGTTTTCTTTTGTGAAATTTTGAATCTATTGCTTTGTATTGCTTCAAAAATAATTTTAAAAGTTGTCTTTAAACGTATCATCATCATCAGCAGCAGCAGCACCACCACCACCACCACAATCATCATCCGTCGATCTTACTTTTTCAGTGAGTTTTATCATGGTGGTATCAGCGATATCGCTGATAGGCCTAGTATAAAATGATTGATAGAACTTCAGATAAATGATTGACAACGTGGTAAGATAGGTCAGTACCACTTACTAACATTCATCATGCTCTAATGAATGATTACTGTGACCAGCGATATATAAGATACATGTGACTTTTTATTATATATCATTGCTGTGACCAATGTTTCAAACTGTCAGGTGAGACGTTATGCCACACCCCAAGAGGAACAGGGAGTATACAGCCCCCCTTTTCACATACCTGTTTTTTAAAAATCTTTTAAAACTCTAAACTTTTCTGGACTCCCTAGTCATGCTCATTCATTTGTGTTTGTTGAAACTTAATTCATTTTGGGCTTCCGAATGAATCTATCAACAAAATATTTTGAACGATGAAGAGGTGTCATTCAGTGTCTGAGAATACTAGGCCGAAAATCTGCCCCGATTTTAGGTAACTTTTTCTTGCTGATGCAATTTCTTTTGAATAGGATAATCAATGTGATTTATTAACGGATTGAAAAACAAATTTCCAAATAATATGTTTATATGTTTATTGCATGATCAAATCCATATGAAAACATTTTTTATTTTTAATTTTTGGTGAGTGTCACTGATCAACAGGGGGTACTTACTCCTCCATGACACCTGATCCCACCTCCAGAGGTCCATATTTGTCCAATATCACCAGGGCCCGAAGTCACCAAATTTACTCAATACTCAAGCTCAACTTTTATTTCATTATTTTGACTATATAATCTGAGTAAATCTTTTGGGGTTGAGTGATTAGGAAACATATCAATATTTTCCATCATTCCTTTATAAATTTTTGCATCACACTTATGATTTTCCTGTAAAAAATGAATAAATATGTTGAGTACAGTACTCAAAATTTGAGTACGTACTCTACAATTTTCTAATATTTCTGAAGTTTCCTTCAAATGAGTATTAATTTTGACCATTATTTACAATTGTATGCCAACAATATACAAACATGTCCAGTTACAGAATGAAGTTCACTTGATTTTACCTTAAAATCATGAAAAGTTAGTTGAGCTTGAGTACTGAGTAAATTTGGCGACTTCGGGCCCAGATTTTTTATATTGTCTTCTGGACATCCTGGAGATTTATACTACGACATTTGTTTATTTTTAAAGATCCATACAGACAAGAGCTTTCCCTTAAATTTTGTTCATAATTTTTATTGTAAATTCTGATGTAATGTGTAAGTGTGAACAGTGATCTATGATGTAGCTATATACATCGCTGTTAATTGACCGAAAAATAAATCTATGATCTGTTCCGTAGGGAAGATCAAGAATTTGATTTGGGATAGAAAAATGTTTCCACAGGTAATTCTTTTATCAATGCATTCAGTTAACAGAGACTAGTGGAGCCATTGTGTGGAAAAACAATAATTTTTCAAACAAAATAAGCATAGAAAATATATGCCCCGATTTTAAACTGATTTACCACAAATAAGTAACTTTAAATCGGGGAAGAAATTCGGTCTAATATCGAGTCTAAATTACGAGAGCTAAAATAAATGACATTATCTGACTAAATGATGGAATGAAATGAAATTATTATTATTATTATTATTATTATTATTATTATTATTATTATTATTATTATTATTATTATTATTATTGGCGAAGTAGTTTAATTTTATTTTGTCTCAGTTATAACTAGTCAATAGCGTTATTAATAGACCCGGGTTTGATAGTGCCCTGTCTCGATTTTGTAATTTAGCTGTATTGTTCCTTTTCCGATGTAGAAACAATCGTAATGATGTGAAACTGACGGTCGTTGATTCCAGGTAAAATTGATTGTGTATTCACTGTGAAATATGTCATGTAGTCTTTTCCCTGTATTTATCTTGCTAGTTGAATGTACTGTGCACAGACAAATTTAAGAGACAATTTTACACGGATAAATGACATTATTTGGTTTAAAATCTGTTGCTAATTTCCAATTCCATTGAAACGTCGAGGTCGGGCACTCAGGGTAGGGATAAGTACTGGAATGTATCGAAATGTACATGAAATACCAAAAATTTCCACAAAAAGGTCGAAAACGAGGATAAAACTACCATAGTCTGAGCCATATTTTGTGATGAATTTCAAAATGAATTTGTAAAGCAACCAATCGTCAAAATAAAAATATTTTAACTGTTATAATTAAAAGAGAAAAAAGTTTATCCTATATCTTTTCTACATACTTTTTTCTTTGTTTGGTCGCTTCAGATTTTGAAAACACTCTTCCTATGCGCGCAATGTCAAATAATTGGGTCATGTGAGTAATCATTAATATTCTCATGCCTCTCTTGACAAAAAGGTCACATGAAGGTGAATAACTCCCAATATATTATTGTCCTAATGAATCGGTGATTTTGTATTAACAGATCAGTGAGCCAGGCTAAATCAGAATGACAATAAACTTTCCCTTTCTTTTACTTCCGCCCTCAAACTTCGAAAGATGGCCACTATTACACGTGTAAAAATCCGCAGGGGTAATTTGAGTGCGAATATCTAGTACAAAATTGATTAAATTTTATTTGTCATGGACATGGATAAATAATTCAGTATGCATAGGATACTGCTACCTTAAATTTAAGTGGTACATTGTAGGGATCAACCCTTTTATTTTAATCAGCCAAAACCAGCGGACCTAGCTTACTTGGCTCAAACTATGAAATGTGTGCTATTTTTGAGACTATAGACACATTTTTATTTACCTGAATTAATATCAGATCTTGCCAATACACAGTAAAAGAAACTTGACCAAAACTCATTTGCATATTAATCGTGCACAGGAATTGTTAACAGTCCAATCTATCGCTTTGAATGTCTATTCTATCAGAAAACCAGCGGACCTAGCTTACTTGGCTCAAACTATGAAATGTGTGCTATTTTTGAGACTATAGACACATTTTTATTTACCTGAATTAATATCAGATCTTGCCAATACACAGTAAAAGAAACTTGACCAAAACTCATTTGCATATTAATCGTGCACAGGAATTGTTAACAGTCCAGTCTATCGCTTTGAATGTCTATTCTATCACAAGAGTATAATGGTAAAAAATAATTGAAAAATAACATTCTAAAGCAAATTTATAATATCTTAAAATTCATAAAGGATGCCGAACTGACCTTTAATAAGTCATGTAGACCTATATTTTTCAGCGAATTGTTGCTATATTTTCGTCGTTTTAAAAAGCAAAAATATACGAATAAAAATGTGATTTGGAAATTTCAATCTTGGAGTTGAATTTGTGTTGCTTGAATGCACATACAATGTGCTTTGACTTGTTCCCAATAAACAACTTAGCATAACATAACTGCGTTGACGTTCCATCAACTCGTAAAAAGTGTAATAGTCACAGCAAAAAAGCTTGCAACATGTAAAATAAAGAATTGAAAACAATTTTGTATTTATTAAACACCTGAAAAGTGAACCCCAAAATCCGTCATTGTTTCTGTACTTTCAGTACTTTCAGTACTTTGATTTTTAGCTCACCTGAACTTAAGGTTCAAGTGAGCTTTTCTCATCGCCTGTTGCCCATCTTCCGTCTGATCATCTATCTGTAAACTTTTCACAATTTTGACTTCTTCTCCAAAACTGCTGAAGGGATTTTGATGAAACTTTAAAGGAAGCAAGTACTCAAGGTCATAAACCAACTTTATATATTTCAGCCTGATTGTCACAGGGGTGGATCCAGGGTGGGGCCAAAGAGGCCCCAGCGGGTACCCCTCTGTAAAAATCTTCTGCTCCAGAACTGGGGCATAGATTGAAAAACTAATTGTATCTGAGTGATTTACTCAGATGTATGATTCATTTTTGTTAATTTCATAGAAATTGGAAAATAAATTTTTGATGTCTTTTTAGACTTTGTAATTTTCATTCATTTTTGTATGATTTTTTTTATTTTCCCCCCTTTTATTCATTATGATGCATTCATTTTATGTTTTTCACCTGTAGTTTGGTAGATTAATGCATTTTTGAAAGAATTTTGAATTATTTATGAATTCTTTTAGATTGCCAAAATGAAGGGGGAGGGGGTTAATTTTTCACACTATCAGCTTCTTCTTCAAAATGGTTGAAGGGATTTTAATGAAACTTTATAGGATACAACTACTCAAGGTCCTCTACCAAGTTTATTTATTTTGACACAATCAACCCAGGTGTGGATCCAGGGGAGGGGGGTAAAAGAGGTCCCCAGGGTACCCCTGTTTAAAAAATCTTCTTCAAAACTGCTGCATGGATTGAAAAATTAATTATATCTGATTGATCTACACAGATGTATAATTAAAATTTGTTAATTTCATAGAAATAAAAGAATTAATTTTTGATGTGTTTTTTACATCAATTTAGACTTTTTAACTTTCATTCATTTTTGTATGATTTCTTTGATTTTCTTATCTTTTATTTATTATGAATGATGCATTCATTTTATGTTTTTTACCTGTAGTTTGGTACATGTAGATTAATACTTTCCTGAAAAAATTTTGCTGAAATTTAGGTTTTTGATTTTTTTATGAATTCTTTAAGATTGCCAAAATGAAGGGGGGAAGGGGTTAATTTTTCACACTGTCAGCTTCTTCTTCTAAAACACTGAGGGGATTTTGATGAAACTTTATAGGATGTAAGTAATCAAGGTCCTCTACCAAATTTGTTTATTTTGGCATGATCGACCCAGGTGTGGATCCAGGTAAAAGAGACCCCCAGGGGTACCCCAGTTTTTAAAAACATTCTCCTCCAGAACTGCTGCATGGATCTACATGTACATTTGTATGTATACATGAATTCTTTCTGTTCCCAAGATAAATGCCTGGAATTAAACTTTCTGATTGTAACATTTCTTAGACCTTTTTTTCTGATATTTTCAGTGTCTACACCACATTTAGTAAGTACAAAAGTGCTACATTCTCGAGAGAAGATGGAAGTGACATGATATTGGGATGTCCATTCTCACATTAAAGAAGCTATTTGCCTTTTATTTTGTTGTTTCCTTCCTTGCGATGTTGTGGTTTTTCAATAACAGTGGTAAGCACCATTTGTCAATCGAAAATTGTATTAAGATATTTAAGAATATGTGAAAATACAATTTTAAGTTGATTAAGTTGAATCTTTGACATATTTGTACTTGTCTAAATTCTATTTTTATATAACAATGGGTGCAGAAATATTGGATACTTACATCAAATATTGATCTGCTTCATGGTCCTAAACTCTTCTATAATATTGGTCATCATAAAGCACATAAACAATGTATTCCAATTTAGAAATAACTTCTATTGAAAAAACTGAACTCACATTAAAATATAAGCATCTTCATTGAGATTCTCAAACAATCTAAACAGTAGTACCTGTTATGAGGACTTAGCATGTTAAGATGTGGTTAATTGACCTTGATTCTGTGTTAAATAAAAAATTACATGTATTCATTTACATCCAGGTGTCACTAGCTATATGTGAAGTGTCACAAATTTTGACCTATGTTATCAATTTCAGATTATAAAATTTTGGGATCTCTTTTTTTTTTGCATACACTAACCGTTTTTTTTTTTGCATACACTAACCGATTAAAGTTCTATGAACTACATGTAGATCTAATTTCAGATAAGATGTTCCTTTCATTCTTGATTCTGAATGCAAGGTGAGGATCAACGGGTATTCATCAATCATCATCTGTTTCAGAGGCATTTGTGGGGCCTCTGTGGCTGAGTGGTTAGAGCTTTATGCTTTAACCATGAAGTTTCTGAATTCTGGTCAGTACAGGTTTGAGCCCCGTTCGAACCTAAGCTGATTTTTGTGAGAAGGTTTGCCAGTTTACTTGCAGAAGGCCAATGGTCTCTTCCCAGGTACATCGTAACCGGGTTCTCTCCATCAAAACCTGGGTGACACCATATCACTAAAAAATTGTTTAGTGTGCGGTAAACACAATTCAAAATTCAAAATACAAATTCAGTTCAAAGACAAGGCCTTAACTCTTGGGGAACTTATTGATGTTCTAAGTGTTCATTTTGGTTTAACCTGTTGTACCAGTGTATGTAATATACATGTACAGTGTCTACTTTTTCCAGCCACCGTCTGTGATGAAAATGAAGAAGCAGTAATCAGAGAGAAGCAGCTCAACTGGTATCAAAAACGATTGATGGAGAAACGGAAAGAGGCTGATGAATTACAAATAAAATTAGAGGACTATGAAGAAAAACTACAGCAATGTTACCATGCTCTAAAGGAAAAGGATAGAGCACCTTTTCCAGTGGAACAAAAAGAGCAGAACCTTCCAACAATATACCTTGTAACACCAACATATGCAAGACTCGAACAAAAAGCTGATCTGACCAGACTTTATTATACATTGCTTCATATCAAGAATATCCACTGGATCGTAGTTGAAGATTCGGAGAGAAAGACCCAACTTGTGAAAAACTTTTTTAACAGTTGCAAAATTCCATACACACATTTGAATGTTCAGACACCTGCACAGGTAAAGTTAAAAAGTTCTGACCCCAACTGGCTAAAGCCAAGAGGTGTCCTGCAAAGAAATGCTGGATTAACATGGATGAGGACTGCTTTGGATCCAGGAAAGGACAAAGGGGTCTTATACTTTATGGATGATGATAACACATATTCATTGGAGTTGTTTGAAGAGGTAAGAAAAAATTGAGATGCATTCTCTGTGGTGAAATGTGTTAACCTGATCTACACTATTTATCTGTACTGGCTGACTCATTCCAAAGGGGTCTCAATGGCCAAGTGTTGTTTTGGGCATTGTGTTTGTAATCAGTAATATCACGACCCTTGTAAAGGCGAGATATTACCGGGACTGAAACTCTTTATATGGTGATAAACTAAGGAGGGCTGGCTGTCATAGTAACATAGATATTCATTGTTGATCCTGGATGTTGGTAACATATGGTAGCATATGATCCATTATTTATATATACATTTGTACATGTATATCTATCAAGCAAGATTAAATGGTACATGTTTACAAACATGATGTGTCTAAAAATAAGTCATAAAAGGGTGATTGACTGGTTTTTGGCACAAAAATATTAGAGTTATAGTAATAAAAGTATGGCATCAAAGCAAGACAAAAGGTCCTATTTTTGGAAAATTGATGGCTTTGTTTTGTTTTCTGATAGAATCCAGATCCAATGATTTTGGGCATGTTGTGTTTGGTCCGTCTGCTTGTCTATTTGTCTGTTTGCAACGTTTTAGTTTCCATCAAATAATTTGAGTTTCTTTCCTCAAATTTTAATTGATATACATTGTAGCAATCAAATCTCAAATAAACTTGATTATCGTGAACATTTAGAAATATTTGCCAGAGTTACGGGACTTTAAAATCTTCATGTATGACTTAGCACTTTGAGTGGTATAGTGTTTATTTACTTGACTTATACATATTTCAGATGAGATATACCAAGAAAGTATCCGTGTGGCCTGTAGGTATAGTTGGCGGATTGAGATACGAGAGTCCAAAAGTCAGCAATGGATCAGTAAGTATTATTTGTTGAGGAAGTCAGCAATGGATCAGTAAGTAGTATTTGTTGAGGAAGTCAGGAAGTCAGCAATGGATCAGTAAGTAGTATTTGTTCCGGAAGTCAGCAATGGATCAGTAAGTAGTATTTGTTCCGGAAGTCAGCAATGGATCAGTAAGTAGTATTTGTTCCGGAAGTCAGCAATGGATCAGTAAGTAGTATTTGTTCCGGAAGTCAGCAATGGATCAGTAAGTAGTAAGTAGCAATGGATCAGTAAGTGTTCTGTTCCGGAAGTCATGGAAGTAAGTAGTGTTTGTAAGTCATAATAGTATTTGTTCCGGAAGTCAGCAATGGATCAGTAAGTAGTATTTGTTCCGGAAGTCATTAATGGATCAGTAAGTAGAATTTGTTCCGGAATATCAATTGAAGAATTATACAACAATATATGTGTACAAGTCACAAGCTTTAGATTAAGTGTCTTATATATGGACCTTTTTACAGACTTCTTTCATTTTAATCAGGTCTTGTATTTGAGGCTCAGATGATGTTTTTGACAGATTTTAGTGTAGCCTGTATGTTCTACCAACATGTCCTAGCAGTCTCCTCTGTTTTATGGCAGCCAGGGATCAGATTGCAACATCATCAGTGGTCAAATGCATTCTGTGTCATCATTGACTCATCCACCCCTGAAAAAAAAATTGACTCTTCTGTAAATCAATGACTTAGACCAGTCAAAATGTGTCTTTAGGGGTGAATGAGTTAATAACTGTCATTGTTGACATATTTAGTAGATGATCTTCATGACATTGTGCCATAATACATGGCTGTAACCAGAGACTAATGAAATGCAATGACAGTTATAAATTGTAATCTTATAATATTTAAGAACATGACAATTCTTACCTTCAGTCAGCAAAAGTAAAGACTGGATTGATTTTCATGTGAACAATATGCCAGTTAACATTATTTATTGATAAATATATCATTTTATCACAATTGTAATATTGTTTAATTTCATTTACCTATTTAAGGTAGTTGGATGGTTTACGTACTGGAAACCTGACAGACCTTTTGCCTTAGACATGGCAGGCTTTGCAATCAACATTCAGCTTTTGTTTGATCACCCAGGTGCTTGGTTTAGTAACAATGTACAAAGGGGCTATCAGGAGTCTACAATACTTAGAATGTTGGGTATTTCTTTGAATGATTTGGAGCCAAAAGCTGAAGATTGCACAAAGGTAAAACTTTTTATACAGGTGCATCCCACAAACCATAGAAAGAATGTGTTTGGGGCAAGTATGGCTGAGAATTCATTAATATCTTGTTGGACAGAGTAGATCAGTTGGATGATCAACATGAATGTCCCTGGATCGGCTCTGTCTGTGTGAGATTTTCAGAGGTGCTATTTCATCTCCTGTCTGCACAGCTCTATGCCAAGATGGAGGTTAAATGGTCTAGGTCATACAGTTTGATCCTTTTGTCAGACTGTACAAGTGTAGTGACACTTTAAAACTAAAAGCTATTGGAATATGAACCATTCAAGAATGATACAAATACGAATATATCTCTCTCTACCTCACAGGGAGGAATGGCAAGGCCTTTATGTCATCATGCTTCTTGTTAAATAAAGCCAAAGCAATCAAGCATATCTTGTTCTTTCTAAATGACTGTATTTGGGAAATCAAAGGACACCACCTTTGTCAACAGATAACCCTAATACAGTGAAACCTTTCTGACAATGAAATGTGGTCTCTCAAGACAGGTGGTCTCCCAAGAGAGGTTTTATTTAACAGAGTGGCTTTCAGAATGTGGTCTTTCAAGAGAGATAATCTTTCATGACAGTAGTCTCTAAAGACAAGTTCTACTTTACAATACACAGTTTCATTCATCTGGGCCCAAATCAGAAATCTTGTATTCTAATTATAATTGTACATCAGTATTTTTTATTTGTTTGTATGTCAACTCTTCTATTACAAAGGACAACATTTTATTTACCTGTACTAGATCTGATTTAGACTCTAGTTCTATGATCCTGGGGCTAGGTTTCAGTTTGATTCTTCAGCTTTAAGCTACAATGTATTAAACAGTGCTGTGATTGTTAAAACTTACATCAAAGTTTACATCTTCAGGTATTAGTATGGCATACAAGAACAGAAAAGACCAAAATAAAAAATGAAGACAAAATGAAAGCAAAATACGGAAAGGGCTCAGATCCTAGTATTGAAGTATGAAACCAGATCCAGCACAGAACAAAAAGAAACAGAATTATCTCAGGAAAATATGTCATTTGGCTTGCCTGAGTTCAGGGCTGAAATATTTTGCTGTTTCTTGATATGATACATATTGTATGCGTATAAGTGTAGTATATAAATGTTCTAATGCTCTGTCCATGTCCAGCACTCCTGGTGCTTATCCCAGTATTGTTATTACAGCCCTATCAATAGTTTATGCAGTATGAGACAAATTATGTGAATTTTTAATGGTGTTATACGTTAAACTCGACAATTTTTCAGTTATTTGGTGGCAGCCAGGTTTTAATGGTGGAGGAGAGAACCCAGTTACAATGTACCTGGGAAGAGACCACCGAACTTCCGCAAGTAAACTGGCAGACGTTCTCACAAAAGTTATGTAAAGTAGCCAGCAAAGAGTATTGCGTAACTTTGTTTTGATAGAAAGCAAATTTTTCTGAATAGAAAAGAAAGTACCCAACGCTTTACACTGCATATCATGAAAATGACACACAGAATTTGTCATCTGTCAACTTCTATTGAAAGGGCTGATATTAGTACTGGTGTTAACATTTCGACGCCAGTCATTAGTAAGCATTTGTCTGATAATATGAAAATGATTGGTCCAAATTTTAAATACTGCAGGTATAATTACACATACATTATGTATCATTTTGACTTACGAGCTTCTTTATCTCGGGTGAGATATTTTAACATTTCTGTTTTTTATTAAATTTTGTAACCACTGAAGATATTTTAAAATGCTTAGACAAGAATCACTGGACCAAATTGTATATAATCATGATATAATTTGTATAGCATATCACAGCTATAAAAGTGTGGTTTGTTTGTAGTAGTGTAGTTGCTATAACTAGAGATACCCCAGTCAACATCCAAGCAGTAAATAATTCTTGATAATACTTTTCATCACAAGCCGATATGTCATACCGAGAGAGATGAAGAACCGACAATATCAGACCGCTTATGTTGTTATCATTTACATGTAATGTTAAAAAAAACAATATTTCAAATTTAAACCATACTTACAAAATACAGAATTAAGATGTCGATATTTGTAAATTTTTTTTAAAAGAAAAAGTTATACCTCATAAAAAGGTACATTGTCTGATATGTACATATATATTCAAGCCATGCCGATTTCTTGTCGACTGGATAACATTATTTATTGGCAGGGGTGCTGGTGTATAGTGGCCATTAAGGCTTTAACTTTTATATAAATGTTGGTATCAGGAAACCTTTATTAAATAATCCTTTCAGCATAACTCATGCAAACTTCATTCCTAAGTCTGAAAGGAGTCATTAGTGTGAAGCTCTTGCAGCAGCTATTTAAAATACTTTATTTCTCAGCAAATGACGAGATATAGATATTTGTTTTATTTGATGCCAAGAATTGATTGTGTGAAGGTATTAGAGAGAGAGAGAGAGAGAGAGAGAGAGAGAGAGAGAGAGAGAGAGCACGCGCTATTGATGAAGTGCCACTTTGCTATAAACTGATGCCACTGCATTAATTAATTCACCCCTAAAGACACATTTGGACTGGTATTAAGTCATTGATTTACAGAAGACTCCATTGTTTTTCAGGGGTTGATGAGTTAATGGTTCTTTCTTTACTGTGTCCTGTCAACTATGACATTGTACTTTGGTTTATGTCTCGGCTGAAAGACTCGAAACTTTCACTTCTTATGCTGAGTACATGGTAACGGTGTGATGTCTGACCCAAATTTAAACCCCTAACCTCTGATTTATGAGAGGACACTTAGTCTTAACTCATTTATCCCTAAAGACACATTTGCACTGGCCTAATACATTGATTTGCACTGGCCTAATGCATTGATTTACAGTTTACAGAAGAGTCCATTGTTTTTCAGGGTAGTCTTCTAACTAACAACCTGTTATTTATATATATATAAGTTATAGAATGTGAAACTCGTACTGAATTATCCTCATTTGAAATTTTGTATCAGCTTAGTTTTTTGTTTTCACCTGTTGTATATGCACATTTAAACCTGATGATCAATCCGTTGCCTCAGTACATCTAAATCATGTAATGTACAGCACATACTGTATTGGTGTATATAAGAATACTTGTGCGTTTACTTTCAGTGCAATCATTTTTGTGTACCTTATACATGGAAGTGGAATTTTTAGCAAGATGCAAATTTAGCGTTTTGTCCATAAAAAATGGTAAATAATTTTAGCGAGAAAATAGTTAGCCATTTTATGATTCTAAACACAATATTAAACATTAATGAAATTTATTTGTATCAGGCTATACATTGTTTTTTATTTACACAGCATAGATTTGATTTATAGCATAGCTTTTCAGTCAGTACAGTAAATCGTAACTATACATGTATATGTGATCTTTGATGAAAGTTGCAGTCAAACGACCACTGGTCACTTTTTACAAATATCATAAATCCGACTCTCTTTGAATCCGTTTCATGTTTTGTTTGCTGTGTAAAGATAACTCTTACCTCCGATGCGGAATGGATTGTTAGCGATATTCAGTTTTCGTGCTCTCAATACTCTGGCTAATAATGCCAAAGTTGAATCCTTGCTAAAAATTCTGCTGATGTGGTGTATCAAAAGTGTTCAGGTGTATATTGTATGTTTTATTCCCACTGTGATGTTGTATATTGAAAATCTACTGCAAATGACATATTGTAATCAATTTTATCTTTCATTTCAAATTGTTGTTTATAGGATCTTTATACAATTTTGACAGTTTAGCAGATCATTTATTCGATATTTGTAAAAAATGAATAATAACTTTGAAGTTGGATACTTTTGAAAATTATGTGTTTACAGCGCATGCATCTCATTTGCATATACATGTACATGTATTATTATGTCCTTAAATGACAGCAATGTTGTATGATGCAAAACTTTTAGTAAACAGTCCATTCATTTACTGTATCCATTCATTTACCATAGCATTTACTGTGTTCTGAATTGCTTTCTTTTTTTAGCATCAGCTATACCAAACTGCATTTATAAGCATTCATAAAGATATAACAAACTTTAAATTTACTGTTGTTAAAGGTTTTTGTTGATTTTAAAGGTCAGCAGACTTGAAAATTCAGTGTTATTTAATTAAGTTTTTGTTAAGATTTACATAAAAGCTCTCTGTTATGTAAAAAGATTTTTTACACCTCAGTTTAACTACCATACACGAAGTGACAAAAGGTAACTAGATGAAAGGTTACATAGAGTAGTTCCCCTTTATCATTTGACAGTTAGGGGTGCGTGAGTATTTTAATTGTCTATAAAATTTTGTAATTTGTCAAATTACAGGTAGATTTCTCTTACAAAAAATGAAATCTGTGTTGCTATAAAAAGGAATGTTTGAGTACTGATATTACTGTTTCCATGGCTTTCATTAATTAGTTGGCTGGGATTTTCCCACAAGTCGAATAAATATTCCAAATGAAAAGAAATCGCTCATGTGACCCTTAGCCTGTAAGATATCCCACACAACATATCAAAAAATGGGAGCAATGAGAGATTTTTTTTTTTCAAATTAATTTGCCTACCTGTGAACCCATAATACGTGGGTAGTGAGCAGTTTCAAAACTTTAACCAAAACCTTAACTGGACAGACTGACAGATTGGCTGACGAAGACAAAATGTATAGTCCACCCCCACCCCAGTTTCACCAGTACGGAAATACCAGGTAATGGGTAATAGATAGGATTTTTGTTCCATTTTCAACACAATGCCTCAACATAAACTTTTTTTGACTTGGCTATCAAAAACTTCAAACATAACTCTTGAATTATATCACAAAGCAATTTAAAATTTAGAATTGTAGAGTATTTTCTCCATACAAGATTTAATTGTCATTTTGTCTGTGTCAGTTTCATAGAGAGTGTTCCTTTCCAACTGCATCCATACTGACATATATGCAGTCAAAATGATAATCAAATGTTATATATACATTTTCCTGATAATCCATTCCATACATTTTAAAAAGAGGGAAAGTTAGTTGCTATGATAGTAACCATGGTAGGCTTGGTTGCCAGGTAAATATTGCTCCTTTCTATCAATACATTTCAAGAAGAAATAAGTAAAATTAGTATTTTTTATGATAATATTTCGAATTCAATTTATGTCCTTTAATGATTTTTATTTGCTGTAGTGTTTGTGTATATGATTTCAAAAGTATGTTTTGTGTTGATTCAATCCTGCTCAAGTGTGATGTAAACATTTTCTTTGCATATTACTCTTACGGGCCTAATAGCATCATGTATACCAGTACAGCATTTTATACACAAGGTTATTTTACTACTCTAAAAGAGGACAATATGTAAGCATTTTCAATCATCGAGCAAACATCTGAATGTGAAAAAAGTTGATGTTATATTTCTACTTTTATCTTGAATCTCATTTATATGAATGCATCATTTAATACCAGATATAGTATAAAACATATAATACCAATTATAATGTAATACATGTAATACCTATAAAAGTGTAATGCATGTAAAACCAGATATAGTGTAATACACATAATACCAATTATATTGTAATACATGTAATACCTTTTAAAGTGTAATACATGTAATACCTATAAAAGTGTAATACATGTAATACCTATAAAAGTGTAATACATGTAATACCAATTATAATGATATACATGTAATACCCATTAAAGTGTAATACTTGTGATACCAGATATAGTGTAATACATGTAATACCAGTTATAATGTAATACATGTAATACCAGTTATAATGTAATACATGTAATACCTATTAAAGTAATACATGTAATACCAATTATAATGATATACATGTAATACCCATTAAAGTGCAATGCATGTAATACCAGTTATAGTGTAATATATGTAATACCAATTATAATGTAATAAATGTAATATGATACCAATATTATAGTGTAATACATGTAATGTGATACCAATTATAGTGTAACACATGTAACACAATACCAATTATAGTGTAATAAAGAATAATTCAAACTAGCCCATTTATGAATGTTGACAATTATAATATACCAATACTTATATTTATGATTTACGATGTAGTAAGTACATATCACATTATATAATACAATGGAACCTCACTATTAAGACCACCTAACTAACGGACTCCAAGTGGTCGCCAAAGTGAGGTGGTCTTTAGGCGAGATTTCCTAAATAGTCCCAATGATGACTTGCCAACCTCACCTGATGTATTGTTACTTCTTCATATATATTGTATTAACCTCTGTTAACCTATTGAAGTAATCAAGAGATGAAATCCTAGTGGTACGTTATAATTAATATAAAAGCTTTATGATGCTTAGAATGAATCTATATCAACTTTTATTTATGACTTATAAACTATTTTAGCATTTTCTTTATGACACAATTATTTGTAATTCAGAATTACCGAGCCACCCTATCTATTATCCTTGAAATTGGAAACTAAAATCCTGAAAGTGCTGGAGCTTAATATGTTGATGGGTTTTTTTTTATTTTGTTTTCCTCTTTAATGATTTTCTGGGTGAAAGGTATTTGTAACTTGCTTAAAATACAATCTTAAAATAATACATCAACATATGAAATTAACACAGAGTGAGAAATTAATTACCATACTGTAGAACACAGTTGTTTGTCTCTATAAGAAGCTGAAGTTGCAGATATAAGGACTTTATTGTAATGTTACTAAGGGGACATGAAGCAACATGTATATTTATTACTTATTTCTGATTGAACGTAGCACCAAGGTCAAATATAAGGCCCATGTAGTAAAGTGTGTATGTGTATGGTACTGGTCAGTGACCAATTCTCACCAGCTGTTTTTAAGTGGCGTAGAACATGCAAATATATGCATACTTTCACAGATTTTTTTGTGTGTTTGTGGACAAGACACTACATGTATTCTGATTGTTGAACGAAAAGACAAACATTTCTCCAGACAAACCAGAAAATATCAGGTACACTAAAACGAGTTGGCGAAAATTGGTCTCTGACCAGTACAGGTACAATGAGAGTTGATGAATCCCATGAGTTGACATATATACCACACAATCGGTAAAGTGGAACCTGTCTTGAAAGACCACCTGTCTTTTGAGGCCAAGTTGTAAAAAGATCCCAGGTTAAATAATCCATTAAACAGATCTTCTTTTGAAAGACCACCTGTCTTGAGAGACCAAAGTAGCTGAAAGTCTGTGAGATTCTATATGTGAGTATTATTTTTACAGTATTAAAATTCAGTGTATCGGTACTTTATTAAAAGGGTTTTTTGGGTGCAATTATAAAAAAAGGGTTTTTTTTTTTTATACTCCATGAGTGAGTATGTTTGGTAATGCAAACACAAACACATCACACACACACATAACACACACACAACACACACAAAACACATTAAAATATGATTTATTTGCTTCTTGTTCTACACATTTCTGTTCATATAGATAATAAGGAAATGTTCAAACACATAGATGATGGTGTAAAAACTAGGGAAAAGATGATAAATATAAAAACTCTGAAAAAAGAAATCTGTCATGAATTTGGATGAAAAATATTAATATCAAGCATACCATTACTGATTTGAAGTTGTTTTAAAAAAAAAGAAAAGAGAGCAGTTCTTCATTAATAAGACAAGAAATGTACATTGAAGTTAATGTTTTAGTTGAGAATGTGTGTATTTACAGTTTTTTTTATCTAGTTTTTCACAGAGAAGTGCACATTTATATGTTAGTGCACAATAGTTATGTAGAAGTTGTAAATATCACTTTGTTTTTTAAATACATATTGTATTTATTATACACATGTAGAACATCAATGTATATAAGACACCTGTATAGATCTGCAATACAGAATTGATTGTTAAAAACGTATACCGGTACATGCATGTAGCTCTGAATACACTAATGTAAAAATGAGTCCATAGATGTACAAATATACTCCGAGATATATACAAGATATTCAATTTGAGTATTACAAATGAATGTAGGCCTATAGATTACTAGTAGAATAATGCTGCAAGTGTGCTAGTGTAAGATGTAGCCTACATATACAGTTGTAGGACAAAAGTAAGTTCCCATAAAATAATTTCACTATAGATCCTTAGTAATTCTGTATTTGTTTGATTTTGTCCACTGACTTTGGTAGACATCCAAAATAAATGAAAAATGGTATGTTTAATCCTGGAAGTCTGGGCCTAGTTTTGATAATATTTTTGTTTGTTGACATTCACAAATGACTGATGGTTTTATTATGGTGTCTGTGTATTACATGTATGTCACAGACCTATTCATTATCTTTGCAGTAAACAAAAAAATGATGTTACTCTCTTGAAAAATAACGTATTTCTCCTAAAACCATAAATAGACTGCAATAGAATTTCTTCCAAATGAGTATAAAAATCTCAAATTTTTGTGAATCAAGTTTTGTTAAAATTAGATAAAAGGCAAATTCTCTGGGAGTTATTGAAAAAATTTACTAATTTATTAAGAATATATAGTGAAAATAAATTGTAGGAACATACTTATGGCCAACTACTGTATATATAAATAAGTGTTCAAGTTTTGTAAGTTTGATATAGATGTACATGCACTTTTTATCTTTTTAGAGACAAAATGTCATCGTTGTGTGTAACATTCACTATGCCATTATAGTGCATAGGGTGGAAAGCATATATATTATGATTATTATGGCGAGTGCTTTTACATACACGTGTACAGGGTACTTCCAGTAATAGGCTAGACACAAAACAAAGTCAAAAACATTAAAACTGCAAATGTAAATGGCTTTCCCAACTTAGTGTTAAATTAATTTGGTCACAAATATACTTTTGAGATTTACTGTTAACGTGGATATTTGCCACCAATGACTTTCTTGCTATTTTTGCCCTTTTTTATGAAAAGGCAAATTGAAAATGAAGGCAAAAATTTCAAGCTAAGTGTGGACATGCATGCTGTGCTGATGACTATGGTATTTAGGGCGAAATTTATGTTTGAACGAATCTATTTTTTGTTGCAAATGGGTGAATATAACCAAGGACAAAATGTCTAGGTATACAGCGTATTGCCAAAAGAAACTTACAAACAGGAGGTATGACCTTTGCCACCGATTAAATTAATGACAGATCCACCCATAGAATGAAGAACATTTTTTATTTAGGCAAAGTATATATTCAGTCTATGCTATAAAATTAATTTTAACTACTTTGCTAAATAGAGATTTCCGCTAGTCTCCATGCAGTTTACCGGTCACAGATATATTGAATTTTATGAACGGTCACGATAGGGTTAGGGTTGAGGTTTAGTGTTTCGGATTAGGGTTTAGGGTTAGGTTGGATGTATTTTTCCTTACCTCTTCTATATCGACTGATAAAATGCATTTGCTCAGAGATTTCTTTTTATAGTGGAAGATACTTTCAGAGAGCGCTCTAATATACACTTACCTATGAGTGTAAAAAATACAGTGTATTCTGTATACCATAGTGAATGTTTAGACTAACACAAAGGCTTTCGAGTGTATCATTGCTGTGGAGTAGGTGAATATTAAAATGAATACATTGTGTAAATATAGTGTGTGTGACTACTAGTGTGTGTAGAAATGTACGAGTCTCGAAGTTTTGATTGAAATTGCAAGTGTACAAACATAAGATTCACATGGATTTTGAGTGATGAAATTTACAGGTAGTATAGAAGGACATATACCAGTATACGTAGACATGTAGGTGTTGATGTAAAACTACACACATAGTGTATACTGGTAGACTACCAGTAGTCAACTATTTCATGATTTCGGCTATTATATAGAACACAATTTTGAGAGATTTTTTAGATCAATCATCTGCTATTGGACATTTTACTCAAACAGAAGGAAAAAGATATTGTTGTAGTACATACTAAAGATGAAACCACACCTGTCATATAGTCGACTGCTGGTCTAGAACCAGTAAACCACAAGTTATAAGTCGGGTCAGAAGTGTCAAAATTTACAGTATGAGTTGACGATTGCTATATCATTAGTACATGTGTGCATAATCAAAATTTAAATCTCTATCATATTTAGCGAGAAAATTTATAATGGTTATATGTTTATTGTGCAATAAAATTTGAGAAATTTGATGATTACTATTATTTATCTAAATATTTGTACAAGAAGCTGGGATACAAGGTCCCTCACAAAGAATGTTTATGAAATCGGGGTGCATATTGGTCTGTAAAATGGCAACATTTTGTTTTCCATAAAATATATAGGCCTAACTGAGATTTTTTTCATCAAATTTTAACCAAATTTGGTATATGGCTTCATATTGATGAGATTGTGGATGACTTGAGTACAAGCCCTTGGATGCCTAGTATCTCTCAAACAAATAATGTTTTCTCTTTGATAATTTTTTTTCATCACTTGAATTGTATATATTAATCCGAGTCTAATAATTTGGAAAACCACAGTTGCAACAATTTCTTTTCAGATCTTTATCTATTCATGTGAACAATTATAATGACACTGTCATAATTATGTATGTATGCCTAACTTGTCTGCTGAGGTATATTGATGGAAACCAGTCTACGAATGATTGTCATGTTTAAAAATGTGATCTTTGTGATGTGAATTGATCAAAGTGATTGATGACCATTATATATTGGATAGAACAAGTCTGTACAATGGATCCTATCTTAAATTTAAATTTCAACCAGTGTGAAGGTGACTTGTAGTAACTGCTACCCAATGAGAACCATGTCTAATGAGGTATACCATGTTAGTGAACCAGGCTAATAATGAGGGATTTGATATGATCTAGTTTGATAAGCCACTATCTGACTGGCTAAGAAAAATGGAATACTTTACATGTATTATGGAAAAATATCAAAATGTTATAAAAAAGTTCAAGTATTCGACTTTAACTATCATGTATAAGCTTTCTTTTTGCTGGAAAATTATCCTTCTTAAAAACATGGAATAGAATTATTTATTGCAGAGATATAATACAGTACAACCTCAGTCTTTAGTCACTAATTTGATCAAAGAAGAAATACCGCATATACTTAATCTCTCTTGAGAGACCATCTGTCTTATGAATGGCAACCTGTCTTGAGAGCTTCTGTCTTATGAATGACAGCCTGTCTTGAGAGACCATCTGTCTTATGAATGGCAGCCTGTCTTGAGACCTTCTGTCTTATGAATGACAGCCTGTCTTGAGAGACCATCTGTCTTATGAATGGCAGCCTGTCTTGAGAGCTTCTGTCTTATGAATGACAGCCTGTCTTGAGAGACCATCTGTCTTATGAATGACAGCCTGTCTTGAGAGACCATCTGTCTTATGAATGACAGCCTGTCTTGAAAGGCCATCTGTGTTATGAATGACAGCCTGTCTTGTGAGACCATCTGTCTTATGAATGAGTGTCTTGAGAGACTAGCTGCCATGGGATACTATGTTTCCATGGCAATTGGGGTGCCCTCTCAAAACAGGTTCTACTGTATTGACAAAACTTTTGTCACGTTATTTAAAAATATACCTATTAAATAGGCAGTGTGAGTTGCATAGCTCAGCATCTTAGCAATAAACTGTATGAATGTCATTATAACTATGTTATTTATAAACATCTGTCAAACATATACATTATGTATATCAAATAAAAGAACTCATAATTATTATACTGTTGAAAATAAATTGCAAATAATATTTTTGAAGTTACTCAATTTTATAGATAATTTATGTTCCTTCAAAGAAGATGTATTATCCAGTCACACTAAAATCTAATGCTGAACCTGTGAAGGTAGCCATCATATTACACAGTTTACAAAATGGTAATCTTGCATGTAAATCCTATGTATATGCAGAGTAGCTGTCTAAATCATTATTACTAAGAACAATGTATTCCTGATAAGAAGAAATACAGAAAAAAAAAACTAACAAAAAAAAAACCTAAAATCCAAAGTAAAATAAGGAGAATACCGTAGGCCTATAAATCCAAAAATAGTTGGTCACAGAGGCAGACCATTTAGCTCATCTGTTTTATGCTTGTTATAATTTAGGTCATATTTAGGCCACAGCAACCAGCACCCCCCTGCATTGTTGAGTTATGACCCTAGACAATGTACATGTGAAGTTTCATGGCTGTAGCTGTAGTGGACTGAAACAAATAGCTTACTGCATTACTATTTATATAGTAAATGACTTAAGTCCCGGAAGCTGGAAATTTGGGTTAAAATTAGAGTACAGCAAGCAGCACCCCCTGCATTGTTGAGTAATGACCCTAGACAATGTGCATGTGAAGTTTCATAGCTGTAGCTGCAGTACTTTGTCCACAAAGGACTGAAACAAAAAGCTCAACACAGAAAAAGGAACGACACCGACGCTGTGACAGCAATAGCTCTTCTGTTCTTCATACAGGTGAGCTAAAAATTAAAACTGAGGGTCCTATGTTTAGGATGTTATGCCACAGTAATTCTTTGCATGGAATAAACCTTTTTCATTTCAGCTTGTCTGCAATCCTACCCAGCAAGATTATAATACAAGCCTGGAACTAATTATTTTTGTAACAAAACAATCTTCCATTGTCCATGGGGTGCACTGCAACTTCAACCTTGAAACTATGACAATGGTAAATATTCATGACACACCTTTAGGTCATGACTAATAACATTAAAGTTTGAAAGTATTCTAAGCAAGGGTTGGAAAGTTATAGCCAAGACAAGGTTTTGTCACCATGGCTCAATGTGACCTTAAACTTGAAGATATGACCCAGGGTAAAGGTCATTACAGAACTTTAGGTCATGACCAATAACAATGTTAAAGTTTGAATGTATTCCAAATCACTATTGGTCACTGTGACCTTGATATGACCAAGGTCATGACACACCTTTAGGTCATTATCAATAACATATTAATGTTTGAATGCATTTAAAACAAGGGTCAGAAAGTTATAGGCCATACAATGTTTTAATTTTTACCTTGAATCACTGTAACTTTCACCTCAAACATATATTCCAGGTTCAAGGTCATGACACACCTTTAGGTCATTATCAATAACATATTAATGTTTGAATGCATTTAAAACAAGGGTCAGAAAGTTATAGGCCATACAATGTTTTAATTTTTACCTTGAATCACTGTAACTTTCACCTCAAACATATATTCCAGGTTCAAGGTCATGACACACCTTTAGGCATGACCAATAACATATTTTAATGTTTGAATACATTCCATGCAATTTTTGGGAGAATTGGGGGCCTCCGTTGCCGAGTGGTTAGAGCATTGCGCTTTAAATCACAAGGCCTCTCACCTCTGGTTCGAATCCCGCTAGGGTAGTTTCGAATTATGTGGGAAAGTTTGCCAGTTTACTTGCGGAAGTTTGGTGGTCTTTACCTGGGTAACCGGGGTTTCTCCTCCACCACCAATAAAAACTGGATGCCATCATATGACTGAAAGATTGTTGAGAATGGCGTAAAACAAAAAAATCAAAATCAAATTATTTGGGAGAAATCGGGATTATAGCCTGCACTCTACATCAGAATTCAGTTTGCAGTAGCAAGTCCATTTGCTTTAACTTCTAACATACAATATATGGATGGTTGACTATCTTAAAAGTTTCGAATCATTTTGCTCCTGCAGGCAGGTTATGAAACCTTGGTCCTCATGAAACATAACATATAAATAAATCTGTACTGATAAGTATACACATATCAAGCTGACACGTCAATGACATTTTGAAAAGTGTCCCTCATTTTTTTTTAATTGTCTTAAATTTATGCTATATATTCCAAAGTTTGGTGAAGAGACCATATGGGGTCCATCTTATGAAAGGACCTAGGTCTTATGACCATAGTTATGCCTTGCCACTATTTTACAAAGAATTAGTGTGACCTACCATCAAATCAGGTCCCGTCTTTGCTACTGCCCAAAGGCAGGTGATATTGTAAGCCTCATAATTTATCTTTGTAAGTATACAGTGTGCATGTATAATTGTACATGTAGCTGGTATAAGAAGTCCAGATCAAAATCTGATTTGAAAATGAGGGACCATGGCCCTACAACTTGAGTCTGGTCAGAGTTGATAAAAGTTTTGTTGTAACTTATGACTACATTTTGAAGGAGGCCCATAATCTGCCAATGAATCCTTGTTTTTCAAATCTAGTGGTCTCAGAACTGATGGCTCATTGAAAGGTCCATTTAAATGAGGTGGTTTGCATAAAATGTAGTCTTTCGTGCGAGACCTCTCTTGAGACAGGTTCTACTGTACTGTCACATACTAACATAATAGTGTACGTTTTTAAAACACAAAACTCTCTCTCTAGGGATGTTTTATGAATATGAAATTATATGTTTTAAGAGAGCATGAATAAGTGTTTAGCAGCAGCTGTACCTCTTCTGTTTGCTTACAACAGTTTTTTTTAAATACATATGGCAACACATGATATTTTAACGTTTATTTGCAACAGATCATCAAAACAGTATTGATCTAATTTACAAAAGAAAATCAACAAAATATTTTTATAATAGGACTTCAAATAACTTTAACAACATAAGATCTACTTGATTTTTTTTCACTTTTTCTTTATCTAAAGATAAATCTTTTAAAGTGGACAAATTTCATCGAGAAATCTACATAGACACGTATTACATCAATAGGGACTAGTTCACTGTTAATAATACTCAAAATTTTGTCATAGTGTGAAAATCAGAAAATATAACTTTTGAGAATTACCCTGAGCCTTACTAAAGGTGCTCTTTCACACTGTCCTGTGTAGGGTCAGAAATCAATGCTTGTGTAAAAATGTTATCTTTTTGATGAACTGAATATAAAAACATGGACAAAAAAAACCCCCAGATAAGATAAAATAAATAAACGCCTCAAACTGGACATTTTGGCAAGGATGATGTATTGTTTACATAAGAAACTTACAAAATACCTTAGACACCACAGCTCTTTTTTACCTTTATGAATCTTAACTCATCAGCCCCTGAAAAACAATGGACTCTCCTGTAAATCAATGACTTAGACCAGTCCAAATGTGTCCTTAGGGGTGAATGAGTTAACTGCTGATACAGTTCTTAAAACAATGCAATGAATGACATTTTCAGTAAATAAACATTTCATGATAGAAAAATGAGTACAATTTTATGAATGAGCATCTTTAAAAAAAAATGATAAACAAGTACCTGTTGGTCATTTTGTGAGAGGCAATTTATCCATTTTAATATGATGATTAAATGACCAATTCTAAATTGTTTCATTACAGGTCATGTTAAGTGATTAAAACTGGATTTAACTGCTTGTGTGTATATCAGATTATATATCTCAACTTTAATGAAATAGCGACTTTATTATGCCAAGAAAAACATTTGTAATATAGTCCCTCAAAATGAGGCAAAGTGCAAGATATACAAATAAATATGTACTCTAAATATAAAGTATAAATAGAAATTCTTAAAATAGTTTTACAGTAACAGCAGAACATTACTAAAAAGACCAAATCACTGAAAATCTTAGTAAACAGTGAATAAGCATAAATGGTTTCTTTAGGGAGGGTTCATAGGTGGTATTTCTATACAGGTGGTCTTTTTAGTAAGGTTTTACTGTAACATTGTTTTACAGCAGTTCAATGAACATATAATCTTGTATGAAGAAATTTCCCCCTTAGTGTATACTACTTCTCACTGACTAGGGTGTCATGTATATATAACATACATGAATACAAGTTTATAGCTTCAAAACTTCACTTGTGATCTGAAATAGATCTATAGCACTTCAGTATGTTTCTTCTTCATTAGTAAGAAAAGAAACATCTCAATATAAACACAGTGGCACCTTGCTTCCAAAATCACCATTTTACAGTCAGAAAATAAATCTACCATGTCTACCAGAGGTAACATGGTAGTCTTTTATTATGAGGTTTTATTGTGAGGTAATGAGTAGTAGCTTGATTGCATTAATACTTAGTTATATTTTGAAGTCATCTTCAAAGTTTGACAAAATATATCTTACATCTGTAACATTGCAGATCTTAATTGTCAGTTACATGGTGACAGCCGGTTTTTGATGGTGGAGAATCCGGCAAACATACCACATATGCCAGTTATGACCCTTCATTTTTCTTTTCTTGCTGGCTCGACACTGTGACATAAAGCATAGTCACTAAGTGGTCTAGCCACTCAGATCTGTGGCATCTGAACTTCAATGACATTTAGACACAACTGTAAAGCAAGCACTACAGATGTAGCCATTTGTTTCAGCTATCACCTCTATTAAGAGGCCACCTGCATTAAATTGTCACATTTTCAAATGCTGGTACTAAAATTCCAAATTTCATTCATTAGACTATGTCTTACTGAAATAATTCATTTTGCACTGAAATAATTCATTTTGTACTCAAAGGCTTGCCCAGAAATACCTGAAGTTGTATATGCGTGTACTCTTCAATACAAAGCAATCTTTTAAAGATCGTTTTCAGTCTTGACCTGAAAGAATTCCACTTAGTGCGAGTCACAACAAGAGACAACTCTGCACTTTAGATTTGTATGAAGAAGATGAAAATGCATATCTATATTTAGATATATTTTTGCCTTAAAGACAGATACATGTATATGTATGATGAGTGTGAATTGATGTAGTTTTTAAACTTTTTGTGAGCACACATACTTACTTCTATAGAATGTAAAGATATTAATAGAAAAAGTTTCATACACAAATAATCAAAAACACACACACACACAATCACATATTTCATTCTTATCAAACTATTCACAAGGTATAAAATATGAATTTCCCCATCCAATTATTTTCATGCTGTATTATTCATTTGAGACATGACTTCAGGAAAAGGATGTAAATGTTCAACAGACCATTGTTACTGGGGTCACTTCCTAAACATCCTTCAGTGTGATGTATGAGGAGAACCAATGTCATTCTATAATCATATGTCTCATACATACAGTGGAACCTGTCTTAAGACTAAGAGACCACCCCATCTGCCACTGAAATGTGGTCTCTCCAGACAGGTGGTCTCCCAAAAGAGCTTTTTTTATGTAAAGGATTATATAACCAAGTGAATTTCAAAATGTAGTCTCAAATGATGGGTGGTCTTTTATGAGAGTGGTCTCTTAAGACAGGTTTCACGTACACGTATACATGTATATGTTTACGTTTACGCACACACAACAGAGTTGTTAAATTTCATTCCAGTATAATAATATTTCTGATCACTAATGCGACTGCCACTTTAACCTTTCAGAACATGTTGACTTTATATCACTAATGAGTTACTACACAGAAAACCATCATCCTTGTTACAGCTATGGATTTAACCTAGTTTTATTCATTTATAGATGATATCTCATCTTTCAAGTCAAAATCAATAAATGTTAGAATGTTATAGTATGTTGATGTCTCAATTTTCAACTTTGACGTTATGTAAAATATCACTAAACAGAAAGTAAACCAAATAATAATTTTCTGTTATTTCATACACCCCACCCCCCTCAAGTAAGATATTTGAAAAACATCTACCCCAATGCACCTTTTTCGAGTTGTTCCATTTCGTCATGGTTCGTCAAAATAGTATACAATTTCAGAGAAAAATGTGGGCAGCATCACTTCCGGTTAAGCATTTTCTCATATATACATTGTGTGTACACTGTATATATGTATATGTATATATATATACATATACAAAAATATATATATATATATATATATATATATACACATATATACATATATACACATACATGTAGTGCTAGTTGCCAGACTTGAAATGCAGCCTACAGGAAAGTGATGACATTTGTCATTGTTACAAGAAAGAGCATCTGTCTAAACTTTATTCCACACAGATGAACTGAAATAGAACATCACTGAATGTTGTCAATACAGTGGAACTTTGCCTAAGGACCACCTCCCTTAAGACACCACCTCATATTTCAGATCAGAAAAATCCAGTCTCTTGATAAATATCTAATAAATACAGAACCTCACTAAAGAGACCACCTCAATAATCAGACCACATTGAGTGAGTCAGGTAGGTGGTCTTAATAGCGATGTTCCACTGTATTATGAAACCAAAAGCAACTTTGCCCAATTTTCTGTTGAAGTCACGTGATCCAAGTACAGATTATTCCGACAAAACTGAATGGAATGGACAAACTCAAAAATGGCCTATTGATATTGCCTTTCTCCAACCAGAGATATTTGATTTAGAAAGTTTAAAAAGATACTCACAAGATATCCATCTAAACTTTGTGAATTTACATACTTGAGGTAGATAGATATGATTTATTTTGATATTAAGTCAACTGTAAGAGAACCTGTATGTATCTAAGTAGTATAGATTTTTGTTGCCATGTTCACCATGAAGGCAATATTCTAACTTGCTACAGTACTGATTCGGTAAACTTGTTAAACCTTACAGTCATTTTTATATATGTACTTTAAGTTAACGTGTACACAACAACACACACTGCCATCTACTAGTGGAATGAAATCCATACATTTGTTACCTAAATATGAACACAATATATAGAATACACATCAATAAATGACACCCAAATTTTGTTTAAACCCATAGGAAAATCTTGTTAAACAGTGTTGAGATGAATTAGTACCAATCTGCAGATTCCAAATTTGCAGAGTCCCCATTTGCCAGATCTCCATAAAATTGATACAAATAAAGTGCAATTCTATCAACTGAATTCTGAAATTTCTTTGGTTTAAGTCTTAAACTTTAAAACTAATAATAGCAAGTTTAGACGATTTAATATGGCTATTTATTTCATTCCTTTCATCAGGAGAGTAAAAAACATGGTCTACAACTTCTTTTCAATTTTATATAAAGAAAAACATTTGGATAATTATTCATATTTTTTCTTCAATTCTGTAAATTATATATTTTCATACCAAAGTACAGTAGTTCAAATCAGCACAAAACATAAGTAAAACTGCATTGAAGGTTTGATGATCAACTGGTCCAAAGGAATCTGTATCTCATTTTGGCATGTACAGAGGGCGATTATTTGGTCTATCAAGTTAAATGCACTCCTCTTTCTTTTTGTCACTGAACAGATATCCCCAAAAATGACGAACAATCACCCATCAAAGAAAAAAAAAAATCATAAAAAAAAAACTGGAAGCTATGTCCTTATTATCCATCAGCAATCAACTGGTACGATTAACAAATCTTCAATTTACATTGTGAAACTTGCTAGCAGTAGTCAAATATGGACAAGAAATCTAAAAAATTAAGTTTAAAATTTGACTGAAATAATGTCAACATCTCGTCATAAATTTGGAATTCAGCAAACTGGGAATCAGCAAACTTGGAATGCTACTGTTGACATACTGTTGTATAACTATAAATATACACAGTATATAACACAAATGACTTACTCCAAGTCATAAAATGACAAACTGATACATTCATCCACACTATTTACATATTTTACAAATCAAGGTACAAAGTCAAATCTTAACAATTATTCCTAAGTTTGCAAGTTAAGTTTCAATAACAGATAATTGACTAAGTCCGTCTGTTGTGTATATGTTGTGAGGAATCGGGACGATCACTTCTTCGACTTGCAGAACTGCGATCTGATTCACTTAATGGTTCCTGAATGACCTGCTGCAGGGCTAAGGGTGTTAACCACTCTTTGGGCAGTGCCCTTTCTAAGAATGGTATACAGGTGCTTATGTAAGCAAGTCTATTAACCCAACTTGGAGGTTCTTTTCCACATAAAATCTGAAACAAAATGGAGTATACATGTATGTAATAACTTGCAGGCATAAATATATTCATATACAGTATGTAATAGCACTCTGCAGGGATCACCTGTCTATAAAGGCCAGTTTTGAAAAGTCCCTTGACTGCATACTTCAACTAAATTGAACCTGTATAAACCTGTATAATCACGGTTTGGGTGGTTATACATCTATTTTATCACGATTTGGTTTATATCTATATCATTTCTACTCTTAGAATTTCAATGCTAACATAGGAAAATATTGAAAAAAATTGCTTGAAATCTTCTGTCAAATTTATGTAAACTTTTGTTCATATTGGTCCTATGGTTTTGGAGAAATTACATTATAATGCAATACTCCTTTGATTTATATAACCAAAGCCTCCATTTTGTGATGTTTCCAACTACTAATACAGTTCTGAATTTATGTAAAATTGAAACAGTTGAAGATGTGTCCTTAGAAGAGCGTTTTAACCAATATATCAAACTTAATAAAACTGAACTAGTTCATACACAAAACCCATCTACTTAAGTTAAACTGTCTCTAATCAAGCTAACATTTCATACACAGTACAAGTACCTTATTGTCAGATTCACATAAGATGGTGTGGCAGAGTAACCTTTTGATTATTATACTGATGATTCTACTCACTTTTCGGTTGTGACAAGCAGCATGGGAAAAACGCTTAATTCCTTACTGGATACTCTTTTATGTACAATGTATGGTGACAAGTAGGAACCATCACTTTTGTCAGTTTAATCTTAATGCTATGCTTCATTACCTAAAATTTTAACTCGTCCAGGTCAAGAAAAGGGTTCACAAGACCTCACCCGCCAGGTTATATGGATTTTACTATGCTTGTGAAATACTTCCTACTTACTACAACCACACATATGATTATACTACATCATAACAGTAGATAAGTTCAGGGGCTGGCACCGTAATACCATTCTCGCACAATATCTTTACTCAAGTTTGATAATTTGCTACCTTTATTGTGCCAGGCAAGGTAAAGACATACTTATTAATCAGAAGATTAATACAATCTAACACCATTTAGTAGGAGGGATGGCGAAACCTCAACCCCAGTACACACAATTTTGTTTGTCGTGGACAAACAAACTTTTGTGCACAAGAACTGAGATTTTACCATCCCTCCCTCAAAGTGGTGTTTGATTGTTTTTATCTCATGCTGAAAACAGTATAAAAGAGTGACTGCCTTCATCTTTGTTTATTAACAGATGACAATATTATTAATATTAATATTATAAAAGTAGTTCCAGCATGTCTGGAAAATGTTATCTCAACCTACAGGGTGAGACAACATTTTCCCCGACACCTAATTTGGTGGACAAATCTTTTACTTCCACTTTGTTAATGACCTTCTTCAACATTTGGAAGTTTATGCCACTTGGACTTTTCATGCCATAGAGGTCTGGAGTGAGAGATTTACTGTAAATTATGCTAATTAATTATGCTAATATTAACAATGCATGTATGAAAAAGATGTTTGTCACAATACATGGAAGCATATGTATCAATGTTAAGACCAAACTTCCCAAAACATATATACAATGTACCAATCATAACTGGATAAGATATTACCTGCATCAATGTGGAAGTGAAATGAACATCTAGTTCATCAACAGGTAGAAAATTACAGAGATATTTTCTATATTTTATTTCACTCACACCTGGATATTTACCTGTGTTAATGCTGTGGTAAAATGATTACAGTTTTTATTAAGAAGATGGTATTGGTCTCCTCTGAATTCTTTACCCAGCTGCTCAACAATTTTTCTGACATCCTCTGGAGTAAAGTCTGTTGTTCCCAGTTTTATAGATTGTCTGAAGGCAAAGGTGATAAAACACATACATTGTGTATACATACTGAATACTTGAAAATCTTCGTTCTGATTTAATTTTCACCCATTTTCGTCCTTAGATGAGAGGGCAATTTTTAAATGAAAGTGAAAATTTCAAGCTAAATCATTGAAGCACAGACAAACATGTCATCTACGAAACTATGAAGATTTAAGGCAAATTTAAAACAGGGTGAATATCCTTTCTGGGCCAAAATAAACAAAGGCCAAAATTTCCAAGTATACAGTTTTTATAAAATAATTACTTTTTACAAAAATCTATGGCATTTCCCTCATTATTTATATACAAATATACAAATATATGTATGTACATTTGTGCACTCACCTATTTTCAAAAATAAAAGAGATGGCCAATATAAATGTGTGAATATGTAAATGGGGGGGACCTTACATTATATTATGTTACATGTACATATACAATGTATAATATTCTAGATGTACGATGTATAACATACATGTACATGTATTTTTCAAATTTCGAAGCTGATATTTCTTAACATATTTCAAGATTTCTGTAAATTATTCTGTCACTGTTGAACCACTTTTTGAGAAATTAACCTGAACTTGGCCTACTTTAAGATGTTTTAAATTATCTTTCCTGTTACCAGCAGCTTTCCAAAGTTTACATAACCCTGATTGTGAAATTGGTGAAAAAAAAATATACATGTACATTTGACAATATTATATACATGTTATACATCATATAACAATGTCAACAACAACAAAATTCTGTGATCTGATTGATGTTCTTACTTAAATTTGAATTGTTCTCCGAGGTCCTCTGCATCTCTTGGCATGATTTCAAACACCCCTGTCATTGGAAAAGGATGACCACCATAAGCATACTCTACAAACAGAAAGTGCATGTTTATTGTACCATGTGATTCAAATGAGCCAGTGGCAGAGAAGAGGGTCCTAAGGACAGTTTGGGGGGAAATTGTGATTTTTTATGTTTTCAGAAACCTGAATATGTACATATATATGTGTACTTAAAAAGATACAATATGAGACTGATCACTGTTGAGAGCAACTCCTTTTGTTTCCGGTTTGTAAAAATCTACAAAATTAGAAATATTACGTCAAACAAAATTTGTTTTCTTGTATTTAATTGGCAATGTCCTAAGGACACTTTTCTCAGCCACTGGCTCAAATATCAATTACTAGTACAGTGGAACATACATGTATCTTTAAAGACCAAACTTTCTGCCAGAGCCGGCCTGGCTCAGTTGGTAGTGCGCTCGATTCTTGATCGTGAGTTCTCGAGATTGGTTTCCTTCTGTGATCGTAAAAACCGTGGAGTTAGGTGTCAGCAGTTCTCAGCCGTAAGTGCGGCAGGTTGGCCAAAATTTTTCCTGCATTTGGTGATTCTCCATATGAGTGTGAGGGACGTTAAACAACAATAAACAAACAAACAAACTTTCTGCCATTGTAATATGGTTCTACAAGACAAGTGGTCTGTCAAAAGAGGTTTTATTAAAAGGATTACTTAATTAAGTGGTTTTTAAAATGTGGTCCCAGACTTTTTTTTGTCAATTTTTGGAAAATGCCGTTGGAGACTCCATCGTGAACTTTTCCAAACTTATGTTTGCACACATGTAAGTCCACATTGTAATGGAATCTCATTTCCCTGCATAGTCAAAGGCTGTACACATAATTAGGATTTTTGGTCATCAAATTGGGTAATTAAAATGCATTTGGATTGGGGCTGAATTTCAGCGTTTTGGAAACTATAAAAAAAAAAGCCTGATGGTCCTACAAGATAGGTCAAGTGGTCTGTCAAAAGAGATTTTATCAAAAGGATTATTGAACTAGTGCTTTTGTGTCTCACATTCCACTGTACTTATTTATCAAATCATTTTTAATGAGGAGTTCATGACCAGAGTTGACATTTAAGTAAAGCATGATAATTACAATGTACATGTAGCACTTTCTCCCTGTGTTTTAAATTAATTCTGCTTCATAATGCATCACTATGTTTTAAATGAGATGTAATGAGAGGAAAGATTTCTGTTTTTGTCTACATGGATAAGAGTTCAGTCTGAAAGTTAGCAATGTCCAGTAGGTTTTAAAATACTTAATAATGAATATCTTGTGACAGTAGACCTTTACATTTTCTGCATAGTCACCAAAAAGAAATAACACAAATTCCCTGAATTTGCTCAATAATGGTTACATGAGTATATGCATGCAATTTACTTGAAGGCAAATGATCGAGAAATAAGGCTCATACATTTGCATTTTAGATGTGTGTATAACCATAGTACATCATATTAGTCTGTCTCTCTCTCTGTGCATGTGTGTGTATGAGCATGTGCAGTAACTTTTGTTCTATTGTAACTTACATGTGCATGTTCCATGAGAAGGTATTTATTTAATTGCCTTTCAAATAGAAATACCGTACACATAAAACATGTAAAAAAAAATATTTTAATTTGTTATTGCTTTATCCTTTTCTATAAAATTAAGCTGAGTTATGTTACTAACTATTACATACATTTGCACATACAAGCACTTGTACATGAAAATACATTAGTTGAAACTGGAATCACAAGGGACATACAAAGAGAATTTTGTAAACTGATTTCCCGGTTGATCAATGTCATAATAATTGAAAGAGGACATACCGGTACATGTACGGTACATGTACAATGCAACATAAGTCCATACAAGCAAAACCTCTGGATGAATGAAATCCAAATACCAATGTTTGACTGTATTGTAGGCTATATTGGGTATACATGTACATATAAACCTATGTGTATACATACATGTAGTCAAACATTTTAATACCTGGATGTCATTCATCCAAACTTATATACTGTATACAATATACCTGGAAATTTTTGCTCTCGTTTAATTCTTTGCCATTTTCACCCTTAGATGAGATGGTGAATTTAAACTGAAAGCCAAATTTTCAAGCTAAATAATTAAAGCATGAACAAATATGTACATGTCATCCATCAGATTAGTGCTATAGGGCAAATTTAAGACAGCGTGAATGTTTTTCGTAAAAATTGCTAAAACTTTCAGGTATGCGGGTAATAAATATAATATCTATCTCTATCTATACACACACACACACACACTCATATATAAACTAAAGTCATCATCATTCATGAAAAACAATGTGTACATGTACATAAGAAATTTATGCAATCAGACATATTTTTAGGATAGTAATTATTCCAAAGCTTGTTGAAGGCAACACCATAAAATTTTACCAGATTTAGCTTGGCTTTAATTTCTTATCACTACGTATCAGACTGTACAGTTCTAATATTGTTCATTTCACTTACGTTATTGATATCTTGCTGAATACATGTTGTGACAAATAAGGTGTATACGATTTGTTTCTAAGCTGATCATGGTCACTAATCCGTCATTATTAAATCTAGGAGTGTATCATTATTATCCAATTCAATCTGTTTGATAGTTTTCAATCATTACTTTTCTTTAATTACAAAAATAAATCAGTCATCATAAACAAATGGGTATAACATAAAAACAAGGAGTCTCAAAAGCTGAACTGAAAAAATATCAATGTTTATACTACAATACATACAAATGTAGATACAACATCTCTTCCATAGAGACGCTAGTCTGTAAGAATCAAAACCAAGCTTGACCCAAACCTGAACATCTTTTCTCTCTCTAGAGTTGCTCTAGTCTTCAAAGGCTTGAAACTTAAGCTGAACAAATCTCTAGAGTTACTGTAGTCGGTAAGAGCTAGCTACATGTATATAGAACTACATGAATATATATATGTATATATATATATATATACATACATGTATGTATGTATATATATATATATATACATACATGTATGTGTGTATATATATATATATATATATACATGTGTATATATATCTATATCTATATATATATATATATATATATATACATGTATATATATGTATATATATCTATATATATATATATATATATATATACCTTATGTATATATGTATAGATGTATATATATATATATATAAGTATATATATATATATATATATATATATATCCTCCAAACCATATGCTTTATATAAATATAAGATATATGCTTGACCTTAAGTTGAAATGTAGGGGAGATGTTGCCAATTTATTTGCAAACTAAAAGTTGGTGGTCTTTTCCTAGTGACATAGTGACTGGGTTTTCTCCTCCAAACCAGAAATGCTTTGTACATATACAAATTCAAAAGAGAAGTGACTCCGTGGTTATTGGGTAGAAATTGAAGATGTTTGTGATATGATGATAATTAACATTAATAGAACGCTGGCACCACTATCTGAAAAAAATTGTCAGATCTTGTATGTTTGAATGTTGTTTTATGTCCCACTCAACAATTTTTCAATTACATATGTATACATATACATTTGTATATTATTGTATATACGTACATACATGTACATGTATATGGTGGAAAGCCAATTTCTAATGGTGGAGGAGAGAAGACGGTTACATAAAAAATGCATATAGGAAGAGACAATACAATGTACCCCTTCTACAAGTACATGTAAACTGGCAAACTTTATAAACAAAATAGCACAGGTTCCAGCAGGATTTTTCAAATATGACATAAAACAAAATACAAATGTATTGATAAACATATAAATACAAACAACTAAATGAGCTAAAAAAAACCAAAAAACAATTTATTGTATTCTGTGTTAAGTGTCAGTATACAATTACATGTAGACCTCTCTGAGGATATCACTGTAATACCCATACATGTATTTATGACATTGTAATGTTCAAGTTAGAGGGTTTTAACAGGGTGCCCTGTCCTGACTTTTGTTTGTCCTGCGGCTGCCCCAATTTTCCCCACCTGCCCTGTCCTTTGTAGTAACATATGTATCTGTACACACCACAAAAAAATTCTAAGCACATCTGTGACTTTATACATGTTGTACATGTAATACCGCCATGCCAATTTTCAATAATTCAATTGAATGAATAAATGTACATTAAAATATTCATGACATGTTAGTAGCATGGAAAGTGAAGCTTTTAAATATGTTGTTAAAGTAACATTAAAGCAGAAAAAAGTGCCCCTGTTTCTCAGAAACCCCTGCCCCATCAAATTTCTATTTGGAACAATGCAGTGATGTGACAAATCTGATTTTACTATACATTGTACATTGTACATATACATGTGAACATGTACTTCACGATTACTGATCTACATGCATTATCAATCTCATCATAGTAGATCATTTAACCCATTCACCCCTAAAGACACATTTGGACTGGTCTGAGTCATTGATTTACAAAAGAGTATGTACATAAATGTACCAGTACAATGTTTTTCAGGGGTTGATCAGTTAAGGTCAGAAGCTGTGTCTGATTTTCGGGATCTAGACATATCAAACAAAATCGCATTGTTAAATAGTCAAATACATGTAGTACTAATGTTTAAGTTAAAGGGATGTTCCTTTGAAAGAATGCATTCACTATCACTACTTCCAGATATTTTTGTTGACATGCAAACCCAGATACAAGTAAATGACAACTTGTGTCCCACACCCACAAGTACATTTATTGTATCCTGTACATTATTGTTAGACTTGTAACAATGCATGCTATTGTAATACTAACAATATCATATAATTATTAACTTTAAAATACATGTAGGTCATTACCAGAATTTATAAACCTGGGTAAACATATTCACTACGCCAGCAATTTTGCTGATTATAATGTCCGGTTATGGCAGTGTGACATCACATTTACCAGTAATTAATGGATCTATAATTGAAATTCTGATCAATTTTCCACTACAAGCAGGTGAATGTGAGATTCTGCATATCTGTTTGGGCAATTACATGTATAACAAGTGTAAGAAAAACTTAAATGCATTAATTCCTGCACTCAATATCTAAGTGTGTTGCCCAATCAGTGAAATGATAATTTTATACATGTAGTCATGTGATTGAATTTGAATAATTAACATGTTTATTAATATTACATATGTATACAATCTAAGATTGACGAGCAAGAATTAAATTTACTTACATAGTAACTTAATAATCCATTTCAGTTTTACAATGTGTATACATGTATATATGTAGACATACCAGAATTTTTGAAATTCACTGTTCTTACATGTACCAGAAAAAACGTTAAATTTTACAAAAGTCCAGTGAAATCTATCTGATAACTGGTCAAAATTTTCCATTTCTTTTCAATTGTGTATATATACAGACCAGTAAAAAATTTCCTTTGACCAGTGGAATTCCTTTATTTACTGGTCTGGTTGACCAGTATTTTTTTTATTTCAAAATGTCTGACATACATGTTGTACATTTTATTTTTTATTTTTAAATCATAATACATGTACATGTAAACGTACATTTGTACTTTAAAAGCTGAAAGAATGGAGGTCTTTATAATCACACTTGTTTGTTTTGCACTCAGAGAAGTGAAAATTACATTGTACTTTAGTCTTAGCATGTGTTTGACAAGAAAATCTCAAATCCAAATAAAATCCCTTTAGAAAAATTCTGAATTCTAAGAAAAGAAATTCTAAAAGGAAATTTTATGTCAATCACCACTTCTTAATTAAATCATGTAAAATAACTTCCTTTTTCTTTTTTTAGATGTTTAAATATTTAATTTTCAGATAAATGACAATTGACCATGAATTCAGACAAGATATATTTCCAGACTTCAGTACTGTAGGACAGGTGAATAGTATGATGATCACTCTTATGAAGAAAGATATAATATTATACATGCACACTGTACAATCTTTAAGTTTATTCAGTTTATTCTTTAAGGTCATTGTATAACTGTGCTATGCACATAAGCATGATATACTTACTGCCATCTGACAGAAACAGGAAATATCTTATTAACAACACTTAGAGGCAAGTTAGGATACCCTACCAGTGGTAAACCCATTACATCAAGCAGCAAGTGTACAATTTGTAGTTGGACAATTCACAATAGTCTGTGTGACAGTTCAATATACATTGTCCAACATACATGTACATGTACTATAATGATCTTTTCAAGTTTCCTTTAACAATCCTATTATTTTTCAGCGCTGCATTATCAAAGGATCTCTTTATTTCATCAAAAGTAATACAATCCTGGAAAGCTAGAATCCAGAATTATTTGTAAAATAAGAAGTTTGATTTCATGCTAAACATGCCAATGTTCATTGTATGATTCAAATTTTTAGAAAAAAGTAGTGGAATAATATGTCCTTAACATTTGTGTGGGAAGTACAGAGAGATAGATTAATAGCTTGGTTTATCAATCACATCTACCATTAATGACTGGATGGATCAAATTCATTCAAATGTGTGTACTTTAGTACGGTAATTTCAATTCATACAAAATTTCTTCATACATGTATACAGTTTATCAATTCATTATACATGTATAGCGTAGTATACAAGTAATTTTCATATATATATATGTGTGTGTACATGTATGTACAGGTAACCTTGATAGAAAAACATTTTTAATAAACCATATTATTACAATTGCCTTGTTTCTTTATTGTATACAGTACACGTATGTGTAGTGATTACCAGTCAACATACAGTAGTACTTTTTAGGTTTTTAATACAAGTCATAATTTTTAATTGGATCTGATGGTTTGTTTTAACAGTGTTCTATGACACTCAACAAGTATTCGTTTATACTGTAATACATGTACATTGTATGGTAGCAGCCAACTTCTAATGTCATTAGATGGAGTCAACTCAGTTGAGGAGAAAAATTACTTACAATGTAACCAGGAACTATCAACTGGTCATCTAAAAGTTAACTGAATTTAACTTCCTGACATGATTAGTTCAGCCTCTGGTAAGGCTTGACACCTATACACAAATTAGAGGGACCATGTGAGACATTCTGGGTCAAACTGTCATATTCTTACCACTCAATTTCGTTGACAGAGACCCCTACTACATGTAGATCAGACATACAGTTACCATAGAGTTCCTGTACACACACATATATATAGCAGGCAGATACGGAATACAGACAGAGAGTGGTATCTTAACTACATGTATGTGTATGTGTATTTCCACTGAGAAAAGGGTTCCCTCTGAAAAGCGTGCCCATTAATGTACCGGTAACAATAAGACAAGCTCAGTAACATATTTCATTGTTTAATTTTTTTACTATTGCTTTTTATCAATGATCAAGAATTAGTAGATAAAAAATATAATACAAACCAATTCCATATACTTGTACACCAGAATGAAAAACTCCAAATCCTAGAGATGATGTATACTCATTTATCCAATACTGAAAAAGAATGTAAATAAATCAGAGACCACATTTATATGTATCAGAGACAGTGGAAATAACAACAACAAACCAAGATTCCTTCAGACAAGATTAACCTTGAACTGCTTCAGTCCTGCTGCAGGTACATGTACAGGTATGGTACATTAACAAACTTCACCTGTGTATACGGTAATCAGTCCTGCTGCAGGTACATGTACAGGTACATTGTATGACAAATTAACAAACTTCACCTGTGTATACGGTAATCAGTCCTGCTGCAGGTACATGTACAGGTACATTGTATGACAAATTAACAAATTTCACCTACGTACACGTACAACTAGTAAACATAAACATCTCCAATTATTCTTGACAAGATTTAAACAATGATTCAAAATATACATTACATGTTCATTGGCTTAAACTCTAGACAGACTGAAAATAGTTTAACATGCAAAAGGAATAAAAAAGTTCTGACATACATGTACACATGCTTGTATAAGTACATGTACATGTAAAGTGAAACTTGTATATCACAACCTCCTTAGGGACACAAGAAAACTTATATTTATAGGGAGGTGGTCTTTATATTATATATAGGTTGATTTGTACACAAATGGTACTATTGAGGATAACAAAATGTGGTCTTTGTGGTTTTACTGTACAAATGTATGTACAGTTTGTATGCATCCATTTGTAAAGTACATGTAAAAGAAAACATATATAAATTTTGTACATATACTGTAGTCTGTAAATGTAAATGTATATAGAATGTACATACATCTTAAAAACATTTAAAAGTTTATAGTCTACATTTAATATGTATATTGTAGGTCATATTAAGTTTAAATTTCGAAAAAATACATGTAAAGTTTAACTTGTACAGTATACAGCGACCACCTTAGGGGCACAAGTACACCAGTCTTTATAGGGAGTTGATCTTTATATAGAGGTTGATTTGTACACAAAAGGTACTACTGGTGACAGGAAAAAAACGGTCTTTGTGACCAGGTGGTCTTTATAAACAGGTGGTCACTAAAGCAGGTTTTACTGTAATTGATAAAAATGTACTACTCATATTGCTTAATTTGTTCATCTTTAAGCAGGAAGTAAGTTACATCGTACATGTACATATATATGACTATACATGTGCACTGGTGCATCAACATTATCAAGTGAAGAAATGAAATATTTTTGAAAAAGGAAGTGACAACTGATGAAAGAATCTATAGTGGTGGAGTACATGTACCACATAGGTCTGAACAGTATTTTGTCAATCAAAAAAAAAATTAATGGTAACAACTGCGGAATGAATACAAAATTTCATTTTTAATTGCATCAGATAAATTTTCATTAGGCTTTATTTTCCAACTTTTTTTTATACTATAGATTTTTTGAGAATCAAATAAACCCTGAAAAACTTTGATCAGTCAGATTTTACTTGAATCTGCACTGGTTGTTGGGAGAAATACACCAATCCGAGCAAATCAGTCAGGACCTGCGGACTGATGTATTTGATGATGTCTGTGCTAATGAATAAACCTCCTTATAAAGGCCACATGTCTATAATGGTAACATTTTGTACTTTTGCCTGTTCCCTTGTGTGGCCTTTATTAACATGATTGACTTAGCTGTGCACATTTTTGGTCTTTTTATGCTATCTGGACCACCTTTTATTTTCATACTTTGTTGATCCCTATAATGCCTGGATCATACATGTATGTGTGTAGATTTGTATAAACATTTTTGGTAAACTATCATTCTGGCACTTTATCTTGTAAGAGCACGGTTAAAGTAAAATGGTTTCCTATTCAACATGTACAAAAAATGTATACTGTATACAGGTACATTTGTGTAAAATATACCGGTATACAAATGTATGTGTGTGTGTAAAAGAATAAATAATAATAGACCACACTGTGCATAGTAATTGTACCATCGTGTCATCTAATTATGTGTGATGTGAAATTCTGCACACAATTTTATGTTCAAATCACTGTGTATACCAGCTGCATATAAAGCCTAACAGTTATGATGTTTGTGTAATGGACATTACATGTATATATTTGGTTCCAGTAAACCTAACATATATTTCTCCCTTACTGTGGTGATATTTAGATGGACACCGATGATGATTTATAGAGAATGAACATGATTTAAGAGTGTTTAATGCTGTACAGGGGTTTCAAATACTGCCAGAGTCGCTCAGCACTCGATTCCAGACACCATTTTGCTAAATCTATAGAAACAAATGGGTGTCTATATATTTTGCAAGATTGAACAGTAACACTTTCTTAAAACAATCTACCTATACACTTTCCGATTGGGATCTCTGATAATGACCTACATTTACTTTGTGTTTGGAGTCATCTATGGTCATAGTAACAAATATAATACTGTATAATAGATGAAGCCGCAGAATTAAACAACTCTGATAAGGTTGAGGAAACGTGGGTAGCTGTGTTTAAACCATAATTTTGTTGTTTTTTCAGTATACAGAGTAATAAAATTTGTATCAACCGATAGCTGAAAGATGACTCAATCCATATGTGTGAACAATAACATTTTGTTTTCTAAATATTGTTATTTATTGATACAATGAGTAGAGCTTAAGTGTACAGAATTACACGACACTTGTGTACAACAAATTAAAAATTTTAATTTCAATCAACATTTATCAAAAATTTATGTAAATTAGAAATATCAATTTAATTGTTTTACATCAAACAACTGAAGCAGGTGGTTAATCCAACAAAATGGCATGTTTATATATTTTATATACTTTAGCTACACCAGAAGTTATTAATATTACTTACCATATCATACACATTGACAATGACTTCTTCTTGAGCCATCTCATCTGTTTTAAGTTATTCTCTATAAATAATCCAACTCTTCATCGACGATCCATCAGGTTGCCATTACTCTCTGGGGCATTTTTGTTCATGGCATAAAAAACGAGTTCCCTATATATAGAACTGATGACTCACACGTTAGCCTACCTAATCACTCGTTGTCATTTGACATCCCTTTGTGCAGTGCTTTGAGTCGGATGCTGCCGAACCCATATCCTTAGAAAATAATTAACGATAATTTTTAGTCTCTTTGATGGTAGAACAATAGTCAGGGCAATAACAGAAAATAAGAATTGATTGAATTATAATTGGAGATTATAATTCCTCTACAATCAAAGAAATCAAGCCAGTGGGTTGCAGCAAAAACGTCAATAAATGCACAAAAACAAAGCGGAAGCATTAACGAAATGTGTAAAACGTCATCAATAGGGGACAAGAGTTCAATCGGTGACGTAGAGCACATCGCACCTCAAGGTCAGATGCAGAATGGCAGCAATGGGGACTCGTCTGCGTGTTTCCCTAAGGCTTTTACAGAATTTCAAACCAATACAGCGCAGTTTTTGTACCACCAGGCGCTTGAGAGATGTAATAATATTTCTAAATTATTTTAAGTATTGCTTATTGGGTGTCAATCTGTTGTTCAGAAATTCTACATGAAAATGTTTTCTTACTTCAGAGTTCAGTTCTTGTCCATTGCTGATTTGGCATTTATTTATAAGTTTGATTGTGTAGACTACAGGAAATCGTTGAAGTTGGTAAAATGCACATGATTTACATGTCCCTTCTAAATAGTTAATGTATTTTGTTAAAAATCTTCACAATAGTACACAAAATTTCACATATATACAGTGGAACCTCGCCTAAAGACCACCTCACTTAGGAGACCACCTCACATTTCAGATCATAAGTTTTCAGTCTGTTGATGAACAAGTGAAGAACTTCACTTAAGAGACAACCTCACAAATCAGACCACATTTAGTCCGACAGGTGGTCTTAATAGCGAGGTTCCACTGTACTTTTAAGTTGTTGGTTTCAAATCATAACAAATATTCATATATTGTACATTGTGGCAGTTGACATAATTAGATTTAAGTCTGTGCTTAACTTACATTATACACAGGTACACAGTGTTATTTTTATCAATGTTATCAATGAATTCATTGTTATCAATGAATTGACGTCAAATTAAATTGAAGGAAGTAAGAGAGCCTTCGGTTTCAATTTCATTTTCACTTTCATCAGATTGTAGTAAGCTAATTGTTTATTTAATATTTAATTTGAGTTTGTGTATTTGTGATCCTGGGAATCTGAGAACTGCAGAATTGTTTGTGAAAATCTTCGAATTTGATATTTATAAAACCTATATTGCTGACATTGATGATCCTGCTCATCATGTCTTGGGGTACAAGTGCACATTCATATCTTATCAAAAATTATCATAGCTTAAGTTTAGCATTACTGTAAGTTCCACATCTTGGCTCAATCTGTATTAACTTAAAAAAATTATTTTCATTTTACCAAAAAAATATTTTCGTTCTGAGCCTCATAACTTCTTTACCTTTACCTGCCTCACACAGTCACACTTGTCAAGTGAAATGACCACAAGGCATCTTGCATCACTGCATATACATTTTGTACATACAGAAGAAACATGGTGTTTATTCAGTGTTAAACATTCTACATCGCACAATTGATGACCAAAAAAAACACTATTTTAGACCACAATCTCTTTGTAGCTAGACTGTAAATCCAGACATTTTTGCAGGACCTTATTTTCTAAGTTCTAAAATTAATCTCAAGATGATATTTTCGCGATTTCCATTGCCCTTTTATACAAGCTATTATCCTACTTCATTACACAATAATTTTATTTTTGGGAGGTAGATCTCTTGCGAAATTATGCAAAAATAAAATTCTAGTGAACGGAACCGGATTTACAGTAGTATAATCATTTGAAAATATTCACTCCACACTATGGCAGCATATTTCTTCAATAAATTGTGAAACAAAACATCATTAGCTGAAATGTTGTAGATTATGATTCTCCATGGAGGCTTACGGTACATTAAATTATAAATATCACAACATCCCAGGCTGCAGGTAATAAAATAAGGCTGTAAATTCATCATATACCCATGTCTAGTTAGGCAGAGAATATTAAAGTTGTAATGTCATTTTTTAACCTTGCTTATGAATAAACACTGTCCTGTATTATTTGTTTTTAATAGTAATACATGTACTACTATAAAATCATGATTCACACAAAATTACAACTTCTTTTCTAAAAGCTTTGAAATTGATTTTCTATTAAATTACTGGTATCCCAAAGGCCCAAACAAATTGAAGTACACTTGGTGTGTTGATCATATACTTGGCTACATGCTAAACATTTACCTTGATCCACCTTGCAAAAGAATATACTTCTCAAATTAACAAAATAATCAATATGTGGTAGAGATTTGTTGTGTTTGATTTGCCACAGATAATTTAAATGCAATCACATAGCATAACTGTATTTCCGATTGAAGGATGTCACAATGTTGAAGAAAAGCTTAAGATTATATCACTCTCTCTTACACAGACATCAGGGGTGAATAGACCATTTTTTGGGACAGGGTCCTGTACCCTTCCAAATGAGAAATTCATGTCACAATGGGCCAAATTGGGGAAAAAAGTAACTATGGTTATTTAATTCATAAGAGTAAACACACAAAATTGTGGTCCATTTAGCTTCTCTTATTTAAGAGACAACATGGTTTTCATCTGAAGACTTAAAAGCACAGTTCATACATGTACTAAATTCTCCTTTTTTTAAATACTGAATGTGAACAACATGGTGAACATAATTAGGAAATTTTTGATTAAAATTTGGAAAAAAATAGCATTGGGAATGGGGTCTTTTACTGGACCTGTATTGTTGATGATATTAATCCCTGCACACACACATACATTGTACAGTTAAAAATTGTGACATATCTTGATACCTTTTAGAACTACACTCTGGCTCAGTGGGTAGCGCTCTCGACTCTGGATCATGAGGTTGTGAGTTTGAGTCCCGCCGTCTTTCGAATGGCGGGGTCCCGTGTCACAGTAGGTGTCGGCACGTTTTCTCACTGTCTGGCTGTAGGTGTGGAGCGGCCAAAAATGAGACAGCATTTAGTGGAGTGACTTGTGGGACGTTAAACAACAATAAACAAACAAACATTAGAAGTACACAAACTCAAACCAGATTCTGACAGACAGAAAATCTCATGACCCAAATACTTGAGTGTTCACCTTGAAGTGGCATTAATTGTACATGTGTTTACAAAAAAAAAAACAAACAAAAAAATAATTTAATTTTTTTCTACTTTTACAACTTGTACTTGATGTACAATAACAAATAAGAGCTATTAGGTAGTTTCGTTATCAAAAGTTACCACCCCTTGTAGCAGGTATCAATTGTGATGTCATTTGTTTGTGAGTAAAATGAGAAAAGTTAGCAATTGTGATGTTATATGTTTGTGTGAAAATGATGTTGTTTTCTCACGTAAAGACATCACAATCGATACCTGCTGACATGGGAGATAACTCTGACTAACAAAAGGACAAAATACACAGGCATAAAACCTTACATTCCGATATATTTTGTGAAAATAAGATCAGGTCCAGGGTGGTATGCATATACAATGTACAAATAGTAAGGTTGTATTTATTAATTGCAAGTGAATAACTCAAACTAGGTTTCTGAAGTAGTTTTCACAAAATACACATTTCACAATTTAACAATTTTTATGCCTGTGTGTATCTTTTTTTTTATTGCATATCAATATAAGAAGTAAAAATTAAAGAGATTTTTTGAAATACAGAAGAGATCACCAAGATATCTCCCTCAATTTCATAATGTCTTATAATGTTTTTACAATTTTAATTGAATAATTTAATCTGGAATTGAGCAAAAATGAATTAACACCAATCTACTGTGTGTTAATTAACCAATGGCTGACATGTCTTCAGCTCTATGATAGAGTGCTTAATCTGCAACTGGAGGGTTGTGGGTTTGAGCATCAGTGGAGTCAGCTGGCTTTTCCTGTCCTTCGGACGAGACAGTTGAACTCGAGGTCCCATGTCACAGTAGGTGTCGGCACGTTAAAGAACCCTCACTGCTCAATGGTTGTAAGTGCCGAGTATAGGCCAAAATTTGAAGCCCTTCACTGGCATTTGGTGACGTCTCCATATGAGTGAAAGATTCTTGAGTGGGACATTAAACAACAATAGACAAAATAGAACTCAATGGCCATAAGTGTTGAGCATAGGCCAAAAATTTGAAGCCCTTCACCAGCATTTAGTGATGTTTCCATATGAGTGAAAGATTCTTGAGTGGGACTTTAAACAATGATACATGTACAACAACAACAACAACAACAACAACATATCTTCATCTAATCATACTTCATTCAGTTTGAGAGGTATTTTCTTTACACTGTTTTTCTAGTGTTGCACACTAAAATAAAAAAAAAAAATTTTCATTGTACAATTATTGTGTTTCACAGTACACTGTGTACCGGTAGTGTGTTTGACAGAGTAAACACCATGACTGTATTGTACTGTATTACGTTGCTAGTGTCTTGTGAAATGAAGGGTTTCAGTCTATCAAATTTTTCATTTTAACTCATCAAGCCCTGAAAAATGGGCTCTTTTGTTAATCATCCAACTTAAATTGGACCAGTCTAAATGTGTCGTTAGGGATGAACGAGTTAAACATTTGGGCTATTGATCATGATACATGTAGTTAGAGGAGAAATGCATAAACAATGTAGAATAAAAAATGTGAACAACCTTTCGTGTCTGTGAATAATCTCCAACAAAATGTTGATAAAAGCAGTTCATGTATAAGTTATACATGTACATGTAACATTATGTATGTGCAGGCATGAAATGCTGCCATTGTCGTATAATCCATAACCTTTGACCCCAAAATGAGCTACATTGAGGTTGATCACATTTAAATTACAACACTTAAAGTATGGAGTGTGCAGTAAATTGACGAATATAATTTTTTTTCAAATATAACTGAAGAACTCAGAAAATTTAAGCAATATTTCTTACGAATTGATAAAAATTAAAACAAATATACATATATTCCAGATATGACTTCAGAGGGGTATTACATCTACAAGCACTGGAATGATATGAATAATGCTCCATTTATTATTAAGTTAATGTTTTAAAGGCAAATATTGCAGACAGACACATGCACCAGTACATGTATATCTGAAATATCAAAAAATATAGAATTTTTAAAATGTCTTTGACATTTGTTGAGAAGTTTACTATACAGAAATATTTTTCTTTGTACAATGTATGGCAATTCTTTAACAGGGATATTCACATTTTAATGAAAACATATTTTATTTGATAGTTTTCTTTTTAATTTAGATATTGAGGCCCAAGATTATCTATGACTGAACAAATGTTTATGATGTCATCAATTCAAAACTGAAGTTTGAATTAAATCATTCAATTTAGTTTAGCATATTATGTTGCTAAATTAAAAGTGTTCACAATTTCTGCATAAATCTACTCATTATTTATGTCATTTTTCTTTTTATCAAATTCCAGGAAGAACGGCCACAGTTCCCTGGCTCTCGCTCTAAATACTCCTATCAGCTATCATTCATGAACCCAGATGATGCTGAAGGAATACCAGTCTACAGAGTGATGAATAGCAAAGGGGAGATAACTAGTGAAAGTGAGGATCCTAAGGTAACTGTCAATTGATAACATTTGATCCAGACATTGCTTAGACAATTAATTTCTTCCAGTCACTTGGCGTTGGCCTGTCTAAAGTGTTTGGTCTTGTAAGTTAGAGGTCATAGTATCAATACACTATACAGTCATACCTAAAACATACTTAGTGATTGTACCAGATTGTACATATCTGGTTACATTGTATATGACGGTTCATTCTGATCACAAAATTCAAGTAAAGAGACATAGTAAGAAATAGATATTTAGTGGAAGGAGTACCGTAATAATAGATGAATATTTGCTATTTGTTCTGTATACCAAGTTCTAAGCTCAAATGAATTATTTTGATGGGAATATTTTTCTATTTGTTTTAAAAAGTTTCAGTTAAAGCTTTATATTTCAGTTAAACTCATCATCCCCCCCCAAAATGGACTCTTCTGTAATTCAATGACTTAGACCAGTCTGAATGTGTGTTTGGGGTGAATGAGTTATGGAAAGGAATCTAGTTTAGATTGTATCAAATTTAACATTATGAATATGTTACAAAAACCACTAGATCTAGGCCTATGTTTTAGCAATATCAAACCTTGAAGCAGGGCCATATGTAAAGCTTTATTGTTATACCGTTAGTACATATGTATATCGTTATCAGAAAAGCACCACTATATATGAGTCAGTTCCGGTTTAGCACACCTAGCAGGACATTTGGTAAAAGTGAACTATAGCTACCCTTTCTAATTTTACATCCAGTTACCTTTTGTCACAGAAGTGTATAAAAAATGTTCAATGTACATTACAGAAAGTTTTGATATATATTTTAACAAAAACTGATAAAGTCAACACTGAATTTTCATGTCTGTTTTAAGTTTTCTTTTCCCATTTTCAATCTGTATTTTTATGTTCTTTTCGAATATTTTTAACTAATACTTATCCATTTAGTTTTACAGTGAAATATCTACAGTTTCATTCTCTTTATGTCTCATCTATTAAAATATAAATCCTGTACACAATTGTATGTTATTTATTAGTTCTAAAACTGAGCTGCTTTTCTTCTACACAGCTTGACAAAACCACGGTGCTAAAAATGTACAAAGATATGACCTTGCTGAATACCATGGACAGAGTTTTATATGACTCTCAAAGACAAGGTCGTATATCATTTTATATGACAAATTTTGGAGAGGAGGCCACTCACATAGGTTCTGCTGCAGCTATAGATGACAAAGATTTGATATTCGGCCAGTACAGGGAAGCAGGTAATTTTTTTGTCTCTTACATATTAAAAAAGTATACTATTGGTAGTCGCTGTCATGTCTATCTGTTGTACCATCCAAGCTCATATCTCTTAAACCATTTAGGTCAAGGTCACTCAGCACATATCCCTAAAATATTGAGAAAGGCCTCATATCTCTTAAACCATTCATCAGAATTTTATCATATTTCACACACATTTTTCTTGGGAAAGGAACTTTCAGACAAAGGTCACTCAAGGTCAATTTTGAAAGGTCAAGGTGGAAGAGTTCAACTCACAAGCTTGTAATAGCCGAGTGAAAGTGTTCAACTCGCAAGCTTGTAATAGCCGAGTGGAAGTGTTCAACTCGCAAGCTTGTAATAGTCGAGTGGAAGTGTTCAACTCACAAGCTTTTAATGGCCAAGTGGTAGAATGTTTGGCTTGCATGCAGAAGTTGATACCAAAGACTTTCAAAAATGGTAGCTACTGTTCCTTTACCTACTTAGGCCTCACATGATGAGTAGTAAGTCACTGCACTAGCATACATCCATTACATGAGTCTAAATTTATGGCTGTTCATTCATAGATATCAGTCAACTTTAAAACAAACAGAAATATTTTTTGTGATGACATGGTATATTTTCTCAAATCTCAGGTGTTCTTATGTGGAGAGGGTTTACTTTGGACCAGTTCATGAATCAATGTTATGGAAACATGGACGATATTGGTAAAGGGAGACAAATGCCTGTTCACTATGGAAGCAAAAAATTACATTTTGTAACCATTTCCTCCACACTGGCCACTCAGATGCCACAAGGTAAGATCTATTTACATTTACTCTTTGCTAAAAGAAAAATGTTATTAAAAATATTTCTTTGTCTTGTGGAAGGTTGCTGTTGATTATAAAGTACCAAAAAAATGCCTAGACAACAGAGACTTAACTACGTCTTAGATGCATACCAAGTATTTCGATAAATGTTGCTTTCTACTTTTACATAAAAAATAAAATTTCTGGTCATAACTTATTACCAGAAATATTTAAGTTGTGTTCAGTACATGTACAGGACATCTACCTTAAGTCATTTTTGTAATTTCAATCTATGATAAAGTACAAAAGTACAATTGGTGTTATTTCCTGTTCAGATTTGCCGGTTTTGACCAACTCAGTATTTTTTCCGTAATCTTTTACAGCTGCTGGTGCTGCGTACTCTTACAAACGAGCTCAGAATGGATTATGTGTCGTTTGCTACTTTGGGGAAGGCGCTGCTTCTGAGGGAGATGCACATGCCGCATTTAATTTTGCTGCCACACTGGACTGTCCCATCATCTTTTTCTGGTAAAGTTAAAATCTTCTTTGGTTAAGTTTTATTTGATCGCTCAGATTTTGCCAGTATTTTTGTAGACTTCTTTCATTATCGTTATGTCTTATTTCAGTTATTATTTACATTGATACCATCTCTATAATATAAGAAATCCCTTGTATGAAAATCAGTTGCATTTTATGTAAGAGTATGTCAATGACAAATTATGTCTCCTCTCAAATGGGCAGGGAGACATTGGTTTTGGCATGTTTGTCTGTTTGTTCATCGCTAACCTTGTCTGGGCTATAACAATCCAACCCTTGCTTGAAAAGCATTTACTCTTCAATGTTATTGGTCATGAACTAAAGGTGCAACATAAGGGCATATCTTTAAGGTCAAGATCACCGTGCATCCATGTACAGGATTGGGAGACATATGCCTTATGTATTTGTCATTCTAGTCAAAAATAGAATGGCCTTTGACAAAAATATTTATGTAGTTAGGGGGTTTGAATGTCTTATTAGTTAGTCAAATCAAATCTGGTGACAAACATTGGACAAACTGTGACCTTAGGAAAATCCAAAAGTGGGATCAGGTGTCTTGGAGGAGTAAGCCTCTGAAGCTGCTTTATATTACAGTCATAAGAAAAATCAATTTGATCATTTTAAGTTTTCATGAATGTCATGAAGTTCTTCTTTATTTGCAGCAGAAACAATGGTTATGCTATTTCAACACCAACAAGTGACCAGTACAGAGGAGATGGGATAGGTATAGAAATTAAAGGGATTAATAATACCTTTACAGGGTACTGTTTTGTAGTGTTATCACATGTTGGATTCTCATACTTATGTGTTGATGTTAGATTGAATTACATGTATGTAGTTGACCAGTTTGTAGTTTAGTTTATGAAATTTGTAATCAATAAATCAAATCTAAAAAGTAAAAGAGCTAGCCAAAAAGACTTGATGATAAGTTTAGATGATAGATTGGTAGCCAAGAAACATAGTTTTAGAGGCTTAAAAAAGATGGAAATCTATTTCACATTATTGAAGCTATCAACTTTGCATTTACATATTTTTGTGCTCAATTTTAAACAGAAACTGTAGATGTGTAATTGACATGATGATTTCTCTTTCTCAAGATATAACTTTTTATTGTATTTTGTATCTTATAACTAGTAAGTATAGGTTTAAAACTTTGCAATTCAGAAGTTTAAAACCTGTTTATAGACATGTCTCACAGATGTGTAAGAACCAGATCTACTCCTTATATTTCCATGTATTCATCAAGTTAGTTGTAGCATTTCCATTTTACAGCTAGCCGAGGTCCAGGATATGGTATTAGTGCTGTACGTGTAGATGGTAATGATGTGTTTGCTGTGTATAATGTCACAAAGGCAGCAAGAGATATTTGTGTGAGGGAAAGTCGTCCAATACTAATTGAGGCAATGACATACAGGTAAACAATTTAGAAATACAGGTAGTATTAAGGTAGACAAAAGACAAAGGTGAGATGACTTTTAGTGTCAATACACAGGTGAGATGACTTACAGTGTCAGTACACAGGTGAAATGACTTATAGTGTCAATACACAGGTGAAATGACTTATAGTGTCAATACACAAGTGAGATGACTTATGGTGTCAATATACAGGTGAAATGAATTACAGTGTCAATACACAGGTGAAATGACTTATAGTGTCAACACACATGTGAAATGACTTACAATGTCAATCAATACACAGGTGAAATGATTTATAATGTCAATCAATACACAGGTGAAATGATTTATAATGTCAATACACAGGTGAAATGACTTTTAGTGTGAATACACAGGTGAGATGATCTTTAGTGTGAATACACAGGTGAAATGACTGATAGTGTCAATACACAGGTGAAATGACTTATAGTGTCAGTACACAGGTGAAATGACTTAGTGTCAAACTGTCAATACACAGGTGAAATGAATTATAGTGCCAATACACAGGTGAAATGACTTATAGTGTCAATACTTAGGTGAGATGACTTATATTATCAATTTCCCTGGGCTGTTGAAAGGTAGTCTTTATTTATTTCATTTCCCTGGGCTGTTGATAGGTAGTCTTTATTTATTTCATTTGGGTGTTGTATAAGGGTTAAATTCCATGGGTTGAAATTTTGCTTTCTCCTGACACTATCACATATTATATGGAATTTTGCGGATTGGGAGTAACATAAAATAACATCAGATTCTGGTAACCTTTGATATATCACACACACACACACACACACACACACACACACATATACATTGTATATATAATTTCATTAGAGCCTTATTCACTCTTTCTTATAGTCACAGATTTATCAACACCGTGTAGCGGATACTGTTCACCTGGAAATTGTTCGGCCCTGGTTATTGTTGCCCTTTTACGGCAGAAAACTTATTCACCGCACCATAAATTTGCCACCATAGTCTCTCATAAATAACATGTATATCTCTGCAATATTACTTAACTTGAAAATCTAGGTTACATTCTAAGTTCACCCTCTCATCTAAGAGTGAAAATTAAACAGGAGCGTAAGTTTCCAGGTGAATTGAATCTTGTATATAAAGACCCTCTTAGAGACACAACAAAACCCGTCCTGAGGTGGTCTTTATATAGAGGTTGATTTGTAAATAAATGGTACTATTGGGGACAGCAAAAAAACTGTCTTTGTGACCAGGTGGACTTTATACACAGGTGGTCGCTAAAGCAGGTTTTACTTTATACAGGTTATTGACACTGTGACATGTTCTTCTCCTGTAAAGTAATCCAGATTTTTTTCTTTACAAGCAAAGTGATTTTTAAATTTTACAATTAAGTTAAATGTCTTTATGTAATATGTTATGATGATCTGTATCATCTCAAATTCTGCTTCAGAATCGGACATCATAGTACATCAGATGATAGCTCCATGTATAGGAAGAAGGGTGAGGTTGTAGCTTGGGATGTTTATCATCCCATTGGAAGATTACGTAGTTATATGGTGGGAAAAGGTTGGTGGGATGATGACATGGAAAACCAATGGAAAGAAGAAGCTAAGAAAAAGGTATGTGGTGTTATTGGATAATTCAACATAGAATAATGTTTTAATTGTGATTACCATCTCACTGTTTATTTCCAATTTAGACTGAGATGTTACAATGTTATGATGTTATCAATTTAGAATATCTGTAAGGATCACACAAATACAGTTTACCATCTCACTGTTAATTTCCAACTAATGCTGAGACGTCACAGTGTTATGATGTAAACAATTTAGAATATCTACAAGGATCACACAAATACAATTTACCATCTCACTGTTAATTTCCAACTAATGCTGAGAAGTCACAGTGTTATGATGTAAACAGTTTAGAATATCTACAAGGATCACACAAATACAATTTACCATCTCACTGTTAATTTCCAACTAATGCTGAGACGTCACAGTGTTAAAAGTTTGAATAAACAGATCACACAAATAGAATATCTACAAGGATAACACAAATACAGTTTACTATCTCACTATTAATCACTATTAATTCCCAATTTACTCTGAGATGTCACAGTGTTATGATGAAAACAATTTAGAATGTCTGCATGGTTAATTTCCACTAATGCAAATACAGTTATGATGTGCTATGACAAGCAATATTTAGTTGTGTGTACAACTAATGCTGACTAGCCAGGGTTCCTGGCCCAATCTTACTTACATCGATAGGGCCAGGCATAATACTGAATCCATGAAAACCAAGTTAGAATCAGTGCACAAAACAGGACTGAAAATTATCTACCTGGGTTCCTGACCAAGATACCGGACATAGAAATGCGCATGCCCATATTAGTTAACAGAGAAAATGGCAATATCCATTCTTAGTATTCAAACAGGCAATCATGTCTGATTATTGTAAATGTAGTAAACAATCTACTTGCTTATATCTGTGGGATCTTTATTGTGTATTTTTACATCAAGCGTATAATACGCTGTAAATTCTCATATTACATCGATTGAGTATGGGGGCACCATGTTTGTTATGATTTGATGCTATCCCACAATTCAGTGCGGTGGAAAAGGTCATCTTGTCCAATCTGATAATCAAAGTGGTTGTATTCCACCTGGCTATACTGACAGCGTTAGCATCAGTGAGCCAGGATCCCAGGCTATGGGTGAACTAGGTCAATTGTCTAGATATGTACCGGTAGTAGAAATTTTTGCTATCCTAAAACCCAATTATAAAAACTGTTTAACTTCCTGTTGCTTATACAGTCAAACTTACATTAAAGGCCATCTCTATATAAAGGTTGCCTGCCTATAAAGGCCATTCAAATATAACTTTTTTTAACTTTTCATAATAAATAAACCTCCTGTCTATAACAGCTACTTTTGCTTTTTCCCTCAAATGGCCTTTATAGACAATTTTGACTGTACATACGTAAATTGAGGAGTTTTTAATGATGCATTAAGTAATTAGGAATTATTATTTTTATTTGAAGTAAAGCTTTATAAAGTTTTGATAAGATTTCTGGAATTTGGTTCAATTTTTTGTATCAAAATGAACTATAATATGATAAATATTACATCTACTTTTGTAGGTCATGGAATCTTTCGCAAAAGCTGAAAAGAAAAAGAAACCAAATCCAGAACTACTTTTTACTGATGTGTATGATAAACTGCCACCTCATCTTGAGAAACAAATGAAATTTATGAAAGAACATGTGACAAAGTACAAAGATCAGTACCCAGTAAATAATCATGATAGTTTCTCCTCCTGATGATCTGCATAGTTACAGGAAATAGAAACAAACACATGGAGGACTAAGATCACAATATTAAAATTAGCTGAAGCAAATCAACTGTGATTGGCTCTATTTCTCTCAGTGATATATCATTAGATAGGTAGAAATTTCCTTTGTTTTTTCTTGAATGAATTTTAGTGAAATTGAGTGGAAGTAATTTGGAAGTATAGAATTTGATGAATACAACGAAAATAGTGATGTCCTTTTTTTGGTTAAAAAAAAAAGACAAAAATACTGGTATTTCACAGTAATTAGATTTTAGTCTTTGCCTATAAGAGACTGCAGTCAATTACATGATATTTTATGTATTGGCTATATTACTCTCTATATGATATTACATATATATAACAAAAATGCATAATTTAGAATATAAGGATATCTTTGAACAAAATTATTGACCTACAAAATCATGTTTTAGGTAAAGTATTGTAGGTTCATTCATCTATCATTTGGTTCATGAAAAATTTGCTTAAAGGATTGTCACAGAAATTCACAGATGACTATTGTAACTGTGGCTTCAACAGTTTTCAAAGAAGAAAATCACATGATAGAATACATTTATATCTGGTTAAAATACATGTATATTTAATTTTTGAGGTAACTTGTAATCTAGTTCACGTTTTGTACAGGAGCTGTGCTCTCTATCACAGACATTGTTATTGTGATACAAGGAGGAGGAAAATGTATTGAAAAACCTCAGTACTCACCTGAAACTCCCTTTTAGGTACCTTGGAGACTCTCCATGTAAAAACAATGCTCAATAATCATGAATTAACCAACCAATAAATAAAAGTTAGATTTCTGTTGGTCCCAACTTCATCCTGTGATGTTTTTGTGAAGTCTGAATATATTACAATTAGGTACACAAAAAAACCTATATAAGGTTGTACAAATGCTGACAGGCAGAGGGTTCAAAAGTTGTTACCTATCTTTTACCTACCTATAGTTGTTTCTGTATTTATTTTGCACCCTATTTGTGCTTTATCTACATGTATAACCAATCACACTTGTATGTGCACACATATATCAGTAGTCAAACAATGCTGACATTGTTGTATAATGACTAGTGATGTGGACATGATTTAAATCTATTTCCTGTCAACAGTAATATAATATTTGCTTCTAGTCAGTCACACAGATTTTGTAAAGTACTAATGATAAGTAGTTATTATTCACTCCAGAAAGATTGTTGGTTTTGAAGGATGGACTTTTTTTATATAAAAATCATGTGAAGAATCTCAGAAGTTTTATGTAACTTAGCTGTCCACATATTGTAATGATTAAAAACTCAATCGGAAGATATTCTATGTGTCTGCATTTCCAGTATAGTTCCATAGAATTTCGGAAACATTCCATGAAAGACTTTCAAGGAAACCAGTACATGTCGGATTGAAAACTGTCCGAAATCTGAGCATGATATAAAAATATCAAATTCATAAAATCTTTACAAATGTATTAATGATTGTGCTTTTTAAGGGAATTTATCCAATCAGGGCTATTGTACTTCAATTTATATATTTGCATTTTCAGAAATATAACTTACTTGTATTCCAGATTTTCTTATTCTAATATATCTAGACAGTTTATTTTTCTTTTGCTGATAAAAATTGAGAAAACCTGAGAATACTGTACTGTTATAAAAATATAAAATTAATTTATTCAGGTGATGTTTATTTTCACAAGCTGGTATATGGAAAAAAATTGCTATTACTCCATATTTCTGTCTCAGAAATAGAATATTAAAGTAAGTGAAATGAATTCTTATCTAAACAGGTCTCTATATATCTCAATTTGATGCTTTTTGATCTCATCAAATGTTTTATTTAATAATTTTTTATAGACATTTACACTTGCCTATGTAATGAGAGATAATGCTAATTGTATGTGAATTTAATGTTTCAGTGCGTTTTCTAGTTGTTGCACATCCAGATAATATTTCGCCTGAAGTCACCAAATTTACTCAGAACTCAAGCTCAACTAACTTTTCAGCATCTCATGGTGAAACACACCAATTTCATAATGCAACTGGATATGTTAGTATAAATGCATATAATGATGAATACATGTATTATTGCTCATTTGAAGAAAACCATAAAAAATAAAAATACATACTCAAATTTTTTCCATGCATTTATTCATTTTTACAGGAAAAAAAGTGTGACCCATCATTGTTTATGTAAATGATGAAGAGGTAAAAAAATTAGAGGTTTTTGTTTTTACAAACAACTATACTGTCCAAAATAATAAAACAAAAGTTGAGTAGAGTGTTGAGTAAATTTGGTTACTTCTTGCCCAGGTATATATCTTTATGTCTGGTAATTATGCACATCCGGTAATTAGATGCATATGATGATGTAATCAATAAATGTACGACAGTTTAACTCTCCTATGTACAAAATAGCCAGCTACATCAAACAAATTGCCAGTTGGACTTTTGTAGTACTCTTGTTGTTGACCTTGCTGTAAACAAACTTTCTATCAAATATAGGTTTCCCGTGACTCATTTTCCTGTATGCCTATAATGTGAGTGTAATGATGAAGATGATCAATGTGGTTGGTATGGTTTCTAGTATATTTTATTTTGCCAAAACATTTGCATATCTAATCATGCAAAATTTACTTATCTTACTGATGTCTCTTGGGTGCAGTAGACGAATATGTGCCAGTTATGTTTAGTTTATATATGTATATGATATACTTTGTTTTGTTTTTGTGTGAATAATGATAAGAAAATAAATTATAGATATGAGGAAGTTTTATTATTTTTATTGCAGTACAGATTTGATACTGTTATCACTATGGAGTCTGTTGAAAAAAAATATCATTACTGCATTATTGTAAAAACTACACCCTGAATCAAGACTTTCAGGGGGGAAAGGGAGATTTGTGAATTTCTTTTATAAACAAGCATACTTTGTGAGTGCCTTTTATAAACAATCTTACTTTGTGTGTTCATTGTAGATAAAATCTCACTGTAAAAAATCTCACAATTATAATTACATTGTGAGTTCTTTATATAAACAATCTCACTTTATGAGTTTGATATCAAACAAGCTCACTTTGTGAATTCCTTATATAAGCAATATCACTTTGTGAGTTAATTACAATCTCACTTTGTGAGTTCCTTATATAAACAATCTCACTGAGTTAATTATAGTTACATATAACAATCTCACTGTAAGTTCATTATATATAAAAAATCTCTCTGTGAGTTCCTTATATTAACAATCACTTTGTGAGTTCCTTATATAGTCTCATTTTGTAAGTTCCTTATATAAAGTCTCACTTTATTAGTTCCTTATATAAAGTCTGACATAGTAAGTTACTTATATATTAAGTCTCACTTTGTGAGTTCCTATTACAAACTGTCTCACTTTGTGAGTTCCTTGTGTCATAGGGTTACTTAATGATTTTAATATTTTGTATTATTTGTCTGTAATTTGTCTCACTTGTTTGTGAGTGCTCTTTTACAGAGACTGTCCTCAAGCACTTTGTGAGAGTTACGACATTTGTATAAACCGTCACTGTGCTTTTTGAGAGAAACTAATTACCATGTTTACTTTGATAAGAAATAATTTTTGATTGAAAATCAAAACATGAGAGAAGAATGTGCACCATTCACTACAAAAGTTATTTGTCTTTCCAAGAAGTTCAAAGCTTCTAGGGGTTAAAAAACTAGATTCTACCAGGGAAAATATCTCCGGTCAGCAGCCATTACATTTTACATGTACGATGGTCCGCTCTGCAAGACTTGCAGTTTTTTTTTCTTACCCTGTACGTTAATCATTGTGAATTTTGTGTCTGTAAAGTGTCGGATGCCCATAAATTATATACTTGTGTTTGCTGTTATAATTAGAAATATTTTACCGGTGTATCTGAATTTGGCATAAACTCACTTTAGCTACATCTATGTTTTGCTTTGTTTCTTTGTATAGTTTTTTGACTAATGCATTTTGTATTAAGGCAACTGTTCATGTAAAAATAAAAAAAAAAATTGCATTAAAAAATTGAATAACTAAATTATTTACAAATAATAAGAAAAATATGATTATCTTAATTGGTACTAACTTTTCTAAAAACTTTATTATTAAAGTGGTTTTAAGCATATATGTGCTTTTTACTCTGCTGAAAAATCCATAATTTACACTAACCATAGTATAGTTGAATTATAACATAAATTATAGAAATGATGTTTTAAAATTTCAATTTATTTAATATGATGAACACATGTGAATAACAACAATTGTGCGAAGTTTGAGAGAAACCAATCAGTTGGGAGGTCTCATTGAAATTTTAAAACAGGATGTGAAATATCATATCCTGTACATGTGTATTGTGGTTATATGCTTTGAAAGTTTTGAATGATGACCCTCAATACAAAGTTATCACAAAAGCAGAGTATGATACTCTGTTGGCAAAGAAAAATCTTACAAGTACTCCTAGGTTTCCTAAACCTATGACACCTATAGGTAGGGGAAATAATTTTCGATTTCCTGCTTTATTTCAACAATCACCAGTACCTGTTGGTAATAAACACTTTGTCACACAATACTTCTGTAAATCATTTTAGTTGTCCAAACATGCTGGTCCCACACACACATATTCTCTCTCGCCCCTAACTTGCTCAGCAGAAATGTTGAGAAAGCTTTTTAAACAATTAATGGAGTTAAAAAGAGATCGAATTCGTACATCAACAATAATTTTGTTTGTTGAAAATGTTTATGGAGCTGATGGACATATATATAGAGGCAGAGAAATCTATACCTTATTTAACTGAACAAACCTTTAATGTACCAATACTGGTCACACCTGTGTCTAAATATAAAGAAAAGGTTCCAGTTATCGTAGGAACAAATATCATTAGACCAATGGCCAATAAACAGGATATTAAGTGCATCAATTGGGCAGTGGAGCAGAAACAGGACCAAGATATTGCTACGGTTATTGACTTGGTAATCAAGGGAAGTAAGCCTAGGAATTATATTAGTCGGTATACTCCAGTTGTTCAGAAATACTTAAGAGAGTGGTGTAAACTTCGTATTGTAGATGATATTTTAATATAGAATATCTACAGTTGATGGACATGAGGTTAAACAGATTGTGTTACCTCATAGTATGAGGGATCGTGTATTTAAGGGGTCTTCATACTGATATCGGTCACCCAGGACGTGATAAAAAAGGTTACTGCAAAAGCCCTGTTCGACAATTTCATTTACCATTATAGCTTTCCAGACGTCTTCACAGTGACCAAGGCAGAAATTTTGAGAGTTACTGTAATCAGGGAATTACAAGGTATTCAGAAATCCCGTACTACCCCATATCACCCAATGGGCAACGGTATGGTTGTTGATACCGATTCAGTCAGACACTCATTAAGATGTTAGGTACATTACAGGATGATGAGAAGTCAGACTGGAAAAGTTACATTGCTCCTCTTGTACATGCGTACAATGCTACCAAACACGAGACAACAGGATTTTCTCCTCACTACTTGATGTTTGGGTGGCACCCCAGGCTAGCTGTCGATGCTTATCTTGGTATTAATCAGCCTGTTGAGAATACCAGTACAAGAGTAACATATGTACAGAAGTTGAAGAAACGATTACAGTTTGCCTACCAAGTTGCAATATCTGAAGCAGAGAAAAGGAGTTCCAAGTACAAGTGTTATTATGATGCAAAGGTGAGAGATTCAAAACTAGAAGAAGGCGACAGAGTTCTGGTAAGGAATGTTGGGGTTAAAGGCAAAAAACAAGTTAGCGATAAATGGGGAAAGGAACCATATGTGATTGTTGATATACCAGATGTAAACCTGCCTGTTTATAAGGTCAAAAGGGAAAATGGACAAGGTGAAGTTAGGACCTACATCGTAACCTTCTACTTCCATTTATGGCGATTGAACCAGATTTTTCACCATGTAAAACAGTAAAACCTAAGGGTATAAAGAGGCAAGGAAGTAAACTATGCAAAAGTCAAGGTAAAGACACAGATTCTGATACGAATAGTGAATCAGAAGACTCCGGAGATTATTTCTAGGTATATAATACCAGCAAGACGTACAACTGGCTGCAGACAGGTTGAACCTTGCAGATTTCAGAGTCAGGTTTCTGACCATGTTACGAATAATTCGTCTCATGCAAACCGAGAATCTGTTGTCGCTAATAGTAGTGAACCAAGATTAGATAACTCCAGATGTACACAATTACATCGAAGTAGTAACAGTGTAGTAAATAAATTCATACAATGAATTGAATGTAAGTAGTCCGTCAGAGGTAATGGAGAGACCTAAGAGAAACCGTAGACCTCCAAATCGATATGGTGAATGGGTCATGGCTATGGGTACTTCAGTACAAGAATACAGAAAGTGAAGTTTTTGGTCTAATTTATTTCCTTAAATGTAACAATCTTGAAGACCTTGTAAATAACCAATTTTTATACATTGATACATATGGTAAATTGCCTAATTTTATATTTTCAGAGCTGAACTTGAGGTGATAACTGCAGAAACAGTTGTTTCCCTTTGATAAATTTTGTTTGTGTGAAATATTATGGCATTAAATATTCAGTAATCATTGATTTATTTCAGTTACTGTGTTTAAATTCAATGTTACATAGTTAAATAATCTGAATTCATGATTGAGATTTTATTTCAGATGAAAAATTTTCTTGACAAAATGATATTTTATTTCAGTTTTCTTTCATTTCTTTTGTTCCAGATATGTGAATTGAAATGCCAGGAGTCATTTTTTCCAAGAGGGGAAGAATGTCATAGGGACAAAATATTAATTATATATTTACTTAATGATTTTAATATTTTGTAATTAATTTGTCTGTCAGTATTTGTCTCCGTTTAAGTCCGTAGTAAATTATTGTTTTCTTGTTAGTCCGTCACTGTATGTTATATGCTCTATTGTCTATATTGTTATGTCATGTGATGTTATGTATTATTCGTATTTTGTTGGTCGAGAGATGTTAGGTCCAAGTAAGAGAGTGGTCAAGCAAGATTTGTATGAGTTTTTCCCGCATTTTTTAACTAACTTACGACATTGAGATGAATGCATCAGAACAGAAAAGATGTTTTAGCGGTCAATGCTAAATTATATGTCTGAATAAGTTCATTTATATGGTGAGTTAAACTTATTTTAACTTATGAACTAATTATCTATTCATAAATTTATCATTTAATATAAAATAATGAAGTGTATAAACTTCCTAACATTTAATTATGATACTTATGTCGTATGAAAATAACATAAATATAAATATACATATATTTTTGTCTATACAATATCACTTTTGAATTTTACTATACTACAGTAATATATTGCATCATTATGAGTTTGTATGAGAGAAGAATGTAAGAATATTTACTTTAATTTTTTAGGTCACCTTCTTGTATAATAAACGGTGTAAAGAATACAAAAGTTATTTGTCTTTCCAAGAAGTTCAAAGAACCTGTGACACTTGTATAAACCCCAAATCATGTCTGTAAATAGATGCCCATATTATATTAAGATCTGTGGCATAAACTCACTTTAGCTACATCACTTTGTATATTTTGACTAATGCATTTTGTATTGAGGCAAGTGAAAAAAAAAAAGAAAAATATATTATCTTAAATTTTATTATTATTTTAAGCATATATGTGCTTTCCTCTGCTGAAAAATCCATAATTTACACTAACCATAGTATAAATTATAACATAAATTATAGAAACATAATTTTAAAACAGGAATATTCTCGGGAGTCCAAACACACACACACATATTCTCTCTTGCCCCTATCTTTTTAAAAAGAGATTTCGTACATCAACAATCCAGTGGCCAATAAACTAAAGAAATAAAAGCATATGCAAATAAGTACTGTATATAACAATGCAATAAGCTGTTAGAAAACATTTTCCAATTTGATTGGCTGTAACAGATCTGGTCACATTGATAAAATCAAATTTTTATTTTTATCCAAGATATGACTACAAGAGATACACAATTATTCTGTACTGAAACCATCTGGTTATTGAAAATTAGATTTTATTTTCTGTTATAGTTATCTCTTGAAGAGAGATAATTTTACCGATATGACATTAATTTTATAGGTAAATTACACACACTTCCAAACTTCGGAATTATATAACTCTTGATTAAGCGTACATGCTTGGCAGTGTTCACTAAAGTTGTACATATAATGTTGAAATGTACACCGAAATGCTAACAGTACAGCAATTATATGTTGCAAATCAATAAGTTGACAATGTTCTCTGACGTTTGGACATGCAAACCAAAGTACAAAATTTTGACAGTGTGCAATTTGATTTTCATATTTACACCTAATGTAATGACGTGTTGGACAGTGTTCTCTAAGATCTTGACAAGTACATCACATTGCTGTTGTGTACAAAATGTTAACAGTATGTACATCAATGTATAGATAAGTGCATCAAAGTCCTGATAAGTACTAAATTTTGATAGCGCACATCAAGTTTTATACATATTGATTTTGACAGCATATATCAGGGTTAATACATTTACATTTTGGCAGCATAGCCTAAATCAAGCTACATTTTGGCAGCATAGCCTACATCAAGATTTAGATATTTACATTTTGAAAGTATACACTGGGATATATACATTTACATTTTGGCAGCTTAGCCTACATCACTTTTTAGACATTTACTTTTTGGAAGCATACATCAGGGTTTATAAATTTACATTTTGGCAGCGTAGCATACATCAAGGTACATTTTGGCAGTGTGGCCAACATAATGTTTTAGACATTTACTTTTTGAAAGAATACACCTGGGTTTATACATTTACAGTTTGGTAGCATAGTCTACATCAAAGTACATTTTGGTAGCGTAGCCAACATTGACATTTTGACACACAAAGGTAACAGACATACACAACATATTTCCTGGCAGAAAATTTGAACTAGTTTGACATAAAATTTGAGCAAAAATAAAATGCCATTATGACAAGGATAATACAATATAGGAAATAAGATATTGGTAATGGTACATTTTGGCAATAAGTGAGAGGTAAATTCTTTATGTATACATTCTGTTTACATGTACAATAATACAAGTAGTGTTAAATGATTTTTACAAATAATACACATATATCTAGGCTTATATGATGTTTGAATATAAATTCCATTTTATGGAAATCTGACATTAATAGATTTAAGATGGCCATACATGATAATTTATTCAATAACTTAGTTTGAAGAAAACTTAGTGAAGGAATGTAAATTCTGCGAAAATGTCTTCTAAGCCTTCAAACTGATTGATAGAGAAAAATGCACATTCTGATTAAGATTACCTGTACACGCGTACATATGTAGATAACATATTTTACAGGAACAATGGTGAACGAGTTTTGTTGGAGAAACACTAAGCCCCCCGAGAGGTAAGCCATTCATTGAGGTTTTAAAGTCCCATAACTCTGGCAAATATAGCTGAATGTTAGCTATAATCAATCTCATCCTATATCTTGTTGATATAAAGTTCCCCATCAAAATTTATCAACATCTGAAGAAAGAAACTGACTTTGAAAATACAAATGTTTTATACATGAGCCCAATGTACATTTGTACAAAGGTGTCGCTGTATAGTCATAATTATTTTTTCCACAAAAAGTGACTCATGCTTATTTAAAGAATCGTTATTATTTGTGGATGTTGAAAGGTAGCTACATAGTTAAGTACTAATGAAACTATTTAGACAGGCCTCACAATGGCATGTAAATGACCTTTTAATTTTTTAGTTTGGCACGAGTTTCTAAGACTTACTGTCTGCGCAGCTGACTTCAGAAAATTGGAAAATCGTCCACAGTTCTTTTATTATATCATCTATGACATAAGTTTTACTTCTTCCCAGTTTTTAATACCAAGCATCCAGTATCCCCCAAAATAATTTTTGGTTGGCAGTTTCCCATGCTAACTTCACATTGCAGTGTCAGTGCCATATTTAGAACTGTACATGTCAACAAGTTAAGAGGAGAGTGCCGGATGACAATTCTTTTATCATTATTTATTCATCACTCATACTTCATATTTAAAACATTCTGTCAGTCTTTTTTAACTTGATTTATATATAATTTAACTTCTTTTGTTATTTTTTCGTTCATTAAAGTAGAAGGCCGAGACCGCTTTTGCAATCGACAGAATGTTACGTACTTGTTGAAAATTGGAACTGTCCACATCTGACTTCATCGAGTACACACAGGAATTCCCTCCAACATTATTTTAACATTGCGAACGATCGCCCCAACTCTATTTGAATCATTTTCACTCAATCATTTGTACTGATAATGATGAGAGATAACATTTTGATTATTAGACATCTTATTTCAGCCATCATTATGCACTGTAATGTCATTGCATTCGAAATATCAAAGATTTCTGAAGTGAGCCACATGGACAGTAGAATCAATTATCATTATGCATTTTCACAATTTAACTTCACTGAGCATTTTACTAATGTCATTTAGACTTGGTATCATTATCCATTATTCATTTTCTCAATTCGACCTCATTGAGCAATTTAATCGAGTTTCTTCAAGAAAAGTCTTGACATATACGGTAGATTATATGAGCCAAGATACAGAACGCCATCTTTGTCTTCAGCCTCACTGACACTTGGGAGCACTTTTCCAGTTGGATCATGGAGACTCCGTAATATCTTTCCATTTTCATCCACTTCTATCAACATTCCGTACTTAGGTAACATATTCAGTATGGTATCAAGAGGAATTGTCTGGAAAGGATATTTATATTGGTTATATGTATGATATATACAATCCAGGTCAATTTGAAAAGTACTGTTCACCTAAAAATTTTCATTCCTGTTTAATTTTTGCCTTTTTTTATCCCTCGATGAGATGACGAATTTTAAATGAAAGTGATTAAGTTAAAATACTTGAAGTACAGACATACATGAGACTACATGTATGTTGATTTATGGAGAATTTAAGATGAGGTGAATATGCTTTCTGTCAGTTGTAAAAGGGCGAAAAATAACCAGGGGCAAAAATAACCATGGGGAAAATTATCCAAGTATACAGTAGTACAAAAAAGAAAATTAAAAAGAAGTTTGTTTCTCAAGCAATTTTCAGAAAATATATATTTCAGAATTTAAGAATTGTTATGCCTGTGTACGTCTCTTTTTGTTATTGTACATCAATCTAAGTAGTAAAAAAATGAAAGAAATTTTTTTTGAAAAAAAAAACCCACAGCTTATGCCTCTTTAAAATGAGTATGATGTTTGCGTTTAGGACAAATGCTAGAAAATAAAGACCGGTTACAATCAGGAGTTGTGAAATGCAGCTGATACTAGAAAGAACAAGTGGAACCAATGGTCCCAATGGCTATCCTATCTGAGTTTAAAGTTAAAATCATAAATTTCACACACAAATGATCAAATGTCTGTTTGTTAAGTAACTGGAGAAACAGATTTGTGGATCATAAAGTTCACCATTGACAAGGTACAATTGATTTCCTCTTTATCATATTCTGTATTGAAGATGATAATATTTTATTTTACCTTCATAATAATGCTTCTCAGCCAAGGTTTGTCTGCACAGAAATCTGTGAAACTAAATTTATCAGATCTTCTGACAAGGGCTATGCCAACCCAGTATCCACCACTGCTGCTTGGACGTATGTTATCAGGAAGTCCTGGTAAATTGTTATTGATTATCTCTAATTCACCCTTTTTGGGCCCCTTTAAATGATACCTGTAAAAATATGGATGTTTTTGAGTCAAAGGTAAAACTGAGGACATAGCAGGGGTGATTGCTTAATTCAGCTGGCACAAGGTAATGTGATTTTTGTTTAAGCTCACTAACCAGTGAAGAAAGCAACATAATAATTAAATCCTAATATTTATGACAGAAAAGTAGCGTAACAATCATGGATATCGGCAGATAAACCAGTCCAATAGCTAGCTTTTGTGGTTGGACAGTTGGTGTTTATATTCATGTTCTGAAGTTAAGCAAAGGAGAGTGTGGTCAGTATCTGGATGGGTGACAATCTGATGTGATGCACTCGGAAGATCCCCCAATGCTTGCTACAGTATCTAGTAATATCTGTCAGCAGACAGGTTTCTTTTACCCATGTATTGGCCCGTATGGTAAACCCAGTGACACATGTACTTAAAGGCATACAAGCTGTCAAAATAGATTTTCTTGTTTGTAAAAAAATTTCAAATATTCCAAGTTTTATATAAATAAAATGTTCTTAAAAATCCTGGGTTGAAAAAACTTATTATAATGTCATCAAATTTGTGAAAAGCAATCAAATGTGAATAATGGTCCAGTAAACATTGGATTCTTTCAAAGATGGAAGTAATATCGATCATTGGCAGATTTCATCCTTTGTAGGCAATATATACACGATATGTTAAAAATTTCTACTGTGATATACTGTATACAGGGAAATATTTGCCCCCAGTTTTATTTTCCCCCCTTTTGCCCTCATTGTCAATGGGCGAATTCAAAACTGGGCAAATTCAAAATAATGAATTCAACTATTTTTAATAATAAAAGTCTGGGCAAATTTAAAACGGCAAAACTGTTTGCAAATGCATTAGGGTGAAAATAACACTGTATACAGTATCTTTTTTTTAGATTTTTTAATTAAAGTTCAGGTCTGATTTTTCATCAAAATGACTGTCTGTATGCCTTTAACTCATTTACCCCTAAAGACACATTTGAACTGGTCAAAGTCATTGATTTACAGAAGAGTCCATTGTTTCTCAGGGGTTGATGAGTTAATATCAGAATGAGTGACAAAGCAACAGTCTAAATAAGTAATCCAGGATCAAAAAGTTTAAATGAAATTTTACAAATATCTTACGTCAATAAAAAAAAACTCACTTAAGAAGTCTTGCCATAGTTGTCTCACAAATGAGGATAAAGTCTTCATTCTTTGACAACTGTACACCGTTAGCGAAAGAAATGCCACCACTGATTACTTCTGACATTGTATTAGTAGCTGGATCAAACTTCAGCAACCTGAAATATTCAAATTAATGGTAGTTGCATGTTAATGCATCTTGAAGGCTATATAAAAAAAAGGACAAAGGACAACTGCCAACAAAAGCCATCCCAAATCAAATACAGAGAAGTTTATCTTTACCTATGCTAAATGTATAGAAAAGTTGCCTACAAAACCGATAACAAAAGTAAAAACAAGAGGCCCAAGAGGGTCTCAATCGCTCACCTGAGAACCATCTACAAATGTGGAAAGAAGACCAAGAAGAATATGTACATGCAGGCTGGTCTGGCCAAGAAACATAAATATTACTGTTTTAAGAAATTCATAAAAAATTCTGGAAATCAAATTTCGGCAAAGTTCTTGCACAAAAACATTTCTTCAACTATATACAAGTAAAACACTTCAATGCATCATTGTGAATGCAAGGGGAGATAATTGAGGAAATCATGAAAAAGTTAATGAAAATGACAAAGTCTGAAAAGACCTCAAAAACGCATCAAAAATTAATATTCCGATTTCTATGAAAAATACAAACTGAAATCATACATCCATGGAGATCACCCAGAAACAATCCGTTTTTCAATTCATGTAGTGGTTCTGGAGAAGAAGCTTTCCAAAGAGGTACCTTTTGGGACCTATTCTGCCCCGCTCTGGATCCACCCCTGGGCCAATCTGGCTGTAAACTACACACTTGGTAAAGGACCTTGAGCAATTGCTTCTTTTAAAGTTTCGCCAAAATTCCTTCAGTAGTTTTGAAACAAAAGCTGATAGTGTGAAAAATGCACCACCCTCTTTTTTGCGGTCTTAAAAAATTCATAAAAAATTCTAGAAATTAAATATCTGCAAAATTCTTGCACAAAAACATTTCTTCACCTAATTACAAGTAAACACATTAAATGAATGCATCAAAGTGAATGCAAGGAATTGAAGAAATCATGCAAAAATGAATGAAAATGGCAAAGGCTGAAAAGACCTCAAAAATGCGTCAAAAATTAATATTCTAATTTTTATGAAAAATACAAACTTGAATCATACATTCATGTAGATCACTCAAAAACAATCCGTTTTTCAATTCATGCAGCGGTTCAGGAGAAAATTTTTAAAGAGGGGTACCTTTTGGGACTATTCTGCCCCGCCCTGGATATACCCCTGGGCCAATCTGGCTGAAAACTACAAACTTGGTAAAGGACCTTGAGCACTTGCTTCCTGTCAAGTTTCTTTAAAATCCCTTCATTGGTTTCAGAGAAAAAATTGAAAATATGAAAAGTTTACGGATGCTGAACAACGGACGGGGAGTGATCACAATAGCTCACTTGAGCCTTCAGCTCAGGTGAGCTAATAAGAGATTGATACAGGGGGAGAAAGAGCATTACACTTTATGTCAGTGTCCTTCAGGGCCTAAACAGTCACTTGAGTCCATTTCCATGGTCCTATAGGAGTCATCCACTTAAAATTTCCAACATATTAAGCCCTGTCCCTTGGGAACATCGCCTACCAAGCTTAGTTAATATCAGCTGAGAGATTTTTGAGAAGTCAGTTATGCAAAAATACCAGACAATAGATTGAAGCACAACTGATGATAGCAAAATGGCTATAAGTCACATAAAGTCTGTTCTGATTAGATCAGGTGACCTAAAAATAATCCTTCAGTAATCTTACCGCCCAGATGATTCTGCCTCCATAACCTGATAACGATTGTGTCGTCTGTCCCACTTGGTGGATGAATCTGTTAGATACATAGTTCCATCCTTCGCAATAGTTATATCATTCAACAGCATGACATTTTTACCATTAACAGGCTGTCTTGACCATAGCTGAGTATAATCACCTGTGAAGCAGTATAATACAGCAAATTATAGTTTTCTTAGAAGTCAACTTTAAAAACATCCAGTTAAATGATTTAATTTGGTGCAATCAATATAAAGCACTGTGGCATGCAGTTTAAATTTAGCACAATGAACATGAATGACCAACATCTAAGTACTTATGTTCATATTAACTTGTCAATATTAGCACAACCTATTTTGTCTATATAAAAATTAGTTTTATGACTAACTGAGTACCCTACTGGGGCCTCTGTGGTTAGAGCATTGTGCATTACACCATGATGTCTCTTACCTCTAGTCAGCAAGGGTTCGAGTCCTGCTGTAACCTAAGCTGATTTAGGAAGAAAGTTTGCCAGTTTACTTGCCGACTCTTCCAGCTACATTGTAACTAGGTTTTCTCCTTGATTACACAAAACTGGCCATCATCATATAACAGAAAAATTGTCATGTGTGTAAAACACCATTCAAACAAACAGTAACCAGTTGAATGAACTTATTGAACCCCATTCCTGGTATTAGGAGACAATTGTAGAAGACTGAAGGCCACAGCAAATTTATTTGACACGTCATTAAATCTAAGATTTTACCTGTAGCAACATTTACTCTATACAGTCCAAGATAGGTATCTATAACAATCAGGTAGCCATCTTTGTCTAGCCTCATTCCAAGTGGTCGACCACATGTAGGCTCATCCTCAAAGCCACCTGTAAATATATATGAAATTCTCTGTTTCATTACAATGGGGGTAGTGAACATGTCAGGCAAATCAGAACTTTGGTAAATAGCAAAACAAAAACAAAAAGACAAAATTTACGCTGTTCAATCTCTGATCTGCTCTGTTCACTCTGCTCTGTTCAGTCTTCACATATACAAAGCAAATGCAACAGTCTCATTTTCACACTCTCATTTGCTTTGTTCAGTCTCTCATCTGTTCTGTCCAGCCTCTCATATGCTGTGTTCAGTCTTCACATATACAAAGCAAACTATATAGCCTTATTTTCTAAGCAAAGCCTCTCGTCTGTTCTGTTCAGTTTTCACATATACAAAGCAAACTCTACAGCCTTATTTTCTACGCAAAGCCTCTCGTCTGTTCTGTTCAGTCTTCACAACATCAACACAGTACAAAACAATCAGGAATTATTCCCTTCTTTAAATTTTGATTACATTCACCATTTCTTTTTAATTTTGTATCAGTCATTAAATGTACCAGTATATCACCCCCTTCCTATCAGATAGCACTTGATATCCCTGAAATCTCATCCCTGTATATACAAATTGTCATCCTTATTTTTAGATGCATAGTTGTACAATTTGTAAATGTAACTTGTATGTAAATATTATCTCTTACCACAAGGATCTTTTCCAAATTTTGCTAACACTTGCTTCTCTCCCCTGTATATATGAAGGACTTTGCCATCAGCTGTGCCAGTATATATATGTTCTGTAACAACAAAATCATCTTTATTACCAACAGTAAATAAAAAACCTAACAAGTTAACATGAACGAATGCACACATACACACAAGCACATGCACACACACACACACACACACACACACACACACACACACACACACACACACACACACACACACACACACACACACACACACACACACACACACACACACACACACACACACACAGGTGCACACTAAGAACCTTTCATGTGTAATCATAATTACATGAAATGGTCAAATGAAAGCAAATACATGTATCCATTTTTTTCAATCTGCTAAACATAAAAAAATACAAGTTGTGCTAGAGAGAATTCTATTACTAATCAAATATTTTCATATACATGTTGCCTATGTAATAGAATGGACAGAATTTACATATGTTCTGTTTGCTCAAAATAATCACTAATAACATTAAAAAAATGTTTTTCACTTTAGAATTACTGATCTGAGATGAAATTCTCACCTCCATCGACAACAATTGACTCTGGGCCACTGACTTCATTTTCAAATATTCTTTCTGCCTTTTGCAGGTGAGTATTCGGCGCAAGAACTCCTTCAAACTTAGGCGGTGGTGGATACCTACACAGAAATACCTAAGTAATCATCAAGTAATGACAGGTTATGATACTTATCAATCATCATTGTCAAGTATAAAGTGTAAACACCAAAATGTTATCAGAAGGTCAGTTCAAGAGGCGATATAAAAAGTTTTATTTGACTTAGTTATATACCTCTAGATCAATTAAGGATGTAATGTAATGAATGATGAGAGTTAATAATTATGGTTGTATGAGCTTTAACTGAATATTTCCTCTCAGGACTTCTTGTTTAGATTCTATAATATCAACAATGACTGTATAATAACTTATCAATACCTGTACTTGTTTCTGTGGCACACTCATAAAAAAAGCCCTTACAGCAAGATTTAAATGATTGTCTCCCCTTACAAAACATCCTCTACCACACAACAAGTAACATATTCCCTACACAAACTTACTTATAATCAACTGGATCAATAGGAGATGGAATTATCATGATCACAACAGGGGTCAACAGCAGTGCTGCTAATAAACCAGTACAAGCAGCTCGCCACCATCTAAAAACAGAAATAACAATACTGATTTAACAAAAATATTTTTAAATGCTGGTAGATGTAGGTTTATTACATACTGTATAAATCATTTGTATTTTCAATAGTCTTTTACCTGGTACATAAAATTAGAGTAGAACCTCACAATTAAGACCACCTAACTGAAAGTGGTCTGATTAGCAAGGTGGTCTCTAAAGTAAGAGACTCACTACTTATCCAGAAATTTCCAAGAGACTGATAATTTATGGCCTTAAATGTGAAGTAGTCTCCAAAGCAAGGTGGCCTTGAGATGATCTACTGTATTAAACAACAGTGCTAATTTCTAAATTTTATATTTAAAAGGTCTCAGTCAATATTTAAATGATTTAATTATTTACTCTCATCCGTCACCTTAATAGCTGTTAGCTCACTTTATTGAAACTTGAATGTGATCACTTTAATGGTGGTCATATTCAGAATCTTTTTGCATGTGGTTAACCATATATTTACTCACCCCCCAAACTTGCCTGATTGACCTAGTTCCACTGATAATTATATATGCTCCATGTCCTACTGTAACTGTTCTGTATATGTATATACCATGTTTGCAGGCATAGTAATAATTTAATGGCAGGTCGAGTTTTTGCGAAATGATTTATCTGATGAGACATAAAGAGACTGAACGAAGCAACTACAGATGCGGATGCGGGTGTTTTTGTTACAGAAATTATGTAAACTTAAATTTACTTGAACAGGTTGTGTATGCTATGTAAATCATTTTATGAAAACTAACTTTCATGGATTAAATGCAATTGGTTCTGACTTGAACAATTCATCTCCAAAGGTGTCATACACTGTACACTTTATTTTGGTTGTTTTATTTTTAATGATAATGTAGTTACCATTTTGTTAAGAGTGAACTATCTAATTAACCTTCAGTTAAGATTAGGAGGATCTATACCCCTACCTTGAGGGTACGACAAAGGAATCTTATCGCGAGGATTGAGATACCTTTGTTTTACCCTCAAACTAGGGGTTGATTATTTTTCTCCCATTTCTTTAATAAACGTCTATGTAGATTAACGCATGATCTACATTATATAAATCTACATGTCTATATAGATCTACACATGATCTACATGTCTATATAGATCTACACATGATCTACATGTCTATATAGATCTACACATGATCTACATATCTATATAGACCTACACATGATCTACATTATATAGATCTACACATATCTGAGTCATGTTTGGCATAAATAGATCTACACACATGTATATAGATCTACACATTCTGGCATAAATATGTAGATTCACACAGAGAATTCTATATTATGAATTGTATTGTGATGTCATAACGCATGTAGCTTGTCATTTGGTTAATAGTGAGTAACTTGTTTACCCTTTAGTTAATACTGAGTTATTTATTTAACCTTTAGTTAATATTGAGTTATTTATTTAACCTTTAGTTAATATTGAGTTATTTGATTGCCCTCTAGTTAATAGTGAGTTATTTGTTTACCTCTAGTTAACAGTGAAGTTATATGTTTACCCTCTAGTTAATAGTGAGTTATATGTTTACCCTCTAGTTAATAGTGAGTTATTTGTTTACCTCTAGTTAATAGTGAGTTATTTGTTTACCTCTAGTTAATAGTGAGTTATTTGTTTACCCTCTAGTTAATATTGAGTTATATGTTTACCCTCTACATTGTAGTTAATAGTGAGTTATTTATTTTCCCTTTAGTTGATAAAGACTTATTTGTTTACCCTTTAGTTTCCTCTTGTCTGTAGTTTTCTGTGTCTTGTGTATCTTCCCTTTCTTTCACCACTCCTTTTCTCTGTCTTAAAGATGATTGATTCATTTCTGACTTTACATGTATGGATTTTTCTATATTTCTGTAATTACTTCTTTTTCTCTGGTTATTGTAAAACACAATCTAGAGTAAAGAATAAAATAATTATCATTTAGCTCATGATTGAAAAAACAAACAATGAGGATGGTTAATACCATCTAAATACAGTGTATTATCAGCTACCAGTACTTTCATGTATTTAGGTATTTGTATACTTACTTATACATGTAAATAAAAAAGAATGCCTCCTGCAGAAATAGGCAGACATGATAAATTCAAGAAGCTCGAGAATTCTTTCTTTTTATCAAACTATTATCCGGCATTTTCATTTTGATCTACATATATATTCAAAACTAATTATATAAATTTTCTTTTATTGTCTACATTGTAAATATTCTTTCAATTTACTCATTATAATCCCTTTGCATTTTCATTCCTTTTCAAAAAGGAATTACGTGTATTTCAAAGCTCTATGACGTTTGACAATGAGAATATTTTTATATACATATATCACTAAACCAATACTTTAAAATTAACAGCGAAACAAATAAATCTGGGTTGTTTCCCCTTAAATGACATATTTACATCCAAACTTGTTTAACTCCAATGCATATTTGTCCTCAGACCTAAGTGATATGGTACAACTACCAATTCATTAAAAGTGATTTATCTGAAGATTTATCATTTAGGCAGTATTGGACTGTAGTTAGGCCTAAATATGAATGATAAATTGCTACATTGTATGTACGTAGGCTATGTTTTACTATTCCATGACATAGGCGTCGGAAGCAAATTGAAAGTGGGGGGGCTAAACCAACTTAAAAAACACACACACACACCAGAAACGTCTGGGGGGGCTAAGCCCCAATTTTCAACACATATGTCTATCTTTGCAAAAAAAGCCCCCCCGGTTCCGATGCCTATGCATGAAAATAAAGGAATGGTCTAGTCTTTTGCAGGATATCTGCATTCAAGATACATGTACATTTATGTTCTAATATTCATATTGAGTATGCACATATTTTCATTTAACTTATGTATTATCTTTTATGTATCTTATAATAATATGTAGTTGGTATAATAGCTCTACAGAGCTAATGTTGTCTATGTTTGTACCTAATACTGACTTAAAATAAAGTTTATCTTATCTTGGTACATTTATTAGTTTGAGGAATAGACCTTTTCACAGTAACTGTGGTCCTATTAATTTCACCTGCACAAAAACTTCCTGATGATATAAATAACTTTTGTACACAAACAAATTGTACCAAATGAAAGAAAAATATACAGGATACAATTTGTCATTCAATAGGAAGGATTTGTCTTGGGTACGAAACATTTTGGGCACAAAACAACTCGATACCATCCACATGATCCAGAACTGTTTGTGCACAGGTGAAATGAGTAGGACTGAAGTTATCATGAAAAGGTCTATGCTATCAAATAAACAAATTATAGGTCTTAAACCAAGTAGAGATTATCATGTTATCTGTTGATGTGCATGTTTGGTTTATATATTCGTTTACACTGTTTTTTTCAGTAAATGTTTTGTGCTGTTCTTTATTTTTATAATAAATTAATAATTAGTAGGAGCCATTTTGCCTATAACATTTTGATATTATCCATTTCCTTTACCACATAAACATTTCATGACGCTTAGATTAATTTCTGTGGAATCGCCGAGTAAAATCGGAGAAATTTATATGTCCCAGCTGGGGCATATAAAATTATCCGATTTTACCCAGCGTTTTCACAGAAATCACGCTAAGATAAGCATTGGCTACAAACGATTCAGTCGATTGTGTGTTACCAGTGTTTTCCAGTGTACAATGACTAGCTTTCAAATTATTCATTTTCCACATATTTTACAGTAGACCATGCGTAAAGCAGATAGAAAAACTGTCTAGCATTTTCATTAACCGTAGTATTGTGTTGTCACAGAAAATTAACCACACAATATCCCCAAAAAGGTAAATTAAAACAGTAAATGAAATAATGTCGTACTTTGAACCTCCTAAGTGGAAATTATTGTATAACAGTATAACACAGAACCTACGACGTATCTGTTGTATTTCCGCAATATTTTGTATACCACTACAGTACTTATTAAGTATAGCCTACTACTTCTGTTATTAGCCTGGGGTTCTATGATATCGCGTTACTAATCGGGCTTTGCTAAATTACAGACTTGAAATGCTGTCTCCTATCTTATTACAGTATAAGAACAGGGTTATAATTGTTTCAAATTATTATTATGAAATATCCATCACCGTCAAGTTCGTTATACAGGCTTATAAATAAATGATGGTGTAACAATGACATGTACCTTTACATTGAATACATCATCTGATGGACTATGATGCAGTCCAACTTCATGATCAGATGGATGTTATTCATCAGTGGGGTGTTTCGACGCTTTCCACATCAATTGGAAGGGATCCGACTGAGCTGAACAGACTCAACCCGAAGTTGGAGTCGTCTTTCCCCATAGGAAGATGTCTGCTTTTAATTCTCTGTGTGAATATTGTCACTAATGTCTATCACATAATAATACCACAAACATCCTATTTCCAATTCTCCTCACGCTTCCCCCAAATCTACTGAAATCCTCTCTCTGCCGACCCCTGCTTGATATCAGAGTCTACTATTTTCTTCCTCTTTGCTTCTGTTATCCCCAATATACATAGGGTTCTCCGCATGAACTGACCAACAAATGCGCTCCTTCAACTGGCAGACACCAAACTTTCCAACTGTTTTCCCTGCACTCATCTGCCAGCTGCTAGTATTTGAGTTTCTTCCTCTCATGCGCCTCCTCCATTCGCTCTTCCCATGGTACTGTCAACTCAACCCTGTACAATATCTGGTTTCTGTGTCGTCACCGATATTTCCTGTGGGATTGTTGATCGTCCTCTTATGTCTGCTTGCATCTGCCAATCTGTTGCTGAAGACAGAATTCCCCATAATATCATAAATGTCTATTTCTCACTCCTTTTCAGTTGACCCACGTACCTTAATGTTTTGATTTGTCTATCTTCCTTCCCCATCGATCTTACTTCATTTTGTATCAAGCACATTCTCTCTCTATTGTCCGTATTCACCCTTGTCATCGCACCCAAACCTTGTCTCCCTGATGTTACCGTTCCTTCTATTATACATATCTTTATGCTGTATCCTTGTCTAGGCGTTTTTACTGTTTCACGAGCTTTCCGCTTCCTTTCGGATCTGACAACCACTTTTCCTCCCTTATATTTGCATCTTGAATTGTTACAAGAGTAATGCTTGCCTCATTTTAGTGACCCTAAACTCTTAATCTCAAGGAGTTTAGTGGTAGAAACAGTTTTGCAGACGTACTTATGATTCTAATTCATTTGTACTACTCCCAGGGATTCATAACTAGCGACGCAAATGTCTACCTATAATGTTATCTACCGTGGTCATTGGTACCTCATAAACATCAAAATCCAAGCCTTCAATATGCCAGGTAAGCCATCCTCTCTTTCAGCTGTTTCTTCACCTATATGATATTTCCAGTGTTATTCAACGGTTTGTTGTACTATTTACCCAGACACTTAATTGACTTTGCAGAAACCATTGGTATTTCTTCTCAAATTCTTATTCCTTCCTCCTTCACCTTCCTTCTCTTAAAGACTGAACTCTTTGACTTAGTCGTTGTGAATTTCATTCTCGCCCATCTCGCCCCACCGTCTTCCAATGTCCAACGACCCTCTACCACTGATATTTGTGTAAATGTCATATCATCCATGAATGCACGTGTAGGCGGTTGTCTCACACCTGGTGTATGAACGGACCTCGACTCATCTTTTCCACTGATTTCACAAGCAAGTTCATCGCTGACCGATATTGTGCAACCTGTTAAAATTCCCGCCTCTAGTCTTTGACATTTTGTAATAAATCTATTCACACAATCTCATTTCCAACTGATCGAAGTAATCCTGCAACAGTGTTCTGAACTTTGTTGGTTTGGGATTCACCATTGTTCTTCTTGTTGAGACCGTTGTTATATCAAATAGACATGGAGTTTCGAATATCCATTGGTACTTCTTCATTATACATGATACCTCTCCAGAATTACATCAATTCTTTTATGAGTACATGTAATTGATCCATAAGTATTGGTTAAGTTTAGCCACAGTACCGGCAGGTCACCTATATTTTCTATGGCGTCTGATGACCTGACTTTGTATGCTCTACACATTCTGATACTCCTGGCTCACCTACATTCTGCACAGATGTGCCCATGTATTTAATGTTGATTAGATATGTTGTTATCCGTCTAGTTAACACTGACAAGAAGATATTACAGTTGGATCTAGCAGTGAGATTGTTCTAAACTGACGCAAAGTCTCTGAACTTTCCTTCTTTGGAATGTAAACCCTTCTGCCGAAAACCAACAATATACTAACTTTTCTCTCCTCCAAATCACCCGAAAATATTTACTCGGTCTCTTGGTCAGTCGTGGACATTTCTTAAATAACTTTTACGGTAGTCCTCTGGACCCTGCTGCAGACCCGCCCTGCTAGTCTCATAACTTTGATTCTACTATGTCAAGCACTTCATTAGGTTTCTCTGGATGAACCAGTTTTTCATTTTTCTCCTAGCTCCTCATTTTGACTCTCACCACTATATACATTCTTGAAATGTTCTTCCACTTCTTCTCTGCCACAGACCTGATTCTTTGTTGCCCAGCAATTTGAACACGAACTGAAACATTTCATATATCTTTGAATACAAAAAATCAGTTGTTTAAAACTGTATTCTGTGTCATTCAAAGTGCCTAATTAGGGCTTGTTTATGAACAGATTTCAGTTTCTTTCGCAAACTTTGTAGATATTGCCTTAACAGCCATGCATGCACAATTTGAAAAAAAGTTCTGTTTACTTAGATGTCTTTGACCTTGACTTGTTACCTTATGACGTTGCAACTTTCTTACAATGATCATGAAATAATTCGGAACAACTTTCTCATAATAATATCTTTGTGGACAAAAAAATAATCAGTTTTAGGTAATACGTCATTTGTATAAAACTGTAACATCTGTCATTAGAAGCATCTGCTTAAAGCTCGTATATATTTATATTTTGTTTTCATTCGCAAACTTTGCAGATATTGACTTAACAATCATGAATACATATTTTGAAGACATCTGATCATTGTGTCATTAGAAGAAAATTTGTAGAGATGTACCAGCTTTTGGTCCTTTTTGCCTCTTTTGCTACGGATCACCGAGGCTCAGATCACAACTAGGCCTAGAATAGGTGTGAAGGTTACTTTTTCATAAAATTTACGGGGCACTTCTCTGCGGGGACGAATGACGGAAATGTTGAACTGGGGTAGCATCATAATGGTGTCAGTCGCAGTTTTTCATGGAATTCAAGTTTTTATTTTTATTTTAGAATTTTTCTATTAACAAAAAGTACAATTTATTCAATTGCAATAGAAATTGCGTTCCAAATCAAGACGCATGAGTGAAATATGACATTCTTATAGTCTTAACACAATTTTAGAATTTTTCTGTGAACAAAAAGTGACAATTTATTTATATTGTTTTATGTCGATGTCGATGTGATAACTTATAACAGCACTGAGTATACATAATTTGAGCTCATTCTTATACCGTTTGTAACACAATCCCAGCTGTAACAATGTGACCTATACATAATTTGAGCTCACGTTATTGATATTGTTTTTTAACGATGTCGTTTCAACTATAACAGTAACTACCATATACATAATTTGAGCTCACGTCTTGACCGTTTGTAAACATTATGTTCAGCTGTAACAATAACTGTCATATACATAATTTGAGCTCACGTCTTGACTGTTTATTAACATTACGTTCAACTATAACAGTAACTACCATATACAAAATTTGAGCTCACGACTTGACTGTTTATTAACATTACGTTCAACTATAACAATAACTATCATATAGATAATTTGAGCTCACGTCTTGAATGTTTATTAACATTACGTTCAACTATAACAATAACTATCATATACATAATTTGAGCTCACGTCTTGACTGTTTATTAACATTACGTTTAACTATAACAGTAACTACCATATACAAAATTTGAGCTCACGACTTGACTGTTTATTAACATTACGTTCAACTATAACAGTAACTACCATATATATAATTTGAGATCACGACTTGACCGTTTATTAACATTATGTTCACCTGTAACAGTAACTACCATATACAAAATTTGAGCTCACTACTTGACTGTTTGTTAAGGTTACGTTCAACTATAACAGTAACTACCATATACAAAATTTGAGCTCACGACTTGACTGTTTATTAACATTACGTTCAACTATAACAGTAACTACCATATACATAATTTGAGCTCACGACTTGACTGTTTATTAACTTTACGTTCAACTATAACAGTAACTACCATATACATAATTTGAGCTCACGACTTGACTGTTTATTAACATTACGTTCAACTATAACAGTAACTACCATATACATAATTTGAGCTCACGACTTGACCGTTTATTAACGTTATGTTCACCTGCTCAGTAAATTATACAAAATTTGAGCGTCACGACTTGACTGTTTAAAAAACATTACGTGATCTAGCCACAGTAACAACCATTTTCATAATTTGAGCTCACGACTTGACTGTTTTTAACATCAAGTGTTATTATAACAGACTAATATACATAATCTGTATACGTCTTGGCTGACATTAACATGACGTTCAACTATAATGTAACTACCATATTTATAATTTCAGCTCACGATTGACTGTTTTTAAATAATTGAAGACTATAACAGTAACGTGTTATTAAAATTTGAGCTCACGAATTTGTAAACGAACGTCTTTTAAAAAAACTTGTGATCAGCCACGGTTTGCTTTTCACACTGGAAAGCTTTTACTTCAAGTTAGTACTAGGCATAACACAATCAAATATTTCGTCATGGTTTAAATTTCGTTCATAAATAAAAACAACGAAATTCAGATGAGAGTCAGACTGTACACGGTTTATTAACTAACGAAAAAGTGTGTGTGTGTGTGTGTGTGTCGTAAAATTCCTCTTGTTTGTCATGTTGCAAGAAAACAATATCGCCGATAACTCTCCAATAAATACATTAATATATGAATATGTAAACAATTTTTCTGCAGTTATTAATGTTCGATTTATAAATGAATTGGAATTTTCATTCTGGATAAATAAATTTTCGATGCACTTCAATTGTAGGAGAGTAAATTAAATTTAAAAGTGGGGATATAATTGGTATGTATCGTAATCAGAGATGCAATATTGAACTGATTAGGATTTTTTCATTTCATTTTTCATTTTTCATTGTTCACAGATTTTTTCTTCATTTTAACGGGGAATGATTTCCTTGTCAACTCCTAGGGTATTGACAAGCTACACGCGCTATGACGTCACAATACCATTTATGATGTTTGGTGTCTGTGGTGTTTAGAATGCAGTGCATAATGTCAGATTTTATTTGCGTGGATCTACATATACATGTAGTTAAAACATGGGAGCCTAGGGTTTGTCATTCAAGAACTTACCCTCGTATTTAGATTCCTTTGTCAAAACCTCAAGGTAGGGGTAGATTATGTTAATCATCTGATCAGTATTGCATGAAAAACGTGCTGTCTAAGAATCATTTGCACTAGATATGCTAGTTTTATATACTTACCATGATTTATACATAAACACATTTGTAACCAATGCTTTCACTGAAGACAAACAATTTCAAACACATTTATAGCGGTGTCCGATGTTAGCGTTGATATGATACCCGAAGTAAATAATTTTACATGTAAAATCAAAACCTTTACCATAACAAAATTGAACTCTATTAAACAGCATTTAATGGATCTTTAAGTACCTAATGTGTGCATTTCGATGCTCTTTAATGACCCTATATTATCTCTACAATCGATCAGATTGTTTTAAAATGATAAATGTTTAAATGACACAAATATAATATTTCGATTTCCTCGTCGCAAACAAATCGTCGCTGGGCGAACTGAAGTTGGACACAATGGCTGATACAAAAACAATGTATACAGAGTTTTATATAACATAGAAATGTACACGGAACATTGGCAACAACACAAAGAAAATAACAAAAACAAGTACGGTAGATGAGACTTTCTGTGTAAATCGCCATACATTGTTGGGAAATTGTCCTGAACTGCAAAACTATTCGTATATAACGAAGGGTTTCTTCGAAGCTGCAGAACTATTGGTAATTTGTATATAACGACGCGTGTCTTTGAATCGAAAGGTCTTAAGATCAATTCTACGAGTTTACTCCTGCCTCAAACACAGTTGTTTACATTCGGGCATACATAGACAATTTCTTTAACGTGATATTCCTCCATTTAATAATCTGATTACACCAAGGTGATCTGACGATTGCGTTGTGGGAACTAATCAGTAGATTAAACTTAACACCAAAACTAAATCTGGGAAACATAATATTTAGAATTTGACTTGAGAGTAAGTGATACTGACACACCGTGAAATTTAATCATGTGACTTTTAAATAGAGAAAAAAAAAGAACAGGAAAACAAACATGACGGAAAACGGAGAACAGAACCGTGATATTTTATTGTATTTACGAGAAAGAGACGAAGCCAGAGAAGAATTGAAAAAACTTCAAACAGAATTATCATCAACTCAATCAAAATTATATGATTCTAACTGTAAAGTCGACGAACTTAAGGCACAGGTAAGACAGATTGATTTTTTCATCATACACATTAGTGACAATAATTTGAATAGCATAAAGCTTACTGTGGTTTATGTAAGTCTCAAACATGCATATGCACATGTATATATTTAGATAAAAAAAACCTGTAAAGTTATGATCTACCGTAAATTGAGATTCAAATTTAAAATGTTTAAAATTTCAGCATTTTTGTGTTTGCTGATTTAAAAGAAAATAAAAATGCATTGAAAAATAAGATCAGCAAAACATTGAGGAAAATAATTGATAGTTCTAAAATACCTAATGATTATAAATCTTTAATTTTATGTCAGACGAGAAGTTGTGTGTCGATTTAAACATTTCGTTTTCAGATATTGGTGTGTAATTTGACTTGTGGGCCATTTATTATGTTTTATGACCAGCATGAGAAATGTAAACTCAAATGTTTGTTATTGAGTTATAACATACAGTTTATAAATTGTATAGAAGCAATATATCAAAGTTTGCAAACACACGTATGTACATTTCAAAAATCTATTTGATGGTTAAGTATGACCTAATACATAAACCACGAATGTTTTGATGTTTTTGAAGGAATGAATCTTTTGAAATGAAATAATTATATATGTAAACCTTTTAAAGGTTAGCCGTATATATTATGCATAAGTGTATTATCATGCGTGTTATTATTTTTTAGTTTCTTTTCTTATCAGAAGTAAGAGCGAAATCAGTTCGGATAAAAATATGATAATTATCAAAATTTGAATGCAGCTACACATACATGAGTGGAGTTAATGAAACTTTTTAACAATTTTTTACGTCAAGTGTAATGGCCTTATTCAGAGGTCTATTTTATAACAAATGGAGGTGTCGGATTTCAAAGTTGACAAAAACCCCCAAAATTGAAAATTAAAAAGAAAGAAAAACCCTGGTGAAAAAGATCTTCACGCCTTGATTTTGAGGTGTTAGTTATCATTTTGTTAGAAGTTTATACCTATTTCCTGAAATAAACTGCATTTTGATGCCACAGTGTGGATGCCTCTGTAATGTACAGTCGTCGTCTATGTGGGGGATTGGGGATAAAACGGGGGGGGGGGTTACTTTGATTTGGAATTCCACGATTTCACAGATTCTGTGTATTGTATCCGATATCAACGAGAGAAATATATGTTAATGAAATGTCCAAGAATCATCACTTGACCTTATATATTGACATGTGGTACGGATCTCTGGTCACTAAACATTTTTCTCAAAAGAACCATCATAAAAATGATTGATTATCGATGACATTTTCAACATGGGTCATCTTTAAACACACACACAAGAACAATAGAAAAACATCAGCGCCCATGGATTTGAATGTAAATATTCGATAAATATATCAGTATTCTTATTCATGAATGCGGGAGATAAGAATTCAATCGCAATGTCATTGGAAATTGATTTGATCAAATCTATTTTCTGTATATGTTTTCATTGTATATACCCGATTTTAAGTATGGTAGTCTGTCATCAGGCATTATACGACACAGCGATATACAAAAGTTTAAATACCACCAATAATACTTTATACTTCGTCACACATCAGAAATATTATGAAGTAATTTCGCATGTTTTGATAACTTCTGACACGTTTCAAAGAACTCCATATGTGGTAACAAACAAATATATCCCCCAAATCAATACAAACGAAATCATCCATCGTAAATCAATACATATTTCACTATCTTAACCAGTTTTATATGTATGATGACACGACCAGCACTTATATATGACGAAACCAAATAAAGAAACAAATATTGTTAAATACAATGTCAGAACTATTACAGATCAATACTCCGTACTCCAAAACAGGAACAAAAGTACTAAATTAGGGTCGCATCTTGTAAATGTGACAGGTCTCTTGATATAGAAATTATTTAGATGATGAAATTAATTTTAAATAACCTATAAATTCAAATATATATATATATATATATATATATATATATATATATATATATATATATATATATATATATATATATATATATATATATATATATATATACATATATATATATATACACAGACACACACACAGACAAAAAAATACACACACACACACACACACACACACACACACACATATATATATATATGTATTGGACAAACATGGCAGTCTGGGAAACTGGAGATGAAATCAGAGTAAGCACCCCAGGTAACTGGTCACACCCTCCGCGAGCCCAGTCAAATCGAAATAAAAATTATGAATATAAGTTATATTTAATACGCACATGTCTCTGGTTTGAGATATTGAAAAGTGGCTCTCAACGATAAAAGATGCAAATGTTCTGTTTGTCAAACCAACTTTTCACAAGGTGACAAAATGATTAAATAATCTAAATATGGTCTCCTACGTGAGACTAGTGTGGAAAAATAATACTACACGAGTCATTTTATAATAGGTGATCAATTACATTTTATGATTAGGTATGTCGTTATTTAGAACCTTTCACTTGTGATTGAAAGTTATTTGTAAAACTATGTGCGATTCTTTAGTCCACTATACATATATATCACTTAAAAGAATGCCCAGTGGATTAAGAAATAAACATTTCAGTGACACAATATTGAATACTATGTTAAAAGTATGTATCTTTTTTCAATTTGTGGAGTCTGAGTCTAGGAAAACAATGGTTTAGAAACCGAGACGAGCAGCAAGGCTGTTGGCTTGACCTGTTAACTGCATCAATATAACGATATTCTATCAAACAACATCAAATAATTCTTACAATGGTTATTACCATAGTTATCCGCATGTTATAGAGTAACAGGGAACCAGCACGGTTCATTATTCATACTACATGAATGTATTATATTAATACTAACTATATTCCTAAATCCAGTATGATAAATACAATGAACGTACAGTGAAACTGACTTATATTGAACCCAACTACATTCCGCTTTATTTGGAATAATTTTCGTTCTCCGGCCAAATTTCAAACTGGTTATTTTGAAAACCCTATTTATTTAAAAGAAAAATTAATTCCCGTCCCATTTCAATATAAACGGGTTCGATTGCACATGTATAAACAAAACAGGACAACACATACGGTATACATTTAGTTAAAAATATAAACACCGAAATGCTCTATTTTTACATTGTGTTTAACTCAGGTGTGTATAAATTTAGACTGTTTTACGTCGGCTCTAAAAGAGGATAAATCCAAGATTAAGTAGATTGAATACTTTGTTTATTGTGACGTCATATTGCGCAGTCTAGTGTTAACATGGTGTCAAAACGATTTCACCAGGGTGTGATAGAACTTTTAGGGGTTATGTCATAATTTAATTATTCTTTTTATCTATATTACCGGAATGACAATTAGACATTAGATATTTTTTCTCCGATAGTAACCTTTTCTAACACCTTTGTAAATATATGGCTCAATTGTTTTGATATCTTTTTGGTAATACTGCATAATTCGTTATAATCGTATATCAAAGTGTGAATGCAATAAACACAAATTTGTTAAAATTGAAAGGACAAAAATAAAACAAAAACTTTTGAATGTAAAGAGTTTTTTTTTTCAAATTATCGAATTATAGTGGGAAATTAAATGTTAATTGATATTCAATATAAAAATGTAATCTGGCTTCGACGTACTGTTTTGAAAATTCGAATAATCTCACGAACATGTATTCTAAAATAGTTTTTTGAACGTGGAATTGATAACCAATAGTAGCAAAAACTAACCTGTGTAGGTACACATATATAAAGACATATTTATATCATAATTTTTTCTATGTTTGAAAAAATAATCCACAGGTCAAACAACTAGAACAAAATGCAACAAAATCTACAGCAGCAAATACAAAAGCACCAGCAAAGAAAGCTCCTGCTAAAACACAGAATTCTACGGCAAAGGGTGGTTCCAAAGAAAAACTAGGTTTATGTATACCCTCGGGGACTCAAACAGTCCACCAGTAGTGGCAACGACCTAGTGGTTATAAATATTATAAACATACTACCAAAGTTATAATGCTCAAGACGATATCGTTTCTGTCAATTAGACGTCATCAGTTGAGCTCCAATTTAAAAGTTATATGTATTTTCTAAAGAGAAATTGGTATTATACAAGGCCAAATAGTATCTCTAAAAGTATAGCCGAAATCCGTCTAAGAGTAACCACTGTAAAAAATGACTATCTTAGCTTTAGAAAATTTTTGAATTTAAATGGTGTTATCAGTGTTAAATATTACTTTAGTATAAGATGAACAGCTGGTACCGAAATACTAGGTACTAGGTTTATGTATACCCTCGGGGACTCAAAACGGGTTCGATTGCACATGTATAAACAAAACAGGACAACACATACAGTATACATTTAGTTAAAAATATAAACACCGAAATGCTCTATTTTTACATTGTGTTTAACTCAGGTGTGTATAAATTTAGACTGTTTTACGTCGGCTCTAAAAGAGGATAAATCCAAGATTAAGTAGATTGAATACTTTGTTTATTGTGACGTCATATTGCGCAGTCTAGTGTTAACATGGTGTCAAAACGATTTCAAGAGGGTGTGATAGAACTTTAAGGGGTTATGTCATAATTTAATTATTCTTTTTATCTATATTACCGGAATGACAATTAGACATTAGATATTTTTTCTCCGATAGTAACCTTTTCCAACACCTTTGTAAATATATGGCTCAATTGTTTTGATATATTTTTGGTAATACTTCATAATTCGTTATAATGGTATATCAAAGTGTGAATACAATAAACACAAATTTGTTAAAATTGAAAGGACAAAAATAAAACAAAAACTTTTAAATGTAAAGAGTTTTTTTTTTAAATTATCGAATTATAGTGGGAAATTAAATGTTAATTGATATTCAATATAAAAATGTAATCTGGCTTCGACGTACTGTTTTGAAAATTCGAATTATCTCACGAACATGTATTCAAAATAGTTTTTGAACGTGGAATTGATAACCAATAGTAGCAAAAACTAACCTGTGTAGGTACACATATATAAAGACATATTTATATCATAATTTTTTCTATGTTTGAAAAAATAATCCACAGGTCAAACAACTAGAACAAAATGCAACAAAATCTACAGCAGCAAATACAAAAGCACCAGCAAAGAAAGCTCCTGCTAAAACACAGAATTCTACGGCAAAGGGTGGTTCCAAAGGAAAACTAGCCCCACCTCAAGCATCGAATAGAAATGTGTCACCATCACCATCAGCCACAAGTTCAACAGCCTATCATCCACCAATATTTGGGATGGAACATCTGTCAAATGATTCTGTACAATATTACACTGTAAGTCAATTTCAGTATTTACATTGTTTTCATGGTCATTTTCGTTCTTTTCTTCCAATAGCATTTTCAATGTTTACTTTCCATATAAAAATACTTACTTTAATATTCAACTAAAACCATTTTTCTGAATATCATCATGTTACTATATACAATACAATGTGGTTGGTACAATTTGAAACACAAACAAATGGACAAATTACTTTCCTTGATACAAATACCATTACTATTCAATAATACTTGTTGCCATTTTTGTTGCTTTAGACACACATTGAAGTTTGAAAAAATAAACATTGTACCAGAGTTGTAGGTTCTATCAAAATGTCTGAATAATTATCCAAGACGATCGTGTCTATCAATAAGACTTCATTAGTTGAGCTCGAAATATAAATAAATGTATATTTCCGAAAGATAAATTGGTATGATCCAAGGCCAAATACTAAACCTACATGTATAGTCTAATCCATCTAAGAGTAACCTCTGAAAAAGATGATGCTTATTATTTTAGGGGTTTTACCAATTGTATAATCTAAACGAATTATTTTATTTTAGTATACCTTGGGAACGGTCCATCAACATTGGCAACGACCCAGTGGTGGTAAATATTAATATAGTAAAAAAAAAGATTTACCACCGTGGTTTTAACCATACATGATTAAAATTTTAAATTTACATCAATGTTATACGCCATCGACCAACAATGAAGTAAATAAATGCATATACAACGTATGTTTCAACTCACCAATACAAACTCGGGGTTTTTCGTTAATTCTACATTGCAAATTTACAACTTAACCATGTATTTGTAATATAATTAAAGATACTTATCGTATGGTGAATTGATGGCTCTTTTAGAATTTAATTAACAATTTATTATATTTATGGACGGGAAATTAGCAACTAAGCTATACGATAAACGCGACGATTTCGGCTTTCCCATCGTAAATTTTCCACATTTAAGTAGTAATATCCGTCAGTCACCTGCATATGGAGTTTATATTTCACAAATGATCCGATATGCCAGGGCGTGCACAACATATGAAGATTTCATATAAAGAGGTAAACTACTCACTGACAAATTATTGACACAGGGATATCGAAAACCGCGTTTAATGTCAACGTTCCGCAAATTTTATGGTCGGTATAATAGTCTTGTTTGCGACTACTCTGTTTCACTAAGTGAAATGTTGAGTTGCCTTTTCGTTGGCGGTTGTTGAGACGTCTGTACCAATTGTGACGAGGATACACTCCTCACGTGTTTCATTGGACTTGACTGTGGACTCACGGCGGGTGTGACCGGTCGACAGGGGATGCTTACTCCTCCATGGCACCTGATCCCACCTCTTGGTTTCCAGAGGTCCGTGTTTGCCCATTTTTACCGGATTTGTATCTATGTCCTGGACATTCTATTGATTTATACTTTGGTATCTGAGATTTTTATATCTTGTTTTTGATATTATAATATATTTTTTTTCAACTTTTACATTTACAATTCACAAAATAACGTGATTTTTTTGTTTTTTGTTATTGTGGTTAATTATTGTTACAGACAACTCCAGCAAATGATTATATTATCAAGTAAGATAAAAATCACTTTAATTGATACGGTAAATTAAAAATAATTTAAATTTGTTATTTTATGAATGGTCAACAGTGTATTGATTATACATCAAAAGGAAAAATCAAGACCGAGACAGTACAGAATAAATAACATAGGGGTAATTTTATATTAATCTTTTGAGTATTTGGTTTTTGCCATTCAAGAAAAATAAACGATGGAATGGAGAACATTTAAATCGTCTCGTTTTATCAAAGCAACTGGAGGATTGACTAAAATTAAAGAAAACAAAACGGAGTAGTTCTTCTGATGACAAAAGAATTATATCCACAGAGGCTCCGGTCATAAATTTATTGTTCTAAGATGACCATGAGCCAATGTTAAAAGCAATAATGTCAATTTCGCCACAAGGTTTAAAGAAACAAACCCAAGTAGTAAGATTATGTTGTTTCTGAAAGTATAGTAACAATTTCTCAATACACTGTAGTATCTACCTCAAATTGCATGTCTGTTTGTTTGTCTCTCTCATTCTATCTATCTATCTATCTATCTATCCAACCATTCATCCACTCATTCGTCCACCCACCCATCCATCCACCCACCCGTCCACTCATCCATCCACACATACATCCTTCCACTTATCAAACCATCTACCCACCCGACCATCCATCCATAACGTGTAATTCATAAGCATTTCAATTTTTTTATGTTATGTGTGTACTGTAAAATATTTTAGGTCAATCTTTTAAAGGAATATGCATTAAATGCAATGTATATACCAGTATATATATTTGTATACTGATTTGAGTCTCAGATTGTATCAAATTAAATTTTAAATTGAATAGTATATTCTGACCTTGAACAGACCGAGTTAATACCTTCTTTACGCTAGTAAATGTAAACCATTTAAATCTTTTTGAAAAAGTTATTGTCAATCTTGTTTCTTTCACGTTGGCAGCTATAATTACATTCTCTTTTCCACTGAATGGAAAATATAATTTCTAGCAATAAGCGTTGACTTGGTATATAGATAGTACATTTTATTATATGTACAAGTACTCAAAATGATAAGTACTTTATGAATTATTGATATTTGAAATTTTTGTAATAGGGGTAGCGTTATTAATCATTCTTTCACCCATTCTGCCAGGTGTACTTAAATATATCAAATGCCGTTTCAAATATTTCCTACATGCGTTCATTATTTTGTATAAGCATTTCAAATTATAACCATTTGGTTGTACAGTGTATATATACAGGCATATGTTATCTTTTTCTTTATTACATTAGTAACACCAATTCGTTAATATTATTGATAAACAGCATTTTTTCGTCTTAAATAGACAGATGGACCTGGGGTCACGGCGGATCACGCTCGCCACTAGAGTTCAGTCAAATTCATATGAAATAAGCGAGGAATAATTCCTTATCGCAATCGGTATATTAGGTTTAGGGGTGTTCGTGAGCTCCAAGAGTGTCGCCTAGTTAGGTCAAAATATTTTGTGTGGATGGTAATTACATGAGTTGAACACAACCACACTGGCATTAAACAATATAAATAGCAGAAAACTCGTATAATTCCACATTTTCTGTATGAATTAGATAAAGCTTCTAGTGTATGAAGAACTGGGAAAATTGTTTTAAAACGAATACGTGTATTTTCAGAAGTAAATGTGTTTGTGATAAAATTAATGATAAATATATTTCTACGAAATTCGGTGAAGAAATACATACTTAAATAATGACCCATATAAAGATAGTCTTAAAGAAGTTTGGATATTTAATTTTAATTAATTTAATTAATTAATTTTTAATCTTAAGTTGTAAGAATTATATAATTCTTATTAAGAATTTTCATCATAACAATTGTCATTACCAATGTCTAACTTGTTTTTTTGTCATTTAAAATGTGGATGATATGCAACTTAACCCATTTCATATATGACTTAACGGTGTTGTGTGATTTGAATAAATTTGAATTATTGTCCCTTTAGCACATTTTGTCATTCATCATATCAAAATAAAATATGTATCTAGCAAACACAGAGTAATGTAACATAACTTAATTGCTTTATAAAAGAATATACATGTATCTATATTTACTGCAAGGTGTTGTATATTATATCTTGGTTTGGTTAGAAAAACATCTCCAAACCAAAATGTGTACTTTATGTTACAGGAAATAGCAAAGAGGTTCCCAGATTTGAAGCTCTCTCTGGTTCTTGATGCAGAAAAGAAATTTACAAAAGCTGATTCAAACCCGGACGGGGTAAGAAAATACTAACAAGACCATTTATGTTATATATTTCATATATCTAAAATACTGTGGACGAATGGATAAAATTGGCTGGGATGAAATTGGAATCAAAACTAATCGTGAAAACGTAAACCCATTAATGTATTGTAAGAATGAATTCGAACTATATTCAAAAGGCAGTGACTGTGCAACGCATTTTAAATTGCTCCAGAGAGATACTTAACATATATCACTTCAAATGATGCATTTGATTCCAAGGCCCGAAGTCAACAAATCTTCTCAATTCTGAAGTTTTGGGTTTGAGTGATTAGGAAACATTGTATTGTTTTTCATCATACACAAATTTTTGCATCACATTTATGATTTGTGCCGTACTCAAAATTTAAGTACGTACTCGGACATTTTTCAATATTTCTGAAGTTTTCATCAAATGAGCAATGATTATGATCATTATTTTGATTGTATGCAGTCAATATACAGCCAAACCCAATCACAGAAAAAAAAATATGTGTGTGTTTACCTTAAAATCATGAAAAAGATAGTTGAGCTTGAGAACTGAGTCAATTTGGTGACTTGGGGCCCAGGTCGTTGACAGATTACATCAGAAGTGCGGAAATAGGTCAAACTCAACGGGTTTGATTTACTTGTACATGTGAAGGAATACTGAGAGGATTTCTTTGTAAAGCAATTCAGAGTTAATGTAATAATCGTATTAACCTAATTTTTAACAATTTGTCCAGTAGCAAGTCAAGACAAATAGCATTACACGGTATCAAAATATTTCATATTTGACATATTTCATTGTGATGTGATGTATAATATGCAATAGATTAATAATAATGGAAGTCTTTTAATTGTTCAAATCAAAGAATGATTCAGAGTTGTTGTTTTGAAGGTACTTTGTCATGTTCTACACATAAACAAAATATGTTTTTTTTTCATAAAATATTTTATTAAGCGAAAAATGCATTTTATGTGTCGTTGTAAAAAGGCATGCCTGAGAGGTCACACCTGTTTTACCGTTTTAGACGCTTTGTTGCATTTACAAACACGTGAATTTTATACGATATGTTTATGATATTTATAACCACTAGGTCGTTGCCACTGCTGGTGGACCGTTTGAGTCCCCGAGGGAATACATAAATCTAGTACCTGGTATTTCGGTACCAGCTGTTACCATCTTATACTAAAGTAATGTTTGGCACTGTTAACATCATTTAAATCAATTTGTTTTATCTAAAGCTAAGATAGTTATTTTTTACAGTGGTTACTCTTAGACGGATTTCGGCAATACTTTTAGAGATATTATTTGGCCTTGTATAATACCACTTTCTCTTTAGAAAATAACATAACTTTTAAATTGGAGCTCAACTGATGAAGTCTAATTGACAGAAACAATATCGTCTTGAGCATTATAACTTTGGTAGTATGTTTAAAATATTTTCCGTTATTATTTATATTGTAAAAATAATTTTCTTTGTTTATACTACAGATGCATATTTGTGTATGTTTTCAGGTCATTGACAAAGATGAACTTGATAAAGTTTTAGCTTCAGATATGAATTACGGCCTATTCACGCCAAAACAAGTACTTGATATCATAAAAGAAATTGACCAAGATAATAATGAAACCCTGGAGTTTGTAGAAGTGCTTGCAGTGAGTAAAATATGATTTTCAATAACAAATTTGCATAGCAATTTTCGGTGAATTAACTGTACTGAAATGAAATGTATTATTACAAAATACTCGTTTTGTTTACATTTATTACCAATTTTCTTCAAATAATTTATAGCGTGGTTCTTATCTTTGTTTAGAAAATGGTTTTTAAAGTTTTGAGCATATTGGATAATTGTATACGAGGTTAATATATCGGTCATCTTAAATCAGATTCAATGGAGAAAACATACAATTATGTCAAGTAATTGAATTTATATATGACAGCTTCCATATTTAAAGGCTGTTTTTCATCATCAGAGAAATTGAATTGATTTAGAATAACAATCACCTTTTTTATATCGCCATTTATATAATGTTCTTTTTTAATCGAATGATTATACAGTGGAATGTGCTATGCTGGTGTAGGAGTTCACAATTTCATTTTCTTATGTACATTTCCAAATCAGAGGTACACCTGCCCCCATTACTTGAAATTGATTTTTTTAGAATCCATAAGATACTAGTATACTAAAATTGAGTAATTCTAGTCTTTATTATTTAACGTGTAAAATGTCAATCATTGTGTCATTGTATTTTGTTTCTTTGTTTATTGTTGTTTAATGTCCCACTCAGGAATATTTCACTCATATGGAGACGTCACCAAATACCGGTGAAGGGCTTCAAATTTTGGCCTATAATCGGCATTTACGGCATTGAGCAGTGGGGGTTCTTTAATGTGCTGACACCTTCTGTGAGACGGGACCTCGGTTTTTACTGTCTCATCCGAAGGACAGGAAACCAACCTGCCGCCGGCTGTACTCGAAATCACGGCCTCACGATCACGAGTCGAGCGCGCTACCGACTGAACCAGGCCGGCACTTATGTCATTGTAAAACCTGGGTATCAACTCGCAAATATGAACTTTTTATGTACACACTTTAACGAAACAATTACAATATATGTTATAATGTTTAAATACCATCGCGTGATTCAATCCAAATTCCCCTTAAGATATCTATAGGTATTCATATCTGTGAAAATTCATTTATATGTGATATATGGCTGTCAGGAAACCCTGTGATTGATTCAATATATAAGATATTTTGTTAAGGCATAATGATTTTATTAGCCCTTAGCCAGATATACTGATATATCATACTTTGGTATATGTGTATTTTTGTATCATTTGATTGTCGTTACATTTCCTTTACTCACGAGTTGTCTTTTCCTGTTTTCAGATATTGGAAAAACTCAGCAAAAGGAGGTCAAAACTTACAACTTTACCGAATTCAATACAAGAAAACCAAACAAAAATATGTTCTATACAATGATATTTTGTTTGTTCCTAATATAATTTATAAAATAAATTTTTGAATTGTTTATCATATATATATGTACTATTTTTGTTTTAAATCCAAATGTTTGAGACGATATTCATTTTGTTTTATACTAATTGATATTTAATGCAAAGTCACTATGATTGCTTTGCATGAACGGGGATTGTACAATATAGAAATCACTTCTTCAGTAGTAAGTTTAAGACTATTAAGCCATTTATAGTCTTTAACAAATCCGCTCCCCTCGATTGCAGTTAACAATTATTATTGATATTGTAAAGAATATTTTACACGTCGGTACTTTCACACCTTTGGTGACCTGATCTATAATCGAATTATTGAATTTATTGTATCGGTTTGTCCATTCATTAAAAAATGGTCATGCACTGGTAACCCATTTCAATTTATGATGTGACTATCTCTTTTGACTTATGTTCATATATGACATATGATATAAGATATACATATACCTTTGAAATTGACTTGAATATTAATTCTAATAGTATATTACCCAGAGAGACAGTAAACTGGCAAGCCTCAAACGTTATGATTGGATTGACCAATCTCAATGCGAAGTATGATAAATGTGTCTGAAAGAAACTGAATTTTACAGATATTGAATCGATATTATGATATCATGAACTTACCGCAAAGTCCGGCTATTTCATTTAATAATTGATTTCACGATCTATTGTTGTAACGCCTCAAACACATGCATTGGTTTTCTTTAAATGGCGGCAAGTTTTTTGGTTTTTTTTATATTTCACAAGTAGTGTATAAATTTTGAAGATTACCATATCATTTTATGATTTACAATCAATGTATTGATAAATAATTGCTCCAACACAAATCAAAATGTTTTTCTTTTGTAGACTTATATTTAAAAAATGTTGACGTCTTCAACCATTTTATGTTGGGAATAAATTTATGTTCCTCAAATTCTGGAATAACAATGAATGTTTATTTTTTTCATGATGTTATATAATTTATATTATTTCTTAAAATTTCTTTCTAAAGCTTATTGCGTTTTGTATTTTTATTTGAACAATGGTCTGGCTTCAATTGTATTGCTTTATGAAACGTTCCATAATTTTACGATTTATGGAGTCAATATTCAAAGGCGGCAAAAAGTTTGTACAGATTGAAAATGACAAAATTTACATCTATTTTTTTTTTTAAATATTAGATTCTTACCATTTGCCAATATCAGATGACAGTACCAGCTGTGAAAATTATGCTTTGTGGATTGTCTTACATGGGCCACCAGTCAAATAATGGAACATAATTTGTACGCACAAAGCCGAACGTTGGTGATAAAACAACACATACACTTAAGTACTTTATCGTGGACTTTACCATGTGGGTGCAAAATGGCGACAAATGTGCTGTAGTTGATATCAGATACACAGATAAACCATTAATGCCAGAGTCTGAATACCAGCGTTGTCTCTGAGAAAATACGTGTATATACAAATATGGTGAATAGTAGGCATGTGTGAATCTCTTAAACATCCGGAAGTGAGATCAGGTGAAGCTTGAATAGCATCTACCTGCCCTGAATCCATATTCAAATAATGTCCAATCCATATACATGTACTAGTAATATGCATGTTAAATATGTGTAATTTTCATACAGGTGTATCAAGATGACCAAAACAATGTAAATAATATAAACATAGTACCAAAGTTATAGTTTTGCAACCCCCCCCAAAAAAAAATAAATAAAAAGAAAATGTAAAAACAAATGCCCAAGACAATGAGACTCCATTGATTGATCTCAAATTTAAAATAGATGTGGAGTTACGAGACAAAAAGTGGTATACTACAGAGCCAAACAGTATAACCTTAATGTCTTCCCTAATCCACCTAAGAGTAAGCGGTGTGTGATTAAACATGACATGATCGCTATCATTTAGATATAAGACACCACTGAATTATATCACTTTCTTTTGATTCAGACCAGAGTAAACAAGAACATCAAATAATTATTAATTAAGAGAGATAAAGATGATCGATGTCAAACAAATAGAAAGGTTTTAAACTCATTATATATGCAATTAAATGTTAATACCAAGCAGAGTATTTACTACTACAACTGAGAGTTTATTTACTCAATATACCTGTTAAACTGTTACTCTGCAAGTATGTTACATAAAAAACTTCAGTACGACATCTAAGTGAACCAAAGGCCGAGTCATAAAATTACTATTTTGAGCAATCATAAGAAAGTTTACGACCTACGTATTTGCTAGTCGAAAATGGAGACTGAAATTGTTTTACAATGTCATTTTTTTCCGCATAGTCATTTCATTGACACATACATATTTATAAGTTTGTTTCTACAGCTGTACACCAAGGAAACGATGTGTCAGGTAATTCGAGATAAGAACTATGATTATATGCAGAGAATCAACCCTAAATTTAATAACTCTCAAGCAAGGTGATTCAGAGTAACGTTATGTAATCTTAAATAGAGAAGTTAATATCCATAAAACTTGTCACTCTAGGACAGGAAAACCAAATTCAGATTTCCACGTTATCTTACATTAATATTAAGCAGGTATCGTTGTCTTGTTCGATAAAAAGCAGGTACCAGTATATGCAATGCATATAAACGGTACAAGCACAGGTGCTATGGACTATAATAAGCCCCCACAAAGCGTTAAGTGAAAGTCACCCAGCACCGTCTGTTTCAAAATAGACTTCGGCTGTATAAATTCACAATCCAAATGTTGATACATTAATTATCTGAAACGTTTATCTTGCGATGTTTCTAAAACCATAGCATTTTATCACTCATACCAGCAAGTTGTAAAATATAACCAAATATGTAACTGAAAGAACAAAACGCGTGTATTTACATTAATTGCTAACTCACAGATTAGTCCAGTAAAAAACAAAGAAACAAAAACAAAAAACACAAAACAAAAACAAAAACAAAATAAAACAAAAAAAACCACGATTGTGATAGCTAAACAACCAATGTACTTGCGGAATATATGTAGTTATTTCGTTGGTGAATTGCAACCAGATTTATTCCTTCACTCGAGATTTCGTCACTACTGGCTAGAGCTAACTAAATACCATTAGTTTGTATTAGACATTGGTCATGGCCAACTGTCATTTTGAATAATGGTTCACCGATTGTACTCTTACAACTTGTAGATTAAGATTGGTGTATTGATTTCTTTAGTTGATGGCATGGAACTAGCTTTATAGACTAACATCATCAAAGTGAACATAATTTGACCGAGTAAAATAAACCTTTAAATTAAATGTGTAACAAGAAAAAAGAAGGTATATTGCTGCAGATTTCTGTAAAAGGTTGTAAGTTGTCGCTGTAATGCAAACTTCCGTGAATAACAGCAAGTCATTTGCCATATGTTCAAATGTGTACAACAAACAACAAATACACGTGTAAAGCTTAACATATTTATTTTGCAACAAACCATAATTTGCACATATTTTCACAAATATATGAATCCACTTGTCTGAATGTCTGTTTACCAATATGCTGTAAAACTACAACAATTGTGTTGTTTTACTCCACATAATAACAACTTATAATATGAAACACACTATATATTTATTAGAACATTTTTTAACCAAATGTTTTCCTAACATGTCAAGACTGAATTCTTAAAATCAGGACGTTTTATATGACTGATCGATAATTTGAAATCGTTATATAATATAATATATAATGACAACTCTATATAAAATGAATATATCCTAAATTAATTCTATTTTAAGTTTTTCCAAAAAGAGAAATGTAACAAAAAAATCTTTGAAATTTTTCAATTCAACGTGTGTAAAATATACATACACACAATCCCTAATTTGAGATATATCCATTAGGCATGTTGCAAGAATTTGTTAATTTATCACTGAAGTTTTGTACTGATTTCAATGTTTGTCAATCATGCATCTTCAAAAATTGAATATACTAGTATATAATTTCAAATTACAAATGAATCTGATTAAGTATCTTATAGCTCAATTGTGTTACTCAAGTAATTCCAATTTTGCTCATATCAAAACAATGCAGAACATAATATTTATAACTAAAACAATGACAAAATGTCCATTTCCTATACAAGAGTTTCAAACCATACCGAGTCTAAAATTATTTTTAAAAGGAAACAATACTAAAATTATTAATTATTTAGTAATAATTTAGTCTCCTTTATTAGATTACAACCAATCAATTTAGATTCATAGATGTTTTCCTAATATTTACTCTCTCTAGCATTATTTCTGTTACCATAATTTGCTAAATATTCTCCTTCACCAAGATTTTCAATATATTCATGGACAATACTTATATATATATATCCACAAAAATATTACTGCTTGCAAAAATTACGTATTTCGTATGATTTTTTGAACAACATTTTTCCTACATTACTGGAGTTATCCAATAATTAAGTATCAATAAAGCTGACAGAAGGTGGCAAAGACGGCAATATTAAAAAGTTTAACACGAGTAAAATTGGCATAGACAATATGCAAAAACCAATGTATTTAAGCAAAGAAACAACCATATCATTTTTCAATTTCTATAACACACATGAAAATAATATTTTCTACTACAATGTATCACATTAAAACCATCTTAATAATACAAAATTGTGTAACAAATAGTATTCTTTACATCCAGAAATAGTTTACATTTATTCACAGACATGAGTTGATCATTGGATATAGGGGGCTCTGTGGTCGAGTAGTTAGAGCATAATGCTTTAAACCAGGAAGTTTATCTCACCTCTGATCTGTGTCGTTTTAAGTTCCACTGAAACCTTAGCTGATTTTGTGAGGAAATTTGCCAGTTTACAACAATTTAAAACTCACTGCCACTATATAACTAAAAATTGTGTAAAACATCTATAAAACAAAAATGTAATGGAAATATCCTGTTACAATTTTCAAAATGTATAGTACATTTATGAAACACATATGACCACTAGGGAAACCACATGACGAGAAAGCTCAAAATCATCTAAAAATTTAAGATGATAAATAATCTCTGTGAGTGAACCTTTTTTGCATATTAAACATTTACTTCAATCTCTTTGAAGAGAAAATAAAATTGCAGGTTGTATAAGATATTGCACTGTAGTATAGACACAAGACTGATAATATATCCAACCATAGCCATTCAACAAATTTAATGTACAGCTACACTGCCTATTACCTAGACAAGGGGCCTAATGGGTAACCTATTTAAGTGACCTATATGATTACAGTAAGAATATGCTGATGATTGGTTCATATATATATATATATATATATATATATATATATATATATATATATATATATATATATATATATATATATGTTACTGTTGTTAAATTGTTGTTTAACGTCCCACTCAAGAATCTTTCATTTATACGGAGATGTCACCAAATGCAGATGAAGGGCTTTACATTTTTGCCTATGCTTGGCATTTACGCCATTGAGCAGTGAGGGTTCTTTAACATAGCGACACCTATTGTGACAGGAGACCTTGGTTTTTACTTTCTCATCTGAAGGACAGGAAAAGTCAGGTTCATATATAAACCACTAAAAGACATTTTAAGGGAAGGAACTAAGTAGTCTCACTAAAAGTAAGCCAAATTGTTTTATTTAAAAGACAATGATCTGCAAGGTGTTTTTTCCAAGTAGTTTGGGTATTTTCGTATGGTATGTTAAGGGAGGGGAGAATGTCTTTGAAAATTGTTCCCCTTCATCATCGCTCTTAAAATATAATTAACCCTCACGTAACTAAATTCAATTCTATCATAATGCTAACATAAAAGAATCTTGTACAAGAACTATATTGAGAAATTGAAATGACCAAATAAATCTGATAAAAGTTTGTAGGATATACATTTTTGTTTATCACTGATATTAGTAAAATTATTTCTTATTTCAATGACTGGCTACTTTACAAATACACTTCTAAGTTTTTTTATTTAATTGATTTGGACAATAGGTTTGTCATTGATAATCAATACTTGCTACATACAGCAAATTGGTTTGAAACACAATAAAGTCCACAAAAGTTAATGTCAAATTTATAATGTTAAAGATCTTATTTGCAATATACTACCAGGTGATTTTGGTGCTCACATTAACATCATACATATATTCATTACTTAGCTCATCAACCCCTAGAAAACAATGAACTCTTCTGTAAATCAATGACTTAGACCAGTTCAAATTTGTCCTTAGGTGTGTGAATATTTTACACATCAAAACATATTAAAAAAATGCTAATATACATCGTGCAATAAAACAAAAAACTAAAACAAATTAAAGTTATTACAAATTAAACTCTATATAAACAACCAATGTTTGACAAGCAATTGCTACCCCTGCCTTGGATTCATTAGTACAATATTATGTGAATATACCTAAATTATGCATTAAAGTTTTATAAAACAAATCTTGAATTATCAAATAATTTGGCATTTTGTTTCTATTTCAATCAATTTTACAAAACACAGTTTGTAAAGAATTGCACAAGGTAAAGGTCATACCTCTTTTCCTCCTCGATGAATGTCATGTCATTCTTACTATTCTAATGATATAGATTATTTTACTTCACTAGTATATAACGAACATCAAAGAAATCTAGGTTTATTATAGGCATTTGGTATATGAGATCTTGTATCTGTTTTCCTCACCAATCATCAGTAATTCTACGTCAATTATATAAAAATTTCATAAATTTGGTTTCACATAAACCTAGTTCATGTACCTGGTATTTCGGTACTAGCTGATAATTTTATACTAAAGTAATATTTGGCACTGATAACATCATTTAAAATTCTAAATTCTTCTAAAGCTAAGATAGCCTTTTTACAGTGGTTACTCTTAGATGGATTTTGGCTATACGTTTTGATATATTATTTGGCCTTGTCTGATACCACTTTCTCTTTAGAAAAACTATTAAAAATTGTAGTTCAGCTGATGAAGTCTTATTGACAGAAATGATCGTCTTGAGCATTATAACTTTGGTATTATGTTTATAATATTTTAAGTCATATAACTTCATTAAGAGTACTCAGTGATTAATTCATTTAGGAATTAAGTTTTCTTTAGGATATTCGACAAGAAAAGCAGAAAAAAAAAATCTTTACTAAATAGATAGTCAATACCATGACATGTTTATTCTTATAAATCAAAGGCAGAGATAGCCAAAGTTTGATATAAGAAAGTAAAGCAGGAATGTATAGTTTGTGTAAAACAACATTAAAAGACAAAAATTATACATAAAATTAAACATATAAATGTATGAAACTTAAATGACTTAAAAACTAATCACATAATTTAATTCTTATGTACATAAAACCATGGTAAATTATTTAAAATATGAAAAGTTAACAGAATGATATGAAAAATTGTAAAACAAAATGTTCAAAGTGAACCCCAAAGTTTGAGCAACTTGAAATTTTGTTGAAATTGTAGAAAGATATGAAATTTTGTGAGCTAAAAATTCTATTGCAATAATACAGATTTTACATTAATACATATTTTCTGCATGGTTGATGTTGAAAAATAATTTTTACAGACTTTATCTGTTAAAATCAAGATTCTTTTTATCTTAACCAAGCATAGGATTGGTCACGTCACCTAACCTATCCCCTCTAAGCCCACTGGCACATAAGAAATAGTGTTGGTACAGCTGGATAATCAATGCACAGATACATGAACACAATATCATTTGGTAAAACTTTTGATTTGATTAAAAACATTTCATCTTGCACTTCCACTTTGGTAAGTTAAAAGTTAAAATCTCAGCTAATGGCAAAATTCTGCAAGAGTGTTAGAGTGAGATTGTCTTACTTAATATTAAAAGCATAAGAAGTCTTACTCCCCTGCAGACCATATCCAACTTACTGATATAAAAGCAAAAGAGGATTTGGTGCAGTGATATTCAAAAGATGAAAAAGAAACTTAAACCTGTTTACCCTACTGATCACATGAGACTAATCCTAATCAAAGAAATTTATCATCTTAACTGAATATTGAGGGGTGAAAGGATACAAAAGGATACATTTTTCTTGAATCTAACACAAAAATGATTCATACTACTTTATATTATGCTGAGCATCTAGTATGGATTTTCTGTTAAGTTGAGATTTCCAACCATGTCAGATTTCCATGTGGGGAAAAAAGACAAAAATCTGAATGTCCCATATGAAATCTTTAGCAAGGAAAATATATCCCCTTGTAGTATCTTATTGACCAAAGTAGTCAAAATTAATTTTAAAGTGAGTTATTTACAGATAAAATAAAAAAGAATGAACTATGATAAAAATTACTAATCAAAACAATTAGTAAAAGATTCATAAAGCTATACACACACTATTTGGGTTGCTATTTTATATGATAAGTGAATGTACAAAGTGATCTATGGAGAGGTATAGCATAAGCTTCAAAACAATCTGTAATGTCAACCATCAGTACTCATCTAGAGAGAGATTAAACACAAACAAATGAAACTCCTATATTACATTGTAAATGCAAAATGAGTTGCCAATGTTTAATGGAGGCAATTTAAAAGCAGCAAAAATTGGAATGTAATTTGAAAATGTCAACAATTATAAAATGAAGTACATTAATGAGAGCTTTACAGACTTACTGACATTTACTATGATATAAATGTTATATTTATATAGTGCATTTATTAAGCAGTCATTATCTTCACATACATATATTGATCCTAGTTGTTGAATTGTTGAAATGATACTCAAAATTAAGTGCTTATAAAGAGATTAGCTATTCTAGTTTCAGTATAGAGATCATCAAATTATTTATAGATTATATTTTTTACATATTAATCTTCATAAAATTGTTATTTGTTATAAAAGGTCAAATGGCACCATTAGAAAAAAATGTCCATTTTAAGAAACTTCATGCTTTATGTCTATTACAAATTTCAGCTATACTCTTTAATAGATAATGGTTTACCTTGCTTTTCTTTGGATGAACTAAATTCAATAACGAATATTAAAACACTTACTTAATCAAGTCTAAGCTATCTCTCTCATATAAATTGAAGAGGTTTTATATTTTCAGGTTGAAGCAGGTGTCAATCTGCACTAAAATTGGGAGTATAGAATAGCGTACTTTGTAACATTAAACTTACATTGTGTTACTGGGTATCCTACAACAATAATATGCAATGCTCTAAATCATTGGAAATATAGGAATGTAACGTAAACATGTGTCATACACAGACAAATCCATGAAAATAAAATGGTTTTTAATTCTTTAGACAACTTGCACCAACTGTCATTGTTTGTACTACCACAACAGCAAATGTCATGTTTACACAACACTATGTATAAGAATACATATACCATATATATATACAATGAACAAACAAATTTAGTATAAGACATAATTACCTGGCTTTCTAAACTTTTCCTTTCAATGATCTTAATGCATTAGTGACCTTGACACAGTCAGATGACAAACATAGACAGAATATGACACCATAACTACAATGCTTGGCAGATTAAAATGACATACCTTCACTGACAATTTAACAGTTGACCAATTTAGATGACATACCTTCACTGAAAATCTAACACTTGACCAATTTAGATGACATACCCTCAATGCAATCTATGGCTTGACCAATTTAGATGACAACTACAGTAACAATCTAACACTTGACAGATTTAGATGATAATACCTTCGGTGACAATCTATGCCTTGACAGATTTAGATGACATACCACCAGTGACAATCTACGGCTTGACCAATTTAGATGACATATCACCAGTGACAATCTATGGCTTGACAGATTTAGATGACATATCACCAGTGACAATCTACGCCTTGACAGTTTTAGATGGCATATCACCAATAAAAATCTACGCCTTCACAGATTTAGATGACATATCACCAGTGACAATCTATGCCTTGACAATCTTAGATGACATCACCAGTAACAATCTACGCCTTGACAATTTTAGATGACATATCACCAGTGACAATCTATGGCTTGACCGATTTAGATGTCATACCTTCAGTGACAATCTATGCCATGACAGATTTAGATGACATATCACCAGTGACAATCTATGGCCTGACAGATTTAGATGACATATCACCAGTGACAATCTACGGCTTGACAGATTTAGATGACATATCACCAGTGAAAATCTACGGTTGACCAATTTAGATGTCATACCTTCAGTGACAATCTACGGCTTGACAGATTCAGATAACAGGCCTTCAGTGACAATGTATACCTTGACAGATTTAGATGACATATCACCAGTGAAAATCTATGGTTTGACAGTTTTAGATGACATACCACCAGTGACAATCTATGGCTTGACAGATTTAGATGACATATCACCAGTGACAATCTACGCCTTGACAGATATAGATGACATGTCACCAGTGACAATCTACGGCTTGACAGATTTAGATGACATATCACCAGTGACAATCTACACCTTGACAGATGTATATGTCATGCCTTTACTGAGAACCTATTTGTCTAAATATAAAACAGTGTAAACTTCTCTATCTTACAAGCTGAAATATCTAGACTATAAACCTATCAGCATATAAATAAAATTGCTAGATGGTATGATCTAAGACACTCTACACTTGCCACCTGATGCTTTAAGGGCAGTCTTATATCAAAAAACATAATACAATTGTAAATCTAGTACATTGGGACTCAATGTACTAGGAAACCCGAACAATTTTCAGATAGAACTGGCAAACATCAGCACTGACCTACACAATCGGACATTGACTTCAACATTTGCTGTTAGATGAATGTCCCACATTTCATTTCCTTCTCTCCAGGCTAAATAAAACCACATGATCTCTAAGAGCATACAACCAGCCTGGAAATTTACTTCTGCGTGATTCTGTGACTATACTAATATCACAAGTTTCCTTAACTTTAGACCTGATACAGTATGACCCTGTTACACACAAGCATCAGATTAGTCCTTATATTGGACAATACCATGTGTGCTTGCTTGTACATGGAAATAAGATATATATACTTATTGTCACAAATTAACAACACAAACCATTAATTAACACTGATAAAAGTAGGACTATATACAGACAAGGTTGATTGTTAATGTTATAAAGGAGTTCAAACCTCAAAACTGCTAATATGAAAGATATATATCTTCAAAACAAAATTATATGTTAAACATACACAAATAACTTGCGCGTTCCATTCTCAAAACCATATAACACAACGTCCAAATAAAATGATTAAAAGTATTGAGAATTACATGGTCAGGATAAACACTTTGCAAAATGACTAGTTATTTCAATACATGTCTTTATAAAGACAATGCTTTGAGATTAACCATGCCTCCATAACAAAAAATGCCTAAAAATACTTCTGGACAACCACTGCCAATTAAAGACCCCCCCCCTCCAACTACAATAAACAAACATACAGTACTAACAAATTGTGCGTATATATGTTTGTACAATAGGGTGCGATTTGGTGTTAAAAATCTAATCAGTTTTGATTAGAAACAACTTTGAAATCAATTGAATATATAAAACAAATATGTGAAAAAAAAGAAAGATTATAAACTCTATATATATTTGATTGAAAATTGATATCCTGCTTGGCAATACTCTCAAAATTACAACATCTAATGATTGTAAATATAACAATTAATTCCTTCAATATGAATGAGTAATAGTAATTCTGGTAAATAGTTATTTTACAGTATTCTAGCATGGATCCCTGGGTATTAATATAAAGGCTGTCATTGATGAGAAATTCTACATCTATATATTGAAGAGTAAAAATATCAATATATGGATATCATATCAAATAATTTGGTATTTCTGTAAAATGCTTTCGAAATAGAGATTCATTATAATATTCAGTAATTTTGTTGTGTATTTGACTACCTGAAGAATGAAGCAATCACTGCATGGAAAATGTTGTTTATCTGAACAAGTTGAACAATGAAAATAAAATATAACAAAGTTCAAAGAACTTGAAGTAAAAACAGATGTGAAAATTCTGGAAATTATAAAAGAAAAAAAGGCTTATCAAATGAATGTGAAATGTACTGATATTGAAAAATGTTTTAATATCATATAAAATAGATTTGTATCAATGATATATCAATATCGAGTCTATCAATGACAGCCCTAATTCAGATACATTTAATAACCAGATGTAACTATATATACTATAAATCCGGTGTTATTCTCGAGAAGTTTATTTTCGCGAGTGCTCTACCTTGCGAAAATAAAATTATCGCGTAATGAAGAAGTATAATTGTTTGAAGAGTGGGGCATTTAAAATCGCAAAAAATATCATCTTGTGAATAATTTTATAACTCGTGTTTCGCGAAAATAAAGTCCTGTGAAAATTTCCGTATTTACAGTAGATATTCAGTTTCGATTTTCGCACTATCATAGTCTATATTTCTAATTGCTTCTATGTGTATACTGCAAACACAATAAACATTTAGGACATTTAATCCCACTTAATGGAGGAGACAAATGATGTCATATCAGAGTCATCAAAATTATATAATATCACAACAATGATATCAAACCAGCTGGTCATATGATATCAAAACAACCAGTCATTTGATATCACAACAACCAGTCATATGATACCACAACAATCAGTCATATGATGCCAAAACAACCAGTTATATGATATAACAACAACTAGTTATATATTACAAAAACCAGTCATATTTGTATATCACAACAACCAGTCACATGATATCACAACAACCTGTTATATATATCACACAATGATATCAAACCAGCTGGTCATATGGTATCAAAACAACTAGTCATATGATATCAAAACAACCAGTCATTTGATATCACAACAACCAGTCATATGATATCACAACAATCAGTCCTATGATGCCAAAACAACCAGTGATTTATATATATATATATATATATATATATATATATATATATATATATATATCACAACAACCAGTTATATGATATAACAACAACTAGTTATATATTACAAAAATCAGTCATACATGTACATGTATATCACAACAACCAGTCATATGATATCACAACAACCTGTTATATATATCACAACAATGATATCAAACCAGCTGGTCATATGGTATTAAAACAACCAGTCATATGATATCACAACAACCAGTCATATGATATAACAACAACCAGTCATATGATATAACAACAACCATTTATATATTTCAACAACCAGTCATACATGTATCATATCACAACAACCAGTTATATGATATCACAACAGGCATATAATTCCATGTCAAACCATCATAAGAAGTCACATCAAATAGTCATATCAGTTACTCTGCTGGGCTCAGCAATGGATCATAGCCTCAAGTTTATTAAAATGTTATTATGACTTAAACCCCAAAATGTATCACTTAAGCTGTTGTAAGGACATTGCATGTTATAGGTACATAAAAAATGTTATGATATATGTGTCATGATTTTAAATCAAGAACACATATGAAGATGTAACACAAAAATTTGATTTTATCATCAACTACATGGGACATTCAGTATACATTTATAAAGCCTTTAGATTATCACATCTAATACCACAGAATTAACCCTTTCAACCCTACAGACCACAATAGATTGGTCTTAAACAATAGAAAAGAACATATCTCTTGAATATTAAGGGTGAAAGGGTTAATAAGGTGGCATACCAAAAAGAAGATAAACAAAAGAAATAACTAACTACACTTCTTGATTAAGTGGGACTCAAAACTTGAAACCTTAATACCGTTTACATACAGAGTACCGAAAACCTACATTAATGATGTGAGGTTGTTATCATTTAAAAAAGACCTTTAAAATCTAAAACAATTATGCAAATTTTATAAAAATGTACTCCGATAAAAAGGTTCCCCTGCATTTTTTCACATATTGACATGGCACATCTCTCTAGATATCAACAAGTTAACATGAGAACACAGGTCAAGATTAAACCGTCACAAGGTAAAAAATCTTAACATTCTTACATGTACCTATCAAGCCTCTGACAATAAATTTTCCTATGGAAAAAATTTTGGTTGGAGTTGTGAAAGTCCTACTAAACAACTGCATTATTAATTCACATTCTCAAATTTCAAGATTTATTTTCTAAATCTAAAATCAAAATATGACTACCTTGAAGAGGTTCTGAAATTCTGGTAAGATTAGTGGAATTAGCATCATGTTACCATCTTGTTGGTCTCTAAAACCAAAATGCCTTAGATTGAAAATTTAACCAGACATACTATTCAAATGGTCAAAATGAACACTACCCTATGGTAAAAGGCATAAAGATGTGTGCAATATAATATAAAATATTTCAGTTAAAACACTGATAACAGGAAAATATTTAACAAAAGTCAAAAATGGTGGTATAACATGTCCCGCAAATATACCAATATACATGCTGCATCTTGACAGAAAACTAGCATAAATATGGCAGTAATCTTACTGCTTTCTGGCATGGAAGAATAAATGCAAACTAACAAATATGATGCTTTGACAAAATTTGCATACCTCTTTGAAAAACAAATACAAGGTATCACATATATAACTTTACAATACAGCTTATTTAGATATATGTTTGCCTCCTTCTCTAGAAATCAGCTTTAATCACATGACATGTAATGAAACACGAATCATTTATGTATGTTTTCCATCTTCTAGAAATCAGCTTTAATCACATGACATGTAATGAAACACGAATCATTTATGTATGTTTTCCCTCTTCTAGAAATCAGCTTTAATCACATGATGTGTGATAAAACACAAATAATTTATATATGTTTGGCTCCTTTTCTAGATATCGACTCTAATCAAATGACGTGTGATTAAACATGAATCATTTATATATGTTTGGCTCATTCTCTAGAAAACAGTGTTAATCACATGATGTGTGATCAAACACGAATCCTTTAAATATGTTCGGTCTGTTCACTCAGCTGAATAACACTAATATCTTCTCCGTCTGTAGGTAACCTTTGATTTTCTGTTGCCATCTCTGTCTCTCCTTCCATAGGCTCATATTCCACAGGTTTATTCATCTCTAGGAATTTAATCCCACTGGAAATGATAAAATTTTTTATTACAATCATATTACATGTACATGCAACATATATATTTATGATACTCAACATTTTGTAGTAACAAATATGATACAATAATTTCTCTCCTAAGATTTACCAATAAGTGTAACCTGGTTTATTATCATTTTAACACACATATGTACGCGTGCTCGAACAAACAAACAAACACACACACACACACACACACACACACACACACACACACACACACACACACACACACACACACACACACACACACACACACACACACACACACACACACACACACACACACACACACACACACACACACACACACACACACACACACACACACACACACACACACACACACACACACACACACACACACACACACACACACACACACACACACACACACACACACACACACACACACACACACACACACACACACACACACACACACACACACACACACACACACACACACACACACACACACACACACACACACACACACACACACACACACACACACACACACACACACACACACACACACACACACACACACACACACACACACACACACACACACACACACACACACACACACACACACACACACACACACACACACACACACACACACAACACAACCACACACACACACACACAACACACACACACACTACACACACACACACACAACACACACACACACCACACACACACATTATCACACACACACACACACACACACACACACACACACACACACACACACACACACACACAACACACACACACAAAACACACACACACACACACACACACACACACACACACACACACACACACACACACACACACCCACACCCACACATACATACATACAGATGGTTACACCAAAATATCTGCCTGTCTATTTTTGTGTTGGTAACTATTCTATATTTATTCCTAAGATATCATTGCTTCACCAACCTCTTGACCAAACTTGGTTCATCAAGAATTCAAAATATCTGCACTTGACAATAATACTTACATCACAAAAAGAACTGGCAATATCAAGATTATAACGGAGATCACAAAAACAAATCCACTGAAATAATGTAATGTGCCGGCATAGATGGCCTGAAACATGAAAGGTGCCAGGAAATAGGAAATACTTTCTCCACAGTGCATCAAAGCAAACAGTGACCCTACAAAAAACAAAAAGGCAAATACATGTACAGTGTTTGTCATATGACATAAGTTATATATTGATATAAAATTATAGACACACAATTTATGATAAAAAAATGATGTTTTATTTTTCAGTAATATGGTGGCAGCCAATTTTTAATGGTGGAGGAGAGAATATGATTACAATGTACCCGGGAAGAACCCAGCAGTCTTCCACAACAAAACTCTCTCACAAAATCAGTTTTGGTTCCAGCGGGACTCAAACCCATGCTGACTAGTGGTTCATGGGAAACTTCATGGTTTAAAGCATTATGCTATGACCTCTCGACCAAGGAGGCCCTGATTTCAAAGAAATACATTTCTTAACTGTAAGGTTTTTTTTCTACGTGTTATTAACTTATGTATTGTGTATAGTGTACATGTAGCAAGTTTTTAGAGGTTTAGAACTTTTGGAATATAGGAAAAACAAGTGGCTGAATGAGTCTTGAGTCTGTGCTGCGCATGTAATCCAAGGATTTGGATCATATGTAACCCTCATAATATATGTAATGTGTTGCCCTTATCCTAATAATGCTTATGTTGTTGTGATCAAATTTTATGAGCATTGTCTATATATGTGGTTTTTGAGAAGAATATTAAATGATCTGTAAAAGAAACCCTAGAGCCTAGCTAAAATTCATACTTATGATGTTCATATATGAAGTATTGACTCTTTTGATGTCAGCCTTGAACTGTGAAATAACACATACAATGTGCTGTACATTGTACTTACACATACCAGTATGTACATGTACATTGCTTTGGCTATGAATAAGACAATGAATACATCTATATTTTATGAACATGATCAAAGCTTTCTCAGTTGGTGAATGGTGTTTACATGTATAATCATATTTGTGTTTACATGTATAATCATATTTGCATAACAAGGACAGGTCAGAAAAAGAAATAACTCAATAACACTTCTTAACCTGTTTGTTATATGTCCCTATTTACCGGTATGTGCATTTACACTGTAACATCTGTAAAAACTTGTGCATGTATGATAGAGCTTTTACTGCACAGACTTCAATACTTATAAAATATAATTATTTATATGCGTAACAGGGGGAGAATTGTGAGGCCAGACCAGGAATTCAACCCAGGATCTTCGAATACAAGCAGGATGCTCTTACCAATTGATCTATCTGAGCTGACAACCATAGTACCACTACCTATGTAACTGCTACTACACATAATATATCTGGGCCTACAACCACACTACCACTACAATATAACTGCTACAACACATAATATATCTGGGCCTACAACCACACTATCACTACAATATAACTGCTACAACACATAATGTAACTGCTACTACACATAATATATCCGGGCCTATAACCATAATACCACAACATATATATGTAACTGCTACAATATAACTGCTACACATAATATATCTGGGCTACAACAACATACAATACCTGCCAACACATATGTAACTGGGCTACAACTAGTACACACAAATAACTGTTATCTAATATATCCAGGCCAAACCATAGTACCACCATAAATGTAACTGCTACTACACATAATATATCCGGGCCTATAACCATAATACCACAACATATATATGTAACTGCTACTACACATAATATATCTGGGCTTACAACCACACTACCACTACAAATGTAACTGCTACTAGTACCACCACAAAATGTAATGCTATACACATAATGGGCTTACACAACATATAGTAACCACCACATACCGGGTATGTACATGTAACTGCTACTACACATAATATATATGGGCCAACAACCACACTATCACTACAAATATATCTGTTACTAGACACAATATATCTGGGCCTACAACCACACTACCACTACAAATGTAACTGCTACTACACAAATATGTAACAGTTACTAGACATAATATATCTGGGCTTAAAACATAGTACCACCACATATGTAACTGCTACTACACATAATATATCTGGGTCGACAATCGCAGTACCACCACATATGTACATGTAAGTACTGCTACTACACATAATACTTCAGGACCGACAACAACAGTACCACTACATATATGTACATGTATATACATTGTAAATGCTACTGTAAATATAGTGATAGTTTTTCTTTTACGTAACATACTGAGAAGTGCCCCTGCCCCCTAAATTCACTGGGAGAACTGACTGAGGTTTTTGGAAAAATGAGGATTGTTTTTTGAGAAACAGTACATATTATAAAATATGAAATTGAAAAAGGAAAAAATAGACCAGATTTTGGGGGAAATACCGTACAGCTTATTTTTCTAGTAAAACAGACTTTATACTGCTGTAAATTTCATCTTAAGTTAATGCTGTAAATTTCATCTTAATTACACATGTACATGTATGTATCAGGAAGAGGTAAAAACAATGCTTAACAAGAGTTGTCAGAAGACAACAAAGCTTGCCGGAAATGGGTGTAAATTTTCAAAATAGGTATTTGACTCACAACCGTCACATTTTAAGGTCAAGGTATGATAAATGTTATGATTACTTCAGCTCAGGTTAAAGTTTTTAAAAAATAGGTCAAAGTCTAAAGTCAAGGTCTCTAGGTCAAAAGTCAAGGTACATGTACCAAATGAAAGCTCTGATCATAAGAAATCGATATGTGAAATATCAAAGCCTTATTCCTCATGGTTTAAAATAGCGGAGGTTAAGGTTTTTAAAAAGCAGGTCAAGTCCAAGGTCATCAGGTAAAAAAATCAAGGTACAAAATGTACCAAATGAAAGTTCTGATAAAAAAAAAAAAATCTATATGTAAAATATCAAAGCCCTATTGCTCATGGTTAAAAAGGTATAGATGAGGTTAAAGTTTTTGAAAAAGTAGGCCACAGTACAAGGTCAAGGTCACTAGATCAAAAGGCAAAGTAGCAAATGAAAGGTCTGGTCGTAAGTAATCTATATGTGAAATATCAAAGCCCTGTCCCTTGCAGTTAAAAAGATATAGGTCAGATTCAAGTATTGTCTACAGATGTGGACGACAAGAACAATGATCATGAATATTGTCATCTTGTCAATGTATTGCATAAGTGTTATGTACATGTAAGAACTATCACCATTTTTCTCCAATTATCTTGGTTTATACATGAAATGTACATATAGCCTAGTAAATATGTCAAATTAGACATCCAGAGAAAATTTGAGTTTAAAGTTTAACTGAAATCTCTTCCTCAATATATTATTACTAAAAACAGGTATAAACAGGAACAATAAAGACTTCATGTAGCCCACTACAGTCATCACGTACATGTAAAGAACAGGTAAATACTACAATGAATTCTGTTCCCAGTTGTATATCAAGTATCTGTCAATGACTTTATGGTCATTGATTGTTGTTAAGTAGATAAATGGGTGGATGTAAATAACAATGAATTACAACTTTGTCAAACCATGATCAATATGTACAAATTATAACGTCTAATCGATACAAAGGTTTACACATGTACATGAGAGAGAGAGAGAGAGAGAGAGAGAGAGAGAGAGAGAGAGAGAGAGAGAGAGAGAGAGAGAGACAGAGAGAGAGACAGAGAGAGAGGCAGAGAGAAAGAGAGAGAGAGAGAGAGAGAGAGAGGAGAGAGAGAGAGAGAGAGAGAGAGAGAGAGAGAGAGAGAGAGAGAGAGACAGAGAGAGAGAGAGAGAGAAAGAGAGACAGAGAGAGAGAGAGAGACAGAGAGAGAGAGAGAGAGAGAAAAAGAGAGAGTTATCAATAATAGTAATAATGATAATACAATTTATAATGATAACAAGAATACCATCCATAAACAGTACATGTACATTGATATCATGGCTGGAAATTAAATTAGTACTGGTCTGCTGGCCAGTGGCCATTAGACTATGGAATGGACCAGTAGATTTCTCATATGTACTGGCCCCGTTGTCTAGAAAAAAATATATATGTAGAGTGTAAGTGCTCTTTTCAATAACTGTTACATGTACATGTATGTAAGTCTTGTAAAAATAATTTTATCATCTTTAATATAGACTGAAAACATCCTGTCTTGTCCTCATGTGTTATAGTTGTTTATTCTGTCTCTAAATATGTCATCTAATTATTTTTTTTGAATTATTTGTGGGCCAGTAAAAAGTTGACTAGAGGTAAGAGACTTCGTGAATTAAGTCATTCACCCCTAAAGACAGATTTGAACTGGTGTAAGTCACTGATATACAGATCAGTGGTTGTTGAGTTAATTCATCAGTGAGAAACAATGAACTCTTCCATAAATCAATGACTTAGGCCAGTCCAAATGTGTCTTTAGGGTTGAATGAGTTAAACCATGAAGATTTAACGAATGATGCACTAACCACTCGACCATGGAGGTCAGGCCCCTCATGATCATACACATTGTAAAGCCGTGAAAAATACATTGTGAATAACATACAGCTTTGTGAACAAAATGTTTCATTATGTACATGTATTTATACACATATGGTGGGAAAATCAATCTATAAATCTGCACAATTGTTGCCGATGTAACACCTGTGACCATACTAATATGATCAGATCCAGGTTTATATGATTTTGTATATATACAGTGATTGTTTTAATCTTAGGTATCAAACAATTACAGGCAAAACACTAAATTGATGATAGAGATCAACATAAAGTTTAGTGTAAGGATCACTTTGTATAAAATACATCAACATACTGTCACATCAACTGTATAAGTACTACTGTGTATTCTGTACTAAATCAGTAAATGACATATTGTAACAAATGAACCTTTAAATCAAACCAACCATATAACATGTCCAGGTGTTGTACAATGTTAAATGAATATGAATCACTTGCATTGTTTATTTAGACTTACATTAAAAAATAAAGACTTGCGTTATCAGAAAAGAACATAATAAATGGTAGAGGAAGAACATGACTGAAACCCAGACAAGTAAATTGTACTGTACTAAAAACTACTATATATCACAGTGAAGGATCTACCTAGCTAATGTAACCAGTAAAAGTACTAAAACCCAGACAAGTACATTGTACTGTACTAAAAACTTCTATATATCACAGAGAAGGATCACCCTGGCTGATGTACCCAGTAAAAAGTACTAAAACCCAGACAAGTACATTGTACTGTACTAAAAACTTCTATATATCACAGTGAAGTATCATCCTGGCTGATGTACCCAGTAAAAGTACTAAAACCCAAACAAGTACATTGTACTGTACTAAAAACTTCTATATATCACAGAGAAGGATCATCCTGGCTGATGTACCCAGTAAAAGTACTAAAACCCAGACAAGTACATTGTACTGTACTAAAAACTACTACATGTATATATCACAGAGAAGGATCACCCTGGCTGATGTACCCAGTAAAAGTACTAAAACCCAGACAAGTACATTGTACTGTACTAAAAACTTCTATATATCACAGAGAAGGATTTCCTGGTGATGTCAGTAAAAGTACTAAAACCCAGACAAGTACATTGTACTGTACTAAAAACTTCTATATATCACAGAGAAGGATCACCCTGGCTGATGTACCCAGTAAAAGTACTAAAACCCAGACAAGTACATTGTACTGTACTAAAAACTTCTATATATCACAGAGAAGGATCATCCTGGCTGATGTACCCAGTAAAAGTACTAAAACCCAGACAAGTACATTGTACTGTACTAAAAACTTCTATATATCACAGAGAAGGATCATCCTGGTGATGTAAAGTAAAAGTACTAAAACCCAGACAAGTACATTGTACTGTACTAAAAACTTCTATATATCACAGAGAAGGATCACCCTGGCTATACCCAGTAAAAGTACTAAAAACAGACAAGTACATTGTACTGTACTATTCTATATATCACAGTGAAGATGTACCCAGTAAAAGTACTAAAACCCACCCATTGTACTGTACTAAAAACTTCTATATATCACAGTGAAGATGTACCCAGTAAAAGTACTAAAACCCAGACAAGTACATTGTACTGTACTAAAAACTTCTATATATCACAGAGAAGGATCACCCTGGCTGATGTACCCAGTAAAAGTACTAAAACCCAGACAAGTACATTGTACTGTACTAAAAACTTCTATATATCACAGAGAAGGATCACCCTGGCTGATGTACCCAGTAAAAAGTACTAAAACCCAGACAAGTACATTGTACTGTACTAAAAACTTCTATATATCACAGTGAAGTATCATCCTGGCTGATGTACCCAGTAAAAGTACTAAAACCCAAACAAGTACTGTACTATATACATGTGTCCCTGGTGAAGGATCACCCTCACTGGTGTACATGTACCCACTAAAAGTACTAAAGCCCAGACAAGTACTATACTATTATATATCACTGGTGAAGGATCAACCTCACTGGTGTGCATGTATCCACTTAAAGTAATAAAGCCCAGAAAAGTACTGAACTATATATCACTGGTGAAGGATCATCCTGACTGATGTACATGTATCTGGTAAAAGTACTAAATCCCAGACAAGTACTGAACACTATATCACCAGTGAAGGATCACCATGCATATATGACTGATGTACCCTGTAAAAGTACTAAAGCCCAGACAAGTACTGAACACTATATCACCAGTGAAGGATCACCATGCATATGACTGATGTACCCTGTAAAAGTACTAAAGCCCAGACAAGTACTTTACATTATATCTTTGGTAAAGGATGGATAACCCAGACAAGTACTGTAAATTATATCACTGGTGAAGGATCACCCTGACTGGTGTACATGTACCCAGTAAAAGCACTAAAGCCCAGACAAGTACTTTACATTATATCTTTGGTAAAGGATGGATAACCCAGACAAGTACTGTAAATTATATCACTGGTGAAGGATCACCCTGACTGGTGTACGTGGTAAAAGTACTAAAGCCCAGACAAGCACTGTATATTACAACATATATATATATATATATATATATATCACTGGTGAAGGACCACCCTGACTGATGTAAAAGTACTAAAGCCCAGACAAGTACTGTACATTATATCACTGGTGAAGGATCACAATGACTGAAGTACCCTGTAAAAGTACTAAAGCCCAGACAAGTACTTCACATTACATCATTAGTAATGGACTAATATCACAGACAAGTACTGTACATTGCACATTATATCACTGATGAAGGATCACCCTGATTGGTGTATTCAGTAAAAGTACTTAAACCCAGACACTTACTGTACATTATATCACTGGTGAAAGATCACCATGACTGGTGTTCCCAGTAAAAGTACTTATACCCAGACATGTACTGTACATTGTACAAATATATCACTGGTAAAAGATCACCCTGACTGGTGTACCCAGTAAAAGTACATATACCCAGACACATACTGTACATTATTATTATATCACTGGTGAAGGATCACCCTGATTGGTGTACAAATCATTAATATACCTGGTAAAAATAACATTTACATGCAGGACTGGACAAATCCTTTTGGATTCAGCTTGGCCAAGGCAAGTTCAATGTAATTTTTAAATTCTTCGGCCAATAGGCTATTGCATGTATGTATGTATGCTAAACGATGCACTCACAAATTGACCCAGCTATATTTAGATATACAGTGAAACCTGTATAAAAGGGCCACCCAAGGGACCAGAAAATATTGACCTCTATGTGCAGGTGACCCTTATACACAGGTTCAATTTAGTTGAAGTATGCAGTCAAGGGACTTGAAAAAAATGGCCTTTATAGAAAGGTTATCCTTATATAGAGGTGGCCACTATAGCAGGTTTTACTGTATATATACAACTAATATTGAGTGCTTATTGCTGTCAACCAATCATTTATTTGATCATCATTTCCCTAAACATTTGCAGTGGTAATAAGACTAAGTGACTTGACCAATTTTTTATGCCTGCCCACAGGCTAGCCATCCGTACTTTTCAACTTGCCTGAGCTAAAATTGAGCTTGTCCCGGGCGTCGGGCAAGTGAATTTGTCCTGTATATCTACATGTACATACTGTATTTTGTGTCACTTGTGACAGAAGAAAGTGCAAGTGTCAGAAAAAAATAGACTGACATATACATTTATGATTTAATTCATTACATGTCAGGGTTCGAAAAATTTGTAAAAATGCACTCGCCCTTTGGGCGAGTGATTACATGATTTCCACTCGCCCAAACTGATTTTGCACTCGCCAAACTATGAAATCATAGTATTTCAAAGTGGATGTGTTAAGAGTGTATAAAATCTTTTTCAAGGTAAATAGATCTTACATGTATATGACTTAACAGATTAGATACTTGTTATTTGACAAATTGTCATTTTTTTCTAATCAAGTACTTATTACAAAGGAAAAACTACAACTTTTGTATGCTCTTATTTTAAGTTTTTAGAATTAAAATTCTCGACTAAAATTTTGGTTACCTGCAAAGAAAATCTGGTTGCTGCAAAGAAAATAATATTTTATTTTATTTTGTTTTTTAAATTTATTGTTATTTCAATAGATAATTTTTTATACAATATATACAATGTGCAATCTCTGAATGATGCATTTTCATCTAAATTAAATGTAAATGCATCATTATTATTACAATTATCAATTACTATTATTACTATTTGATGATGTTGCTGCTACCAGGCATGTCTTTAAATGAATGTAAATTACAAAAGTAAGTTTTCACTATTGTTAGATGAAAACAATAGCCATCCATTTCTATGTATTTCATTAAAACTTTTAATTACAGTTACTATTTTTACTTTTATCATTCACTTACATTTAATTCAGATTTTAAAACTTTTTTGAAACATTGTATAGTGTTATGATTATTTTACCAAATCCTGAAATTCAGTCCGTTTGGTATTGGTTCTTTTATCTACACACATCCAACTTCCACTTCCTCCACAAAGTGCAAGCATTAGCAGTCAATACAGGATGTGTTCTGTGACATTTTTGGTCAAGACTAATGTGTGTAATTATCAATAAAATAATTATTTAAGTTTCTATTTGTTTTTCGTAATGTATTTTCAACTAAAAATAGAAGGAAATGATCACTTTCAAATCTGGATTTTCAGTATGGCGTCAGTGGGGGAGTGGGCCTACTCGCCAAACGGGCGAGTTCATTGTCAAAATTTACTCGCCCGAAATGATTTCTTACTTGCCAATGCAAGCAGGTGAGTGGATTTTTCGAACCCTGCATGTTATATGTCACACAAGGTCCTGAATGGTGCAATAAAGGGAACGAATGATATTTGCTGTTTTATGGTGGTAGATTATCTTGTCTGAAAGATATCCTTATGGGAATCAATTCCAATGACATCATCTATATAATAGCAGAAAATGAATGTGAAAGACATTAGACATGCATGTACATTTGTACTCGGTAATACTACTTAAATTTTCTATATTATTGGCACAGCATTACACCTACTCTTCAATTTCTACAAGACACAAAGCCAAATCTTCTTTTAGCTTTTCTGAAAACAATGTATCTTTGCCAGAATCATGTGATGGAAAAATAAGAAAGCGTTCACATTGGCTGAAAAGGCATCAAGGAATCATTCAAATGATCTGTTTAGATTAAGCCACACAAAATTTCTTGTTTAGTATTGATCTGTGGGGAAAATCGTTATGATGCACTCACACAGAACAAATGTACATGTATAGTCTGTAGAAAGTGTATTTGTGATATGTCTGCAATATGTATGAAAAGTAATCAGTTGTAGTTACATTAAATGTCAAATCTGAGGTATTACTTCCACATCAAAGTAATAGTGGTCTGATATCTATCCAATCTAATAAAACAAAATCTCTCATTGCTCCCATTTTTGGATATGTCGAATATATAGAGGATCACAGGGAAACCACTATGGGGTCACATGCAAGTAACTTCTTAACTTAGATATTTCATATTCAACCAATGAAAATGTGGCTTACGCAATATTTAAAGTTAATCGAATGGTAAAGGGATGTAAAAATTATAAAGAACAATGTACACACAAATTCATTTTTTTTTTCTTAATAATGGATACATGTAGGATCAATTAAGCAAAGATGCTTGACATGATTTCTGCAGATTCACGATTTCTTCATTACAAAAATGAGCTATATCTCTTTAACATTTGAATAACATTCAAAACCTTGTAAATTTTATTTTAATTGGTAGAACAGTACATACCTATGACAGGTCACTTGCATGTGATCCAATAGCAAATATCGTTAGATCCTCAACATGACATATCAGAAAATGGAGTGGTGAGAGGTCAGTTTAAATTAGATTTATATTTATATTGTTATAGTTTATCATTTATTTACCTCAATATTTCAATTGACTGGGAAATGTGATGAGTCCATACAGAAAATCTGAGTGCCCATTACCACAATGAAATATATTCATATTAAACATTTACATCTTGTTAATTCATTTTTATTTTAATTGTCATGAGATGCCATGAAATTCTAGATAAAATTACAAATATAAATTACATTTCTATTATAAGATTAAGTTAAAATAATAGAATAAATCGCCCACTGCTGTAATTTTTTTTTTTACAATTTGATGCACTGCAAATGAATATTTCAACAGTTTATAAAAACCTTGAATTATAATATACATATATATATATATATATATATATATATATATATATATATATATATATATATATATATATATATATATATATATATATATATATATAAACATACATACATATATATATATATATATATATATATATATATATATATATATATACATATATATATATATATGAATATATTTATTTGTCGCAATCATATCTATCCATTTTATCCAAGTAATTTTTCCCTCACAACTACTTGTACATGTATTATTTAAATATACCAATACATTTAAACTGTATCACATGTATACATGTGACATATACATGTATGTCTTACATTTGACTTGTATTTATCAATATTACAACATGAAGATCAATTCAGATTTCCAAAATGCAAGTGGCCGTTCAGCCCAATTCTTTTATCAGATGTACTACACTATTTTCTGAAACATACACTGCAAACAATATGATGTATTCTGTGACATTTCTGATGGTGAGACCATGAGGTAATTACCTGTGTGTTACATTATAATTAAAGAAATGAATTCAGTTTCTCTTATGTTTGTAAAGTATGTTTGGGGTTGATTTGGAATAAATACACGTAGGAAACGGCCATGGAAAAATAAACTGACTGAATTATATTTCTTTGTGATACAGGTTTCAGTTTATATGAGAGTACAATTAAAATATTTTTAGTAGTATTCGCAGGACTCTGTGTGTTGAAAATCTTTTCACCTATCTAAAAGCATAATTATCTATGGAGAAATGTAATTTATAAATTGAAATACATTGTGAACATGCACACTGTATCTTGTGAAAAAACGATACAGCTGCAAATTTGAAACTGGATATATGTATTTGTGTACACATGAATTGACAGATGCTGGTCAAGCTTTAACCTTTACTCCTAGTCAACAGATTATGGTTGAACATATTAGGCCTAATAATAATATGTGAATGTCCTGGTCACTTGATTAACAGAGAGTCAGAGGCTAGGCATCTTCATAAAATGATAAATAAATGCATATCAGTACACAATCACTGTCCATGCCTTTGACAGAAGAAATGCACAACTGAACACTACACAGCCATAAAGTCACAGGCCTTAATTAACTACAAGTACTGAGTACTGTATGTATAAAGAAAAGCAGAATAACATTAAAACTATCACAGTAACTGGCCTTTGATAGAAATGCACTTGCAAAAGAAAACAAGTATAGAGCCATAGGGCATTGTACAAAGAAATGTACATTGTACAACAGTAAATTTATATGATCATATGCATGTACTGTTAAGACTACACAATGTACCGTGAAGTACATTGTATGTACAGTTAGTGTACATTTACCTTCACTTGTCACTGTCAAAATATTAAACAACAAAAAAACACATGTATAACATATATTATGATATGACAGAGTGATGTCTTCAATTAATGTATGCAGTCTCTTGTGAATAAAAAAAATATGGCTCTGTGTAGTGTGTAAAATAAAAAAAAAATATGGCTCTGTGTACATGTAGTATGTAACAACTAAAGAGAACAAAATACATACAGGGCTTTTTCTGACCTTTTTGGAAAAATGGCCCATGATGTTATGTTCCAGATTGGGAATTTTGGGCAAAATATTAGGAAAAAAAAGATATAAATTTGCAATTGGGAATTGGCTATAAATTTTGAGGAAAATAAGCCGTGTCATATGTAGGTCTACATGATTAAAAAATATTGCTTCATGAAGTAAAACATGTGTCATTGTTTGCAGCAATAAAATAATACATGCATTTTCTATGAATTGTAAGGAACCTGTCTGAAGAACCCGGGTTACCCCCTGTCTTGTTTGACATCACAGTGAAGTTCTTTCAGTTAAAATGTTCATTTTTGAATACATGTACATATGTATCTAAACAGGAAACCTACATGTATCAATATCATGATCATTTAAATTCATTTTGGGAGTCCTTATTTCCTGATACCTGTAGATGGGGCACCTGCACATGTAGCTTCTGGAGACAATTTCCACCACTTCTAACTCAGCCATGTGACCCAGGTTTTAGTCAGTGAAGGGGATGGGGCTATGCCTACCACTTCTCCATTGTGTAGGCTACATATAACAATGTAACATGTAGAATAAAGTCAAGTGATATTTGTTGCTTGTTGTCTTCATCACTCACTGAATAAAAACATCTAAAGTACCAGTGGAAATAATTATTCTCCTGGTTAATGTTTGAAAAATATGTATAATCGGATGTACATGCATGAATGCAAAAATGTTCAACATATATGTATAAATATAAAGTAATGAACATGATAAATGAATATACCTTGATCAGTTGTGGAGATGCCATTAGCTACCACAGATCTCAACATCGGGAATGGAATCAGCTCCAACACCAACAGTAATATTGCTACAAGTAGAAAAATAATATACATTGTCATGTGTATGTATGATATTTGTAGTGAAACTAATTAAATAAACCTTTATATTTGATACAATTGCATGTTCATTTTTGTACTTGCATACAAAATTACACGTACATTGTATTAATAACCAAGAACTTTGAAGTCAAATCATAAAACATTTTAAAATTATAAATATTTCACCTTACATGTATTTACTGGTATTTTATTAACTATAAATTGCATGTTATTAATTAATGTATGTTGAAGGTACATGTACAAAGTAACCCTTAACAAAAAGGCTATTGATCCTTTTTTATCATAAAATATAATTTCTTTTCAGTTGGAAAAATATTATCTATAGATTCAATGTTTGAAGAAAAGTACATCTCTGAAGGGGTGAAAAGGAGTCATACTGTACATATACATGTATATACATGTACATGTACATGGATTATGCAAAGTGTATACAAGTATATACATATATATGTATGTTGTATATACATGCATGTACATGTAGTGATTGTGTTGAAGAAACAGTATATAATTGATGACTGAACCCTGACATAAATTATATAAAACAGATATTCTTCTATATTTGTATAAATTATAAAGAACAATATAATCTCAAATGAGCTTTGATCTAGATCTGAACAATGTGCATCAGTACATTGTACTGTGTAGTCAAGGTGAGCTAAAAACTGATAAATCAAAACTTTGAAATGAACATGGAAATCAATTTCTGTATAAAATATTTCAGTTTTTGTGGAGATGACAAGTCATCAAGTCTATTGATTAACGTATGTTTTGTTCAATTCTACATTCTTTTAAAAACTGGATTTTAAATAATCTTCAGTGAATGTACATATACATGTATACCTATAATGAAGAATTATTTATCTACACTTTTATAAAAATGTAAATGTACATGTACCGGTAGTCTGATAAGACAAAATGAAATGTTCACATTGGATATTTACCTGTACATGCATGTTTGTATTTACAGGTGTTTCATTACACATAAATACTGACATAGAATAGATATATTTTACTTACATGTACATGTATGATCAATGTACAAAACACTTGCATACATAAAATGATTATGGTGTCATTCACTTTTTATTTACTCAGCTATGTTTGACTTTAGTTTTAATTTTAACTTTCTTACAGATGCATACATATAGATGTACCTTTAACTACATGTATTTATAGTATTACAGATCTAGAGCAGGGAATGATGATTTTAAAGTATGTCTGTAAACATATTGGATTACATGCCCAGTATAATATAACAACAATAAACAGTTTCTATATATATAGTCCTCCTGGATAAAAATTTCTATAGTAATCCTGGATAAAGACAAATTACGAATGACAGACAACACCGAGTCAGTGACATAAAAGACACAACTGCAGTGTACTTATAATATGTACATGAAAAAGAGGACACTGACCTAAGTAAATGTACATATGTACACAGGCATACCATATACATGCAAACTATCTAAAGATTATACATGCAGATATCTACATGTACATGTAACCACTTCAGATTGTAGTAAAATATTATATACAGAAATTCTAGATCTTTTCCATGCTACATTTAGGTCAGATTAGAAATTTAAAAAATGATTAATTAAATGTTGGTACTGCAATCTACATATGTATATTTTAAACATGTTTTGCTAGCTAGTGATAGCACTGTTGTTTTACATGTAGATGTACTGACGTCTGTCACCTCGAAAACACATTAAGGTACTTCGATCTGGACTAGTACATTTACATGCATGTAGATGGCCTAATAAAATACATACCAAAATATAAAACTGTTTCATTCTGGATCACTGCAAGCCAAAGTGTTCCAACAGCTTTAGAGAACAATCCAGCAAAAGTTATGTGAACATCAGAAAACCAGTTTCTCAGGACCGGTGGTGTAACCAAGGTTCCAACAGCTGCTACCCCCATAATAAGAGATAAAAAGATGCCAACTTTGTGAGACTCCCAGTTGTATGGTGGTCCAGTTAGGTACAATACTAAGGTATTGATTTGCCCGAGGTGCACAATGGCATAAGTCTGAAAAGCAAGTATGGCTAGCCACACCATAACCAGATTTCTGTCTCTGCATCTAAAGAATCTAACCATTGGTTTGAATGTGTCTATACAACAATTATCACTAGAGTACCTATCTACTGTACTATTGTCAGTTTCAATTTTGATTTCTTGAACAAGAAAGAAGGAAACAAGGAAAGCAATTGCACTTAATATAAATGTAAACCAAAATGGTTGTAAAAATCCACTGGACTTTACCCAGTATCCCACCATCATATTAGCAATGGCATAAGCCAGACCATTAAGAAATTCTTGGACAGCAAGACGAGATGAGCGCTTTTCCTTCGCAACTCCATTTATTGCAAAAAATGTACTACCAGCAAAAAATGCTGTCATACTTCCACTTAATCCTCGAATAGCTGAGGCCATAAACAGGCCATCCATTGTCCAGCCAGTGTACAATATCATGATGTAAATTAAAGAATATATTAATCCTCCCAAAGCTGGCAGCCATAACAAGACTTTCCTTCGACCTGTACGGTCACTGACAGCTCCTAAAATAATAACTGTTATAACCGCAGGCAGACCCTCCGCTGCTTGTAGACTCAATACCGCCAAAGTACTTTCTTTATGTGAGGCATCAAAAGGACTAATTGTAGTAGATGGTGTAAAATTAGAGTTTAGTGGTACGGAATCGCCTGGTGATGACGTCGTCTCACTTTGTTGTTTCTTAATTTCTGATTGAACGTATTCCTGGAATAATGGTAATGTCATATGCCGAGATAGAAAGAAAAAGAAATAAGCTACTTCTACCATGTAAGGGATTATTTTCCCAACAAAATGAACACACCAGACGTTCGCACGCTGCAACTTTTCTCTGGCATTCATCTTTAAATATAAGTAGTATAACTTTTCACAGCATAATTTTGTTTAAACAAAAGACAAGGGTTTGGTAACCCTGAATCACAATTTACACGTGATTTCAAAACAATCTGAATAAATTATTTAAAGAATGTTTTGTGGGTTTCCAGCGGAAGCAATAATGATTCATATGCATGTCAACTTCCGTTGTTGCCATGACATCTAGCGAGTATTTTAGCCAAGGGGTATAATCAGAGAATAATACAAAACATTTCATGGTTTTGAAAATACTTGGGATATATATATTATTAACTCAGGCTATTTACAACAGCGTTCTATAATTAAATAACAGACTCTGAATAAATACTTTTCATTTTCCCCGCGATATATACATAATTAAGGCAGGAGCTTGTTTTGAATCGCCGAGTACCGCGGGAAAATCATACCATGTTGAAAAGCTAAAAGCATCACTTCGGATGGGATGCTAATTATTTAAATGTTAGAACATAATTTTATCAAGTGAGCTTATTTAAAGCAGAAAATTCGATGATTTTTATTCAAAAATTAGATAGAAAATCCCCCCATATTATAAGCCTTACAGAGCCAGGACAAAAGTATTCGCACGCTATCATTTTTTTTTTACAATGTATGTCATATAAAACCATATTCTAAAAATATATATTGTAAAGCCTATTCTGATCGCATTCCAACAGAATTTTCACCGTTAAATAAAGAATTAAATCCATTTTCATTATATATTTTGTTTTTTGATTTCTAAATAAGAATATGCCTCTGGTAAAATTGTGACGTCCATTTGTTACTTTTTGTTTAAATTATTGAATCTTTGAAATTATAAATTAGAAAATTATATCCAAATAATTAATGAAACATGGAAACATTCTCTATTTAATTATGAAAATACTATTGAAATGTAATAAGAAATGGCTTCACAATATTTTTTCGACAAAATGTGGTTTTATATGAAATATATAGTAAAAAATGATAGCGTGCGAATACATTTGTCCCGGCTCTGTATATTGTATGCTACTTTTAAAAATGTCAAAAATGTGGAAAAATCAAATACAAAGTTTATCAAAGTACTCTGAAGCACATATGCGTTTTCTGTTGAATGATTTGTAATTTACTACGGTGTACCGATTTTTTAAGTGATTAATCGAACGTTGATTTAGAGCTACAACGATGACGAAATAGCGGAATTATCTGCTGATTTTTTTTTTATTGATATCAGTTGTAACATGTTGGTTAAAAAACTTTTTTGTTTATGCATAAAATAAACCTGTTTCTTGTCATTTGTGAAGTTGAAATATTAAAATTTTGAAGTAAACGATTATTTTTTTATCAATATTTTTCTTTTTCATATTTTAGGATTTAGATATTTTTAAATGCCCATTTTGAATGATTGTCACTTCAGATTTTCTCAATTACTCTGAAAAATGAAATTCGTTACAATTTTAAGTGCAAAATGTTATTGATTATTGTGACACTAACTTTGTATATAGGCATATTTATATTTAATTGCAGTTTACATGGTTTAAACTTTAACCCTTTCAACCCTACAGACCAGAAATGGACAAGTCTAAACAATAGAAAAGAGCATACTATCTAGGAACTTAGGGTTGAAAGGGTTAATGGATTAACAGAAAATTGAAATAGGACTGTGACAATGTCTGAATGGCAGATTTGGCTGCAACTTTATATTTTGATGTAGTTGTAAAAATGTTGGCCTTATAACTATTTTGTCTCTGCATAAAATAACTGAAACTATTTATTGTCATTCATGAATTTGGTATATTAAAGTTTTGAAGTACAAAGTTATTTTTTTATTAATATTTTTCATTATTATTGTTATAATTTGTTTAAAACTATTTTACTGTCCATCTTGAGACCACAAATTGTCACTTCTGATTTTCTCAAGTACTATGAAAAATAAAATTATTTGCAATTCTAAGAGCAAAATGTAATTGATATTTTATTGCAGTTAACAGGATTTGAGGTATTAACAGAGAATTTTTGAATTAATGAAATGATAGTATTAGGACTGTGAATATATTAGGATGACAGAGTTGGTTGCAAAGTTATATTTGTATGTAGTTGTAAAATGTTGGCCTAAAACATTTTTTTATGTTTGTGAAGTTAAAATATCAAAATTTTGCATTACATTTCTATTTCAATTTTATTTAATTCTTTTGTTATTATTTTTTAAAGTTTGGAATCAAGTATTTTTTACATCCATTTACAAGTAGTATGGAAGGCACTGTAAGGGACTAAAAATTGTCACTTTTGATTTTCTCGGTTACTCTGAACGGTTTTCAGTGTACAATGAAACACTTACCTGAAAGTACATTTTATTGCAGTTTACAGGGTTAAAGCCTTGAAGGGATTAACAGAAAATGAAATACTACTGTGAAAATGGGAGAGATGTGAATTGTGACACTCTGTTATATGGCAACAATTCTAACTGGAATCTGACAAATGAACATATTTTCCTAAAAGTACAAGAGTACATACTTAAAACTAACAGATTCGGGGGGATTGACTTCATACTCTCTCTCTCTCTTTCTCTCTCTCTCTCAGCTGACTATCCTTTCTCTCATATTACGTTATTTATATGATTATGCTTATATTGTAGAGCAAATTAAAAAAAACTCTCACGTTTAATAACTTATTTCTCAACATTTTGCATATTATAATGTTGCACGCATTGGTCTGATTACTGTGCTAAAGATATGGGAAATGGATTCATACAAGCTTCAAGCTTCTTTCCAAATCCCATATATAATTGTATACTCTGCAGTTATGAATGTTAACTGTGTTTTTGTTAATAAAATAAAGTTTAAATCAAAATGGCAGAGTTGGCTGCAAAGTTATGCATGTATTTTATGTAGTTGTAAAAATATTGGCCTAAAAACCCAGAGAGTTAATTATCTCATTGGGATTCGTTTTTATTCTTGTCGAATCTTGCATTAAATTGACATGCGTATCATTTATCGAAAATAAATTGAGTATCAGCAAACACAAATGCATGAGCAACCCAGGGGCGGATCTAGGATTTTTTGAAAGGGGATTGAATATTAACTTCTACAATAGCAGAAAATTACATATTGTACGTACAGTAATGCACGAAACTGTGCATGCAATCCGCTTTCATTATTATTGTATGCCTTTTAATTATGCAATAAATATTTACAACAGTGGGGCATACTTATTGCATAGGCGTTGGAACCGGGGGGCACTAGGGGGTTTAGCCCCCCCCCCCACTTTTTTGTAAAGATAGAAATAGGTGTTGAAAATTGGGGCTAAGCCCCCAGACTTTTCTGGCGTGTGTGTGTTTTAAGTTGGTTTAGCCCCCCCCTCCCCCTACTTTCAATTTGCTTCCGACGCCTATGTATTGTGATGCAATCGTCAAAAGCCGACTGACGATTTAAAGTTTGAGTGGATATTAATTTTAAAAAATATTCGGCGACGGGAGCGAGGCGCGAAAATTTCAGGGAAAATTTTTTTTTTAATTTTCCGACCTTTTATAGAAAAATTTTGGTAAGCTCTTTTGTGGATTCCAAACGTGATGATATTAATAAAAAAAATTTTGAAAGGGGGAGTTGCAACCCCCGCAACTCCCTTTGTATCCGCCAATGATGGAGTCCAGAAAATTTTTGATTTTTAAAAATTCTGGGAAGCCTTTTTTTCTGGATTCCAGACGTGTTGATAATTTATATAAAAAATTGCATGGTATGTGATAAAGTGTGGTGAGGGGGCACCCATACAGATACATTGTAATAATCATACAAGCTGAAGAAAAGGAAACGAAAATTTCTTTACCGAAATGATGGGCAACAGGGAAGGAAGAGTATATATAATGTAATTGCTTTGGCCTAGCGTAGTTAGGCGTGAATATTTTGGTAATTCATTTTTATTAATGTTCCAACTTTTTAAACATTTTTGTTAACTTCTGGGTTTTTGAGTTGATTTTTACTGTACAAACATCTATACTTCGGCGTTCAAATGGGGGTGGGGGTGGGGTGGGGGTGTACGCCCCCTAGAATCCACCACTTGTTTAGCATAATGTATTTTAAAATAATAGTATTGATACGCAATATTACGTAGTTTGTGTATCTGTATCGTACTGGAAATTAGCTCGCTACTGAGCAAAGTTTATCCAAGGAAAAGTTTGAGTGCGTTCGGATGACTTTAGTTTAGTTTAGTTTAGTCATTCAAGATTGCAATAGCAACTTTAAACTGTTTTATGTTGTCAATGTTTACAAATGTACATAATTTGTTGGTAAATCATTCCAGTCTTTGATGGTTCTTGGAACAAAAGAGTTTATTGTGGGGGCTCGCTTTTTTCCGCTGGGCCAGGATGAGAGTTGTCGTTCTTGGTCGTACATCAGCCTAAAACCATACTTTAAAAAAAGATTTCGTCTGAAAATGCCTAAACATACATTAAAAATCACATTCAACATATTTTCGTCACTAATTAAGCCTTATATGGTGTTATCTGTTGTGGGACTTGTGTGGGACTTGTTATCTCCGTGGGACTTGTTTTAGCATCAGCCCCCAACGATCTGATAAATTCAGCGGAAGAAGAGTGCTTGGTACTAATTCACCGAGATAGGTAAAGACACGTTTTTGTTGTTTTATATCTGATCAAAACGTTTTTCTTTTTTGTTGAGAAATAATGATTTGCAAACATTTATAAGATATAGATCACGAACGCTTATACAACTGAATGAGAAATTGAATAGAAATCTAATTGTAGCCTACTTTAAAGTTAAGATTTCATGATTTATCGATAGCCTATATATACAGCAGGCTGCCGATTAATTGATTTAAGGCATTGCCGTTGAACGGTTAGTGTGATCCAAGGCCGAAATTCTGCCCCGATTTTACGTAACCCTTTTTATGGTAGACTTTACCTAAAATTGGGGTAGAATCCTACCAGTACCAGTAAAAGGGATTTTTTTTTTTAGAGTTATTCCCCTTTGTTTATTTTATTTGTCCAAATGTAACGTTTCACACTAGCGTGAACTACACACGCACACACAGGTGAGTTACAAATATAAACAAACACGGGTTCGACTGCCCCTTTCGGTTGCAGATTTCTATAACCGCCGACCGGCTAACTCTTTCAGAAAATAAAACTAACGTTTCACCCTAGCGGGAACTACACACGCACACACAGGTGAGTTACAAATATAAACAAACACGGGTTTGACTGCCCCTTTCGGTTGCAGATTTCTATAAACGCTGACCGGCTAACTCTTTCAGAAAATAAAACTACAATCAAATTGAATTTAGACACTAGAACATTTATTACAAAATAAATAAGAACCAAAATACGAAGACAACACAAAATAGAACTTCTATTAGAAGTGGTGACAAAAAAATAACAGGTCTAAAATTACCTGTCCGAAGGTCTAAGCCTAGGGACACTTGAACACGTGAAAAACCGGTCACATATCGGAATACGTTTTACTACGTTTTGCCAAATAAAACTGGCCACACATATTTCAGCTTCCTAAATAAAAAGTACGAAAATGAATACTAATTTTTAAACCCACTATTTTCATATTTCAGTCAGACCTGAAAAAATTACCACTTTATAAAATTATAATATAAATAGTAAAAATTAAAACATACTCAAGATACACCCACAACTACTAGTTCCACAGGTCATTTATCTCGGTGAAGTGAATGATGGCAACCCAGGTCAGAAATGATATACAAAAAGTTACCGAACTTTATAGAAAAGGAAGGGAAATAGAGAGCGTAACATTAACAAAATTGTAACACTTTCTAAAGTACCCGATAACTCAAGATGTTTACAACAAAACATTTTGGACACACAAAGTTGTGCGGAGGGTAAAATGTCCAAAATATTGTCATTTATTTTTAGTAGAAGTGAATGAAATGGTGATAAAAAAGACAGGAATATTGGTAGTATTTTGAAATGATAAAATAAAAGGGGTCATGTGAAGTATTTTCCTCACGCAGTGGTTAGCGCACTCGCTTTTATCCAATGTGAGGGTTCGACCTCGAAGGGAAGGGATGTGAATAGACCAACCCGAGCTCCTGTCCTTCGGAACATTCCCGTGTCACAGTGAGTGTCTGCACGTTTATGCTCAATTGTAATAGGCCAAAATTTCCCTTCAGATTGTGACCTCAAATAAAGATTCTTAATGAGCCAATAAACAAACATAGGTGCGGAATAAGTGAAACAAGTGAAAATTTGAAGTAGACAACGGCAACAACTTTTGATTGCATATTTTGTTATCAAAAATATTGCTTTCAGCACAGGGTACTTATTTGACCTGTCGATGCAGTGACCTATATTAAATTAGACTGTTAAAAATATTTTAGTACTGTCCATGTAATCAGTTGTCGGTAATTAGAAAAGGAGTTTAAAAAGTTAGGTAAAAGAAATAAATGAAAAAGAAATAAAATTATAATAAACTAAATGATAGATCAAAGAAAAATATCAGCAAGAATAGACAGGTTCGTCACACAAACATGTATCTACATGTACATAAGTTATTAACTTATTTCTTCATTTAGGCTCCCCATATTTGATAAAGCTACACATCTTAAAGCTGTCATCTAAACTTTTAGACAAGTTTTGAATTTGAAAAAATATATATAGCTTTTGAAACATCCCCGATTTATTGTTCCACAGGCAGACATTTTTGTTAAATGTTATCAATAGAAATTGGCTCGCAATTCCACTATAAAAGGCGAGGCCACAGAATGACTGTTATTTCACACCTGTACTCCCAAAGCAAAACAATGGACAGATGACATGTAATCAAAACATACACTTTACTCAAATCATAAACATTCTGCATTAATCTTTACATCAAAGACATGTAATAAATATATTTAATAATTAGTTTTAAGTTCATTATTTTAGTATCCATAAAAAAATATGCACTTTGAACTTAAAAATAAATAAAATCCTTCCAGCAATCTGCACCCTTTCATTATGCTGTTTACATAGCGCAAAAAGTATACAATTTTAAAAGAAGACAGAGTTTCTCCCCATTTAAAGGAGACAGACTAGTGTCGCATTCAATAACTTTTATTTTTAGAGTTATTCCCCTTTGTTTATTTTATTTGTCCAGTCCATATTTAAGGTATTTTCTTCATCTAGGATCCCCATTTTTGGTACAGATATACTCTTATGGAGAGTGATTGTCACTTATAAAAAAAATCTTTGAATTAGCCTTGTTTATTAAAATAATGGAGCACTGATATACATTATATACATGTAGAAGAGGAGGATCTTCAAAAATATGATTGGGTTCCTTAATTAACTACTGGTATATTAACTGAAGAGGCTTTGTTTGTTTATAAATCATGTCTCTTTTACAAAATCTTAGTGGAAATTACTAAGAAATAGTTTCATTTGTATGGTGTAATTAGATATCTATTCATATACCGGTAGGCAAATGTGTTTAAGAGTCTAAAGCAACTCAAGACTTGCCAGATGCCAGACTTTGCCAGGTACATGTATAAGACAAGAACTACATATACATTGTAGCTAGGCTGCTCAGGTTAAAAATCTACTGGCAGCTCTGATGGTTTAGTTACCAGTGACAGGCAATGTCAATAGAAAGGTTTCTGCAGTGTACATGTATGTCTTGTCTTTATTATCCACATATTGAAAATTTTACGTACAACTTGTCAGGATGTGATTGAGGGTTAGGGAAGGGACTGGGTATGTGTATGAACATGAATATTAGACACCGTTTCACATACTTGACTAGCTTTTATAGTTTCTAATGATTTTCATGAGACACCATATTAAGAGGATATACGTGTAGCTTACTTGATGGTGGGGTACTCTTGTTTTTGGTTTTCCAGTACAATAAATGTATAGAGTATCTTGTGATAACCATAGAAAATTGGGAACATAAAATGTAGAGTCGAACAAAGTTGATCATCCGTTTTATTAATCTTCACTATATACATGTATATAAAAAAGGGAGAAATGCGGTATGCAATGCTACACTGAACAAGTTGAAAATTGCCATGCATCACAGGCTAGAGCTACATATAGTGTTGAAAGAATTTTCTTTGTAGCAAATTTTTCTTTATATTTTACATGTATGTATTTCAAATGGTTTTTTTCACAGTCTTTCAGGATTTTAATCAATTTAGATAATATTATGTAACCAAAATGAATTTTTATACACCCTGACCCATCTCTTTTTAATCCGGAATTTCCACTCATCCGATTTTGACATAACGAGATTTCACTGCATAGGCGTCGGAAGCAAATTGAAAGTGGGGGGGCTAAACCAACTTAAAACACACACGCCAGAAGTGGGTGGGCTAAACCAACTTAAAAACACACACACGCCAGAAACGTATGGGGGCTAAGATTTTCAACACCTATGCCTATCTTTGCAAAAAAGTGGGGGGGCTAAGCCCCCCCCTAGCCCCCCGGCTCCGACGCCTATGCACTGTATTTAAGAAGATATGATCACCTAAGTCACAATTGCTAATTGTTAATGTTAGTAACAGACTATTTCATGTTCCAAAATAGGAAATTTTCAAATTTGATCATGAAATCCAGCATTTTTCATACTTTGATTAGATACAATGTACAATGTATATACCGGTGTTCTATGTGTGCTTCTATTTTATATGTTTGAATTACAGTATTTGATACTTTACAGGATGTGACCTTAGTACAGGACTGCATAAAAAAAAAGATGGAGACAACAATATGGCTGTTATAAAGAAAGCTCCGTGATCAACATCTTGATTTTAGTCACTCTAAGGTGAGTGCTTGTATAACTATTGAAACATGCTTGTTCACAAAATTTCATCAAATTCAATTTTCACCACACTGGACCTGACTTTATTTTCACACAGTATATAGGAATATAAAATATTTTATGCCTGTGTATAGTTCTTGTTTGACATTCTACATCAAGTACAGATAGTAAAAGTAAATAATTTTTTTCTTCCGTTTTTGGTAAATGCATTTAATGCCCCTTTAACACACATTTGTAATACCGGTAAGTGTAAAAATTGCTTATTTTTTTGTTTGCCTTGTTTTTGTTTCAGTCAAAAAGTAATGGTCCAAGTTTTATTATATACTTAATACTTTCTTTTTCCATTAGGGCCTATGGTACACTGAACAATTTTCTATATCCATTAGGGCCTCTGATACACTGAACATTTTTCTATATTCATTAGGGCCTATTGTACACTGAATATTTTCTATATCCATTAGGGCCTATGGTACACTGAACAATTTTCTATTTCCATTAGGACCTATGGTACACTTAACATTTTCTATATCCATTAGGGCCTCTGATACACTGAACATTTTCTTTTTCCATTAGGGGCTATTGTACACTGAACATTTTCTTTATCCATTAGGGGCTATGGTACACTGAACATTTTTTCGATCCATTTTCTTTTTTCAGCAGGGCCTATGGTACACTGAATATTTTCTTTATCCATTAGGGCCTATGGTACACTGAACATTTTCTTTTTTCAGCAGGGCCTATGGTACACTGAACATTTTCTATTTCCATTAGGGCCTATGGTACACTGAACATTTTCTATTTCCAGCAGGGCCTAGTATGTTACATTGAACATTTTAGTTTTTATTAGGGCCTAGTATAGTACAATGTACACTGAATATTTTCTATTTGCATTAGGGCCTAATGTACACTGAACATTTTCTCTTTTTTCCAGCAGGGCCTATTGTACACTGAACATTTTGTATTTCCATTATGGCCTAGTATCAATACAAATGATTTGATACATTTTTATATCGATACACTCTGGCCTATGGATACATGAATAATGCTCTTTCACAGGATGTATAGTATGGTACAATTGAAATTTTTCAGCTGTCTTCATGTTATTGAACTAGACTCATATCGATATATCAATACACAAAATGATTTTTTCCTTGCAATGATCGATTTCACTTTTAAAGAATTGATAATATTTCATAATGCATTTCACAGGATGTATTTTCTTTTACAATTTCCAAAATTTACCAATTTCTTTTACTTCATGTCAATACTTTTTACTTTCGATATAGAATTTCTTATCAATGACAACCCTACTGTTATATTTTGATTTCCATTAGGGCAGTTTACATGTAATAAACTGAAGTTTTATCCTTGCAATTAGGGCCTAGTTGCTTTTAGAACATGAACTTCAGATGTTGTCATTAGGGTCAATAAAACATGTAAATATTACAATGAATCTATTTATTTTGGATGCATTCATAGAAGTACCAGATTATCTGTTGATTTATCTAGTATACATGTCAATACTTTTTATTTCCATTTCGATATGTAGAACACTGAACATTTTCTATTTCAATGCTAGACCATGTACTGAACATTTTCTATTTCCATTAGGGCCTAGTATACATGTAGAACACTGAACATTTTCTGTTGCCATTAGGGCCTAGTATACATGTAGAACACTGAACATTATCTGTTGCCATTAGGGCCTAGTATTCATGTAGAACACTGAACATTATCTGTTGCCATTAGGGCCTAGTATACATGTAGAACACTGAACATTTTCTATTGCCATTAGGGCCTAGTATTCATGTAGAACACTGAACATTATCTGTTGCCATTAGGGCCTAGTATACATGTAGAACACTGAACATTATCTGTTGCCATTAGGGCCTAGTATACATGTAGAACACTGAACATTTTCTATTGCCATTAGGGTCTAGTATACATGTAGAACACTGAACATTATCTGTTGCCATTAGGGCCTAGTATACATGTAGAACACTGAACATTATCTGTTGCCATTAGGGTCCTAGTATACATGTAGAACACTGAACATTATCTGTTGCCATTAGGGTCCTAGTATACATGTAGAACACTGAACATTATCTGTTGCCATTAGGGCCTAGTATACATGTAGAACACTGAACATTATCTGTTGCCATTAGGGCCTAGTATACATGTAGAACACTGAACATTTTCTATTGCCATTAGGGTCTAGTATACATGTAGAACACTGAACATTATCTGTTGCCATTAGGGTCTAGTATACATGTAGAACACTGAACATTATCTGTTGCCATTAGGGCCTAGTATACATGTAGAACACTGAACATTATCTGTTGCCATTAGGGCCTAGTATACATGTAGAACACTGAACATTTTCTATCTGTTTAGGGTCTAGTATACATGTAGAACACTGAACATTATCTGTTGCCATTAGGGTCTAGTATACATGTAGAACACTGAACATTATCTATTGCCATTAGGGCCTAGTATACATGTAGAACACTGAACATTTTCTATTGCCATTAGGGCCTAGTATACATGTAGAACACTGAACATTTTCTATTGCCATTGCCAGTTAGGGAACCTGAACATTATCTGTTGCCATTAGGGCCTAGTATACATGTAGAACACTGAACATTTTCTATTGCCATTAGGGCCTAGTATACATGTAGAACACTGAACATTATCTGTTGTCATTAGGGCCTAGTATACATGTAGAACACTGAACATTATCTGTTGTCATTAGGGCCTAGTATACATGTAGAACACTGAACATTATCTGTTGCCATTAGGGCCTAGTATGGTACACTGAACATTTTCTAATTTCATTAGGGCCTTGTATGGTATACTGAGGGCCTATGATACATTGAACATTTTCTAATTTCATTAAGGCCTTGTATGGTATACTGAGGGCCTATGGTACACTGAACATTTTCTAATTTCATTAGGGCCTTGTATGGTATACTGAGGGCCTATGGTACACTGAACATTATCTAATTTCATTAGGGCCTTGTATGGTACACTGAGGGCCTATGATACACTGAACATTTTCTATTTTCATAAGGCCTAGTATGGTACAATGAATATTTTTTATATCCATTAGGGCCTATGGTACACTGAACAGTTTCTATTTCCATTAGGGCCAAATGTACACTGAACATTTTCTCTTTTCATTAGGGCATATGGTAGACTGAACATTTTCTATATCTGTAAGGGCCTAGCATAGTGCACTGAACATTTTCTATATCCATTAGTGCTTATGGTACACTGAACATTTTCTATTTTCATTAGGACCTTGTATGGTACTCTGAACATTTTCTATATCCATTAAGGCCTTGGTACACTGGACATTCCTAAATCCTATTTCCTTTAGAGTCTATGATAGTAAGCACACTGAAGTCAATGTCACGAGGCCACTTAAAGATCAATAGATGGTGGGCTATTCATATGGCCCTGCATCTGTTGCCCGTCTGTTGTCTGTCAGTCATCTGTCCATTGTCTGTCCTGAACAATTCTTGTTACCACTATTTCTCAGAAAGGACTGAAGGGATCTCCTTGAAATTGACTGGAAGGTTTCCCTTGAGGCCATTTTGGATTTTGACCAAAGGAAGTTTGTTACAGTTATTTTTAAAAAAAATCCTGAAGGGATCTACTTGAAATTGGACATGAAGGTTCCCCTTGAGGTCTAGTTGAACATATTACATTTTCAAAGAGATCAGAATCCAACATGGCCAACAGGCAGCCATCTTGGATTTTGACCAAAGGAAGTTTGTTACCACTATTTCTCAGAAAGGTCTGAAGGGATCTCCTTGAAATTTGACATGAATTTTCCTCTTGAGGTCTAGTTGTGCATATTACATTTTCAGAGAGATCGAAATCCAACATGGTCGACAGAGGAGGTTTGTTACCGCTTTTTCTCAGAAAGGACTGTAGGGTTATCATTGAAATTGACATCAAGGCTCCCTGTAAGATCTATTTGTGCATATTGCATTTTGAGAGAGAATGGAATCCAATATGGCCGACAGGTGGCCATTGTTGATTTTGACCATAGGAAGTTTGTTATTGCTATTTCTGAGAAAGGACTGAAGGGATGTCCTTGAAATTGGACATGAAGGTTCCCCGTGAGGTCTAGTTGTGCATATGACATTTTCAGAGAGATAGGATTCCAACATGGCTGACAGGTGGCCATCTTGGTTTTTGACAATAGAAGTATGTATTTTTCAGAATGTACTGAAGGAATCTTTTCAAAGTTGATTCTTGAGGTTCCCCCTGAGATCTAGATGTGCACATTACATTTTCAGAGAGATCATAATCCAAGAAGGACACCTGTTGGCCATGTTGAATTCCATTCCATGTTGAATTCCATTCACTCTTAAAATGTAATACATGTATGTTCAGTTCAAATTCAGTTTCGCTATTATCTTGTGAAAAAATTATTTTACAGAAATATTGATATAAGTTCAAATTCAATGTTGAGACACAAAATAAGAGAAAAGAACAGTCTGTCATAGATCAGACATATCAGGCACCAAGATCCCTGGGGGATCTCTTGTTTATTACAGTTTTTATAGTTTTTTTTTTTAAAAATCAATTCAGCCTTCATGCAATTTTATCTGTTTCAAAAATGAGAGCGAGAGAGAGAGAGCGAGAGAGAGAGCGAGAGAGAGAGAGAGAGAGAGAGAGAGAGAGAGAGAGAGAGAGAGAGAGAGAGAGAGAGGGGGGGAGGGAGGGAGAGAGAGAGAGAGAGAGAGAGTGTGTGTGTGTCAACAGTTTAATTTCAATATGCAACTACTCAGTAGATGGTTAATGGTTTTATAAGTTGGTACTAACTCTTATGTTTTCATTTTGTCTTTCTTTCAGAAGAGATACCACATAAGATGCACATACAAATGACAATAAAAATTGGAAGTTTACACAACACCTTATGTCCTGTCATACATTTTACACAACATCACACAGATCATGATGATAAAGCAGGTGATCCTTTACCATTTGAAAAGATTGTTTGTACTTTTTGCTGTTACTTTCTGCATGATTATTCCATTTTTGACCTTCCATTATCCTTACGCCAAGTTCTATAGCCTTTTTTACAGCAATGATGAAAATTTGAAGAGAGCAAGTACCCTGAACAATGCCAGAGTCAATCAAGCTGTCAATTATTTTGCCAAGTTGAATACAAAAGAGTCACAACAGTTCTACCAAAGGAGGGAAGACATTGACCTTGATCTTGTTGTTGCCATAGTAACTGTGGCAAGAAAAAATGGCCAACACTCTAATGAGCTTAGCTACCTTTTTCAGACAGCTAGTGCAATGGATAAAATTTTGAAGCTGGACACAAACTTCAAATCAAAAATGTTTTTTCTCTGTAATGTAGATCAGAGTCCACAACAACATACGGATGCAGAATACCTGAAGCAATTTATACCCATCATATACAGGTACGACAAAAGTGCATCTATGATTAAAATTCCAGATGGTTCACTTCATAGTAGTCCATCATTTTACAATAAAACTGTTCACAGTAGTCGATATGAGAAGGAGACTATTGATTATATGTTCTGTCTTGAGGCTGCCAACAGTTTGAACCCAAAATATGTCCTCCTACTTGAAGACGATACCATACCAGACAAAGCTTTGTTTGATGTCCTTCATTATAAGTTAAATTATCACCTGTTACATTCAAAATTAAGTATTCAAGGAACAGCCCAAAACTTTGCATACTTTAAACTTTATTATCCACAGAGATGGCAGGGTTATGCATTTGAGATGTTGAAAGTTTTAGAAGTCATTTCTATTGGATGTGTTGGTGCTGGACTGTTTTTGATTTGTCTACGTGTTAGATACAAAAGCTCAAGAATTAGTCCTCCAGTATACTTCTTGTATTTTATGTCAGGTTTTTTATATCTAATTTTGTTTACTCAGTTATTTGCTCGCCAAAACATGCTTGAAGTTCGGAGAATTTCTCGTTACCTTTTTACGTTACATACTTCTCCTGGATGTTGCACACAGGCAATGTTTTACCCAAGTAAAATCATACCAACCCTATTGAAGTTTCTTGAGAGGGATGATATATTATACAGCTTACACACTGATTTAGCAATTTATAAATTTGTAACCTCAACAAACATTCCAGCCTATCAGATAGAGCCTAATCTCTTTTATCATATAGGAATGTATACATCTCTGGCTGATACAATAAAGTATAAAGATCCTCTGGAATTCATTTTTGATATAGATGTTTAATTCAGTTTGAAGATTAATTTTTTGAGTCCCCCGGCAGTTTCCAGGGGAGACTATAATTTAGCATTGTGTCTGTCTTTCTTTCTGTCCTTTTACTTTGTCTGGGCCATATCTTCCTCATTTTTTTTAACTAGGCTTCTCATACATGTATTTGGTTCAAGTTCATTTGTATGCATTTTAAGAAGATGTAGCCCTCCTACATGTATCACCCTTATTCTTAGAGTTACTCCCCTTTGTTGATTTTAATTGTTTGGGCCATATCTAACTTAATTCTTCACCTAGGCTTCCCATATTTGGTACAAGTACACGTGTAAAGAAGGCGGAATGTCACATACAAAATTGCATGCCTACTTTCTTTAATTTTAGAGTTATTCCCCCTTTTTATGGTATTTTTCTGTGACATATCTAGGTTTGTTCTTCACTTAGGCTTCCCATATTAGGTACTGGTATGCATCTTTGGAAGACAGGGTGTTCTATTAAAAATTTGCTTGCCATATTTAATTCAGACATACTTCATAGGTAGATGGATGTTTTTGTCATTTTATATATCTTTGCGATATGTCCCAGGTGGCCCATATCTATCTTATTTCTTTACCTAAACTCCTCATATTTAGTACAGGTATACATTTTAAGACAACATTGTATTGCATACAAAACTTGCATGCTTAAAACCTTATTTTTAGAGTTATTCCCCTTTTTATGATATTTTTCTGTGCCGTATCTAGCTTATTTCTTCACTAAGGCTCCCCATATTAGGTGCTGGAACACTGTATACATCTTGAAAAGATGGATTGTCACATTTAAAAATTGCTAACCCATATATTTAGAGTAATTCCCCTTTGTTGGTTTCATTTGTCTGTATCATGTCTCGACTAGGCTTACCATATTTGGTTCAGACATGCTACTTACATAATGTAGATGTTTGTTTTTATCAATTTATACACCTTGGGGATATGCTGCAAGTGGGGTACTTTTAATTCTATAAATGAGCCTCACTGATATAGATTTACAATTCAGTTTGCAGATTTGCTCACCTCCAATGTAACTTAGTCATGCAAAAGATTCAAACTGCAGCAGATTGGAAATTTTCAGTTAAAAGTTCACACATTAAGTCAAGGAAAGCTGTTTTTTTCAGGACATTTTGGTGCTTAAATGAAGAGTAATTCTAGTCTGTTGTTTATAGACAGATGGTTTCTAACAAGGCAAGGTTCAATAATTATCAAAAGTTGTAATTGTACTGTACACACGATTATCAATTTAAAAAATAATTTTTGTTACATATCAAAGTGTAAATCATGATTCAAATATTTAACTTGAGACATTTACTAGCTTGTTTTAATTAATTTCACAAATAATTATTTATATTCCTATATTATGTATATACATACCTGCAACCAAAACTTCAAAATTTATAATTAGTGTCAAATATATCAAAATGACATATATAGGAATAAGGAATACGTCATTTTGCGTAATTTTGTTGACAAAAAAAAAAAAACAAAAAAAGAAGCCAGGGCTACCCCAGGTGCCCCTTTTTTTCAATGAAAAAAATATTAAATACAGAAAATGTAATTATGTTTCTAAGAAAAACTATCTTCTGTTTTTTTCAATCATTTAAAGAAACATATTTAAAACTTGTTCATGCAGATTATGCACATGTTGTAGTGCAGGTGCCTTCAAAACCAATTTACGCATTAAAATTGCTCATTCACACTGAAATTGTGTGGCCTTACACACTGATTTGTGTGCCCGTTCACACTGATTTGTGTGCCCCTTCACACTGATTTGTGTGCCCTTGTCGGATCCTAGATTCAACACTAATTAGTAACTTTCACTTCCTAACTACAAGTAGACTGGAATTAGATAATTAGACAAGTTTGTTGATTCTTGGTAGTGGTTTCCCTGTGGTTTTACTATAGATAAATGGTGCAAATTGTAATTGGTGCTGTTGGTCTTGTTGATAGTTTTGTTATTACGTAATTTGTGATAGTTTATTTAAATATATTTATGTATTTAATTTTTGTCTTTATGAATATTTATAAAGTGTTGATGAATGGTGCTTAATGTCGAAATAACCTATACATTGTATGTTTGTAAAAATATAAAGTAAGTGAAAAAGATTATGGCTGATTTACATATATTATTAGAAATATATATATAGGCAGATTTCTTCAGTTTTAAAGTAGTTTTAAGTAACATATATTTATATCCAAAGTATACCTTGAATTTGTGATAACTGAGTAATCCGTCTTTACTATAGTTTGATTTTTTTTAGCGGACACAAACTTGAGTTGATAACTGTTTTTCTGTTGTATTTGTTTTTTGTTATGCATTAGAATAAATGCAGTTTATGATTTGTATATGTTCAATGTATACAGCATCACTACGATCTATCTTACATATTGTACTTTTTCCCATGCTGGATTTTGTTTCGTCATCTTCTAATTCTTTTCACTTTAAAGTTTCCCTCTGCCAACTTTAAAAATGATTTTTTATTTGTTTTTTTGGCACAATACAAGTGTACAACTGCATTACGCATTAACGGCAATGCAATGTCTGTTATTGTTATTTATATATTGTCATATCTTAGACCAATTACACAGACTAAGGACATTTATTGGGACCATGATAAAAACACCCATTTCTTAATACAAAAAACCTGATTTAGTGACCACCTGTGTATAAAGACCACCTGCTAACAAAGACTATTTTTTTGCTGTCCCCAATGGTACCATTTATGTACAAATCAACCGCTATATAAAGACCACCTTCCTATAAAGACCTGTTTTCTATTGTCCCTTAGGAGGTCCTTATATACAAATTTAACTGTACACTTATTAACTAACTAAACAGATGTTTATATTATTTTGTTTTTAGGTCAGACTTAAGTATATATTTTAAGTATTAATATTTTGAAAATAAACTAGATTGTATTGCAGAATTGTTGATTTTCTTTACCAGATGATTATTTATTCCAATCAAGTGATCCCTCCTAAAAACAATCAGACATTTTGAATTTTGTGTCATTTTGTAATAACTGGTTTAATCCATAATGGAGCTGTAATAATGCCCTGCTGGCTGTAATGGGCACTGTTTCAATTTTAGTTAAACTTTGGTAATTGAACAATAATTTACTAAGTTGTACATTTGAAAACTGCATCCCTTATTAACCTTGTCAACCCCATAAACAATAATAGAATGGTCCTTCACAATAAAAAAGAGCATACCATTAAGTTACTTGGTGGTGAAGGGGTTAAGATGCGGTAAAAATTGCTATATGGCATCTAAGATGCTCTTTGAATTCTTTATCTAAAGTATGTAAATCCATGCAGAATATATTGCTGAATTGTAGCTTTTTAAGTTGTTCGTATCATTTTGAATTGATGTAGCTACATGTTCAACTCTACTATCAAGTAATTTCCAAAAAGCAAATATTTACAAGATAATAAAATTTGACCTTCCTAACTGTCAAAATGCACCATCTAAATAATTTTTAATAATATTTGAGCTTCATGGCAAAATTAGAATGGAAGATCAGGGGGCTTCTGTCTTTGAAAATTAGTTTTTCCCCCCAGATTTTAAATTTATCATATAAAAAAAATCCAGAATAGTGGTGTTCAGTTATGGGCTATATTGAGCAATGTTTGGTAGAGTTATGTGACTTTACTTGCTTTATTTAACATCTTATAAGTATTAGAATATATTTAAGATTTAGTATTTGTAAATCAAAGGCAGAAGCCATACTGCCTCGCAGGTCAAGGATAATTTTTCCAAGATAACCATTACAGGAGGGACAAAAATTTTTGTTTATGTATGTTTATATACAATATATCAAATAAATATGATATGTAGATGTATATGCATATGCAATATATATATGTGCAATAGATCGATGTGTATGTAATATATAGATAAATATATATATATATATGACATGTACAAAATGTATTTTTTTATTAATTACAATGTATTTATATGTTCACCAATGTATATGTAGTATTGATGTATATTTACGACATGTGTATTTATTATAAATGTGTACAGACGTACATTGTATATATACAACAGATTGTTACCACGACTTCTTTTATGCTATCCAAGTTCCAGAAAACTGACTTTAACTACGGAAAATTTTAGACAAGATACATGTAAACGTGTGAACTATACATTATGAGCCCAACCTTGAAGCTAAATAATGAACATTATTAAGTGGTAAGAAATGAAATGATGTATATCAACTAATTGTGGTCATACATGTACAGGTTAACCAATGTCAAATGGGACATCCGGGTTCTGTCAAAAACCAAAACAATACTGCCTTTTTTCCAAAAATAGGAATGCACAGGTAAAAGGTGACTTCATGTATTACTGTATTTCTAATATTCGCTTTGCTGAAAACAAGTCTGTCAGTCCTGTTATGATTTGATTTTGACTCATTGTGTTTGTAAACATGTGCCAGTTTACCTTGGTAGACCTATATCAATTGTCACATATCATTAACTTAACAAATTTCAGCAGAACTCTTTGGGTTTTAATGTAACTAAGATTAATACATGTATGACACTTCATATTAAGGGATCCTAAATACTAAAGGCGAAACCTTGATCAACAAATTGCATTAAGACCTGCCCTCCTATGAGAAAAAAAAAAATATATATTTTTTCAAAATCACATATTGGCTCAATAAATCAGTAAACATACAAAAGTACTTAATGCTTAAAATTGCACAAAACTTAATGCCCAATTTTATACTAAGAATAAAGTTTATTATTCATTTGAAGAGTCACTGACAAAAGTAAATTGCAAAACCACGATTGCAACTGTCTTAAGTAATATATCAATGTGCTGTAAAGGGACCACCACTCTATGTTGTAACATACATGTAATTGTTTTGTCATTGACCTGGTTGCAACAGAAACATATCACTTACCAATTAAAGCAATTCCCGTAAGTGCTTTGGAAACCAGAATACGTACATGTCCTACTTGTACGGTTTCTTTAAAATTTAAGGTATCTATTTCGACAACTGTCAGTTAAGCGACACCATACCATCACACATACTCCCCTGTCCCATTCAAGGATCAAATTCGGGTTGCAATGGCGAGCAGTGAGTGAGCTAACCACTGCACAACTTGGATACCCATGACTTCATGTGTATGTTGTCTTGCCTTTTGTTAGTAGCATCCTTAATTGTAAAAAAGAAATTATCTCATCATTCCAGTTGGCTTGTTTAGCAACTGCCTCAAATTCAGACAAATATAATTTTCATTTCTAGGCTGTGTTTCATTTTCATTTTGTCACGATCAAATTCAAGTATGTGCTATTCCAATTTAAAATCGATTTTGTTTTGTTTTATCTTAAGATCTTTATTTTTCTTTGTTCTCCTAGCTTTTCCTAGGCTGCATCCTGTCCCTTTGACTTTTATATTCAACTTCCTCCTCTTAGGTAAATTCTATCAGACTCCTTTGAGAGCGTTCTGATTCAACCTATGTTTCCATATTAGATATCAACACAAACTCAGTAATTATCACGTATTAATTTAAATGATCACCATTAAAGTCCACTGCAATTTAAATTTGTATTGAATCATACCGATATGTATCCTTTGTTTACCTTTGTTCTACATGCACATTGTAAAATATTTAATTTCAGAGTACATGTACATCAGTAAATACACATGTGTATATGCATATGTATGGACAGTTAACCAAATACTACGCTTCCATTTGAATACATAACTGTAATTACACAAATTAGAAATGTACGTAATTAAAATGAAAGAAGTCACTTAAAATATAGTACATATGATTTCTATATACATCTGTGACAAATGTATATGTTTTCTAGATGTATATGTAAGACATATGTACATGTATGACAGTTGTCTGTGTAAGACTATAGGACTATTTTATATGTTCCCATGTGTAGAATTGCTTTATATTTCATGGGAACATATGAATGAGTATTTTCTCTGTTATGCCGTTAAAGATATGATAAAGAATACATAATAATAAAAAATACAGAAACACCGTAGCCATATTGAATCGGCCAAGAATGTTTCTGATTTTGTTTGTCTCGGTTGTAGATGATTTATTCTGTCAAATTCAAATTCCCCGTGTTTGATTTGATCCTAAGGACATGAAATATAAAATACATCAGAAAAATGTCGACAATAAGAGAGTTATTTCTCTTTGATTTTTGGATCAAGTCAGTTGGTTTCTAGATCACCATTTTGTATGTCACATAAAATAAAAGAAAGTGGTCAACTACAGGTCTATGTATTATAGGAGATATGTACATGTGTGACAAATGTACCTATATGACAGAAATCTGTGTATTTTAGATGTTTATGTACTTTATCAGTGTACAACAGATGTCATTTTTAACTCTTTATTTCTGAATTTTTGAGTGGTATGCTCTTTCTTTTATGATGTGTAGGAATGCAAGGCTTAATGGTATGTATAAATATTAACAGAACACTAATGCTGTAGTTATGAAAAGTGAAACACTATTGCTTTCTATAGATTTATATACTAAAATATTTGTAAATGTTTTCGTGTATATTTGTATTAGTCTTTCCTTGTAATTGTCTATCTATCAATTATGCATACATGTAGATATTTCTATTTTTTGTACTGAAATAAATATTGTTTTGCAAGATGTTTGTTTCTTTTTAGCTGAAATGAAGGTTCAAGCGAGTTTTTCTGATACCCGTTATCCGGCGTATATGTCTGCTAACTGTTCACCGTGTTACGCGTAGCACATAAAAGAACCCTGACTACATCTGTGTCAGTCCATAGCACAAATCTTAATTTGTTGCACTTCACCTTAAGCTGGTGACATATCAATGTAAGTGATACATTTATTGCGGAATGTAAACAACAAAGATTTTTTATATTTTCAACTTCTCCAAAACCGCTTAAGGGATTTTGGGGATTCTTTACAGGAAGCAAGTACCTCTGCATACAGGGACTTCAGAATCATCAGAGAGATCTAGAAGTATGTTTAAAGAAGTGTTGTTGTGTTTTGGTTCTGTTATAAAGTAAAATTTTTGATACCTTTCCTGACATTTTCAAACAGTTTGAATGATTTGTTTGATTTTATCCACTTGTTAAGTGAAATACTGGTCCCTTACACGAGTTGCCGTTTTTTCCACCAACACATGTAACTTCTCCAGAAACAGTCAATGGATATTGATAAAACTGACCCCTTACATAAGTTGCTGTTTTTCGACCAAGTGTGCCCAGGGTTGGACAAAATAGGTCGTGGAGGTGTCCCTTCTTGGTTCCTTCTTTAGGCACAATGCTCTGCTCATCCTGAAACCATATATTTGTTAGATACCGACACAACAGTGTGGCCCATTGGAGTTTGTGTTTTATAGAATGAGATCCAAAAGCTAGATTTCCATGATCAGAGTCACTTGCATCAGGACAAAATGAAAATTACATGTATATATAAAATGCATACAAATTTGACAGCTATGGACACACGATGGGTGTGACCAGTTGTCAGGAGATGCTTCTCCATAGCACCTGATCTCATCTCTTGATATTCCATAGATTTCCACCCTGGGTGTGACCGGTTGTCATGGGAAGTTTACTTCTCCATGGCACCTAATCTCACTTCTGGATATCCCATAGGACATTTTTACCAATGTTCACATTATTTGTATATTGCTTATGGATTCCTAATGGTAAAAAAATTATCTACACTTTTATCATGCCTATATTATATCTAAAATTGGAATCTATCGTATACACATGGACCGTCAATATACATTAAAATCAAATTGTCTGGAACCTTTTATTATTTAAACACAAAACCACAACCGATCTTATGATAAAAAGGGGGACAACTCAAATTAAGCCAACGTCTTTTAAAATCACACGCGATTGTCGTGTTTGATTTCTAATTGACGGCCAGGAGTAATAATACGATACACCCTTTAAAAATCTAAATATGAGTTATGCTATGAATAAGGTTTAATTATCGGCAATGTTCAACTATCAATAATAAAAGCACAGAGATTAGAATAAAATAGACTTTAGGCAAGACCATCGGAATATAATGGGATGGAAATACATAGACAGATGATGCATACAGATATACATGTGAGTATACTATATTAAAACAATATTGTCAAATTGATAATCAATATATTTATTACAAATATATAAGACCATATGTTATTACAGACAATCATGATTACAGTAACTTGTTTAACAAACAAACAACAAAGACAAAGTGGTAAATAAAAGCATATAAAATTTACAATATATCAAGATACAACAATTTTATACAAACTTATACAAAATGTATCACACACAGTCGTTTAAACATAGCCGGTTTTACGATAATGTCAAGTGCCATCCGGGCATATATAAGTGTGGTTGCCATTGTTGGGGGTTCTGCCATTTATCTTTACCACTTCTTGGAAAACATGTATTTATAGTCATATATTTCACTTATCCATGAAATATTGCAAATTGGCCGATAGTGATCGGTAGATATACATCTGTGACCTGAATTCAAACTAATCTCAAAATATACTTTGAAAGCATTTTGGACTGAAAGGGATGGGAATTTGTGACCACTTTTTTAAAATCACAAAGTCTCTAATCTCCTGTCAATACGGGTTAGATTCCCGCTAAAACCATTTGTGGGGAAGTTTGTCAGTTAACTTGCGGACGACCGATTTTCTTTTCCTGGGGTACAATCGGGTTTTCCTTATCCATCACAATCTGCCACCATTTGAAGGTAACATAAGATCTGGCCACCACCATGTGGCATGTAAATCTAATAAACATAAAGCCAAAGTTAATGTTTTGAAAAAAATCGAGCTTAAACAAATCTTACACCATAAAAATCTAGCATCCTGATGTAACAGGTAAATTTTTACCGTGGCGTTGTATAACAACAAAAGGTTATGTTGGTTACACACTTGATTCTCCAGGACCTACCCAAATATCAACATAAACCAGTCACCAGGGGTTGGAAAGGGACTTGATCATTCCTTTTACCGACTGTTAAAAGCAACGCTTGAATATTCACAAGTATGCAACCAGTTTTACAGTGGAATAAGTGCTGTAGGTTACATTTATTTGTAAGGTGTAATCAATAACTTGGAATACGTTTTATTACAATTGCGCCTTTGTTGTGATTAACATATATACTTAAGCAAAACGTACACACTCAAAACATTCGCCATTGAATAAACAAATTGATGAATTAATAAATAAATGATAAACAATATATTTCTGAATACACGAATGCCCAAAATTTGGGTAAATTTAACCTTTGAGTATAAATATGAAAAATATTTCTACAAATCTAAGAGGAAGGTTGTAGTGAGATCGGTAAGTTGTTTTTCTTTTTGGTGCCCAGGCTTGGATATGTATCGATCGTTACTGCTCTGAACAACAGGACTTGGGACGGATGTTAACTTTGATAGGGATAATACATACATCTATTATTATCTAATAATACGTATATCTATACCCCCTGAACAAATTACTAGTCTTTAAAATATTGAAGTGTTATGTATAAGATAAATAATAAGTAGACTATCAACTGAATTATTAAATTACACAATTAAAACAATTTAAAATGTACTTATCTCTTATCAAGTTTTGGTTTTGAAATAATAATGTAATGGAACTGTGACGGGAAATACCTAGATTGTAGAAGAAAAACGTATTCCTGTATGGTAATGAAGAACATGTTAGCATTGTCAGTTACGTTAAAAAAGTACATACAAACAAAGGTTTTTAGATCATTAATGTAAGCAGGGTTAAATCTGCAAAACCTATTACATCTTATATGCGATGATCATGAATGTGTATCGCCAACATAAATAGAAGAATGTACACAAAATAGAAGTATTTGTATACAGATATATTTGTTATGGGTTATTGCAGTCCTGTGTATCAGATAAGTAGATTACTGCTATATTAAGAACACCAAAGATTTTATCGTTAATGTACACAATACTTGATGTACAATACATCTGACAAACAACTGTTCACCGTTTTTAATGTTGTATGAATAAAGCTCAGGATTTTACGGAATTCAGTAGATCTAAACGAAATTAGATAAAAATACAGAATATAAGAAATTTCTTTCAAATTGGGTTGTTTGCATATTACACATAAAGAAATCTCTTTTGACGTAATAAATAAACACAAACGGCTCGTGTGTATTTAGTTGATGCCGTTTCATTTTAAAACAATATTAAGAGAAGATGACTAACAGATAAAACCGACGCAGATACACATGACAGAGAGTGTGATTTGCATTCCCATGGGATGTCGACAGTATCTATGTATACATCAAACTTCTGAGTTCAAGAACTTCCATGATACCAGCAATAAATGCAAGTACAGCGCCTGTGATAGCCAAACCCATCGACCAGCCAACGGAATATCCGAAATCACTCAGCTTTGTACCAAAGATTGACACTCCGATAATTATGAATATAACTGAAAGAAAAGAAAATATAATTTAAGTCAAACATTGGAAATTTTAAATGCAGACAAAATTATATGTAAAATGGTTTGTACTGACGATGAATTCTCATAAACAAGCCTAATCGACTGACCAATTTTCATTTTAGCTGACGGTTCACTATGATGCATTCATTTTATGTGTTTAACATTGTTATTATTGTTCGATTCACATAAGATGACGGGGTGGATTTACCTTTTGATTATCATACGGACGATTCTACTGACATTTCGGTTCTCACGTTTTATTTATCACTGGATACTCTCTTATATACAGTGACAAGTTGAAATGATTACTCTAGCCGGTGTAATTCTAATGTTATGCCTTATCAACTAAAATTTAAACTCGCCCAGGTCAGAAAACGGTTCACAAAATTCCACTATAGGAAGTACCAATAATCCAAACTCCAAGTCCATTCGAATACGACAATTTAGATATAAAAATGGTCTCAAAGTGAAAAGCATGTGCAAATCCCAAACGGGATAGGACCCGATGTCCGTAAGCAGCGTCATCTGCTAGCATGTAACATCCGTCGCAAATGCTACATGGAAACCTTGCATAATTGAGTAATATTTATTAACTTAATTACAATTAAATACCCTGCATTGCAATTTGTATAATATAAATGACAATCAATGTTAAAATAGATTTTAAATGAAATCAAAGCAAAAATCAAACTCTTTTAACTATGGGGATATTTCTCAAGAGTAGAATTAGGTAGAATTTATTACATAATGAAATGAATCTCACCTGATACAAATGTTAATGCTACAATACCAAGCAAAACATTTTTCTGTTTAAAGGAAGGAACGAAGAAATACATAAACAGAAATATAACTGCTATTGCCAAAAGTATCAATCCAAGACACTCCACTGCTTGTGTTGCTCGAAACCATCCTGAAATTGTAATGAAAAGGAAATTATCTTCAGGAACGAGAATGGTGAGCTAATACACCACTTGAAGGTGTATTTTGTGGAAATAGTTTGGACAAAAATCTATACTTTGGTATCTGAGATTTTTATATTCGTATATGTATCCTGGACAGTCTGAAGATTTATACTTTGGTATCTGAGATTTTTATATTCGTATATGTACCCTGGACATCCTGAAGATTTATACTTTGGTATCTGAGATTTTATATTTGTGTATGTATTATGGACATCCTGAAGATTTATATTTTGGTATCTGAGATTTTATATTTGTGTATGTATTATGGACATCCTAAAGATTTATATTTTGGTATCTGAGATTTTATATTTGTGTATGTATTATGGACATCCTAAAGATTTATATTTTGGTATCTGAGATTTTTATATTTAGTTTTCTTTATTTAAAATTATGAATTCGATATCAATGATACCAAACAATGTAATACTTATCTTTTTTTAAATGTAAAAATGTTTACAAGCGTTAATTCTAACGAGCTTCTGAAAAATATATTCTAAAATATATGTTAAAATAAAAAAATCCCAAATTCTATTAGTTTATAGGGTGATACTATACAGTAGATCAAACATTTAGTTGTACTGTAAGTTCATAGATTATCTACTTGTCAACGCCATATAAATATCCGATGAGACTGCTAACTAGACTTAACAGGATTTGGCAATGTTAAAGGGGCATTAGCTGTGTTTTTCTTAACAATTGCTTTCCCGTTTTACTACATGATTAATATACAATAACAGGAAAGAGATATACACGAGCATAAAACTTTAAATTCCTATATATTTTATGGAAATTGCTTGAGAAACCCAGTTTGGTAATTATTAACTTTCAGGTGATTTCTTCAATTAATTCAATTTGTATATGCATACCACACTGGACATGACCTTAATTTCATAAAATATAAAAATAGGACATAAGGTAAGATCAGATCAGATGTGTAAGAAATTTTATGCATGTGTATAGCTCTTGTTTTTTTATTTTCCATCAAGAACAAGTAGTAAAAATAGAAAAATCGAAATAATTTGTTTTGGTAAACACAGCTAATGTCCCTGTAAATGCAAGCCAGTTGTGGTTGTTGTGGTAACCGTGGCGACATAAACATATTTTTGTCTTAAAGGGTCATGAAGAAGTCTATGTAATTGTTTATTGATAAGAACCGCTAAAAAGAAAACGCAGTTTCCCAGTCGTACGTCTGAGTGTGAAAAGCAAATGGGTGTAAAGCAATTATGTGTTTTTAGTGAATCGACAATATATTAGATTTCGACGATTTCTGCTTTCCCATCGGTAATTTTCAAAATTTAAGTAGTTATATCCAACAATCACCTGCATATGGAGTTTATATTTCACAAATGATTAGATATGCTAGCGCGTGTTCAACATATGAGCATTTCACATGCAAAGGTAAACTACTCACTAAAATTATTGACACAGAAATATCGAAAACCGCGTTTAATGTCAACGTTCCACAAATTGTACGGTCGGTATAATTGACTTGTTTGCGGCTACTCTGTTTCACTACGTGAAATGTTGAGTTACCTGTTCGATGGCGGTTTTTGAGATGTCTGTACCAATTATGACGAGGATCCCTTCCTCACGTATTTCCTTTTAATTTTTCTGTGGACTCACGGCGGGTGTGACCGGTCGACAGGGGATGCTACTCCAATATCACCTGATCACACCTCTTGATTTCGAGAGGTCCGTGTTTGTTCATTTGAACCAGATTTGTACATATATCCTGGACATCCTGATGATTTATACTTTGGTATCTGAGACTTTTTATATATTTGTGAGATGATTCAGCAAAATATATTGACACTGATGTTGTATAGCCAGACGAGCTCTAGATGACAATAATTTATAATATCAACAGTAACTGCGACTAAATACTACTTCTTTGAATCTGATTTGTTATTGTTAAGTTTCTGTCCAAATATCTTCTAGCTTGATAGACTGTAAGTCTGACTTACTTAAGTCTCGGTTTCTCAGACTGTCCGTTCTACAGGCGAAGAAACAATCACTACCCCACATAATGTCCTTGTCTGTTATAGTCAACCGACTAACCTTTTTAGGTTCGCATGAAAATATCAAGAGATAGTTTCCTATATTAAGTTGAGGCAGACTCTTGTAACATAAGTCATATATGATACTTGGCTTCTACTGGAGGAAAGGTTTATTTGATGAGAGTATTTCATCAGTCATGCTATTGCGGATTTTCGTGGACACGACTTTGAAATGGTTGAAAGATTGATTGTAGGTGTATCATAAATACAAACAAATCGGAACATGTCAATACATGTTTTGTCGGAATTTCAAGAAAAAAAATCAATAAAAGTTTGTAAAAGTTTTGTTGGGTATGATGTTATGTATAAGTGCACCGTGATTCACATTCACCTGCCTTTGATGTCTAAAAATACAATATTAATGAGAATAATTTGGAGCATTTGGGCGTATAGAAATATTCCTTCTATAAATATTTACGTCACTTGGGAAAGTAATCTAGGATTTATCAGCTAAATCATAAGATAGTATAATTTGGTGGAGCATGTCTATTGCGTATTTTAAGTGTTTCCTGTGTGTTAGATCCATTCATTAACGACACAGGCGTTCTCCGACGAGGCAAAATGCCAATTAAATTAACCTACATCTTCCAAATGTAAAATATTTTAAAACTTAGTGGATGTTTGTAATACGTTTTTTAAAGACCCGACATATGCATCCCTTTCTCCTGAAAGATTCCAGAATTCAAAACTATTTAGGAACCATTCAGCGTGAATCATTAACAAAGTATTTAGTTTTTAACCTTTGCAGATATACAATATAGGTAAAGAGTAGAACAAATTGTCGATTAACAAATGTATTTAAAGAAACGAAATCTGAATTATAAAAGTTCTCCTACATCACATTAGTAAAATGTAGAATAACCCCCTATGAAACAGTGTAATACATTATATCTATATGGTGTGTGCATAACGGTTTAGAACAGCTGACTGTCTATACAATCACTTAACGTTATTCTTATATATAATGATAATTATACAGTGAAGTGAAAATATAAACGGCCGAGTATACACAACTGTGAATAAACTTCAAGGACTTTGCATAGTTCATTACAGTACTGTGCAGTCATTAATTTTCTTGACTTCAGAAGAAAAATGATATCAAACAAAGTTATCGGACTGTTGCTTGAGGATATATTAGATGATGTCGCGGACATGGGTAAATTTCACACGCCAAGGTTGACTGTGTTTACACATGGGTTCAAAGCATATAAAAGTCTGTTCTTTTTAATCAAATGACTTCGGGAAAAGGCGTTAATTTGCAGGCATACATGTTCTATTGGGTGGTACCATCATCAACTGCAACAGATGTCTACTTCCATTAACTAGTTTCAGGAATGAAACGTTTATGAAACCTAACACTTATGCTTGCAATCTTTAAGCGAAAGCAGTTGAATGAATTGTTATTTTTAGATCATAATTCTTATTTTTGGAACTCATTATACCACTGTTTAATAGAATTGAGCACGGTTCGTCAATAAGTGTTTAATCAATGAAAGCTACGAAAACTGACGAATATGTCGGATAAAAATCAGTCGAACTTAAGATGATAAAAATATCGAGATAAGGCATATTAAGGCAAATTACAGTATAGGTAATCAATTGTTATGCAGCTATGTACCTGTCTTAATACACCTTTTAAATATTTGCAGGTGAGTACTTGTACCTATCTCAATGCATCTTCTGGTCATTTTCAGGTCAGTGTTCTTGTGAAGATATCATTTATATTATATTTTTTTTCAATTTTGTTACTCCTAAAATGCGATAAAAGGGAATCAGATTTAAATATATGAACTGCATAAAAACTAAACTTTAAACCAAAAATAACACTAAACAAATGTCATATAGTTATTTACTACCTGCATGGCGAGATAATTTCATTCGAATCCCCTGTTTTGAATTCAATATGAACATTTTCAATCATTTATGTATTATCTTTTTGTCATTTTCCTTGGCATTTTATTTAGTTTTACAAATGTAATCAAACGAATAAATTAATATATAACATATACAAAAGAAATATTTTGCATTAGATTATCGGTTTCAGATATCCTACCTGATTTCAATATTTTTGATGGATTTTCCCCTGGTTGATTCAATCTTCCAGAAAGTTCATACGTATTTCTATACGTGATTATTGATTTCATTTTGAACAATCCAAAAATTCTACGCATTCCATATTTCCCTTCATCCGGTTCTTGCATCCAGTCATCCGATGAAAATCCAATCAAAAATATTAAAAATCCCAAACATGATATTACCAAAGCCACCCGAATATAAAAAGTGGCCTCCTTCCATCCCGAAGACATGATAGAATGTGTTATCTAAATCACAGAAACATGCGTGAGTGAAATACAATTGAACAGGAAATGACTTCCTGATAGTTTTCTTTAAAATAATGTTACTTCGCTTTTCTAAATTCATCTACATTTCTTTTCCTGTGGAATTTGATCACACACAATTTCTGAAAATCTAGATTATTTTAGACATACTACTGAAGAATGAACATGTATTCCTGGCTATGAATAAGAGTTTTGCAATTGTTCTCGACTTTAGCGTTCTTTATTTAGTAAATAGATAACTACGATATTAACTACAGCCACTGCAACTATAAACTCAGAGGGGGGTCGCAAGAGGGAAACACTATGAATTAATTTCTCTAAGATAAGCACATTTCAGTCTGTGCAAATCTGTGATGAGGTTTTTGTTTTCATGTTTAACAAATATACTTCTGCGTTGAAAGATGAAATGTTCTTTGATAGAAGAGTTCGTGTTTTTAAAATCCTACAGGTAACCCTGGCTACAGATAAACAAAATACCGCTGCATACCTTCATCTCTCACACATCAATTTAACGTACTTTATGCACAGAGGCTGCTAAAAGGGGAAACTTCACTATAGTTTGACACTACGAGAATATTTCTTTTACTTTTTTGTATCATTTAATGGTTATTTTGTTGGGAACTAATACCAAGAAAAGAAATTTGGCAACATGTTTATTTTATGCATTCTAGAATACTGAAACCATTTTATTTTCGAAATCAAAGTACCATCAATATCCAGGAATCTACACGATTGAGTATATTTACGTAGGGCCTAGGTACTACTGAACAAACCAAACACAGAAATAAGAATATTAAACAATATTAAAGGGACAGTATTAGATTTAAAGTAATCAGTCACTAAAATTCTTCGGCATTATGTATTTATGTTATATTGCATCCATTGCAGTGGTCGCCGAAGCTCACGATCTTGCTCAATGTAATTTTAAAAAGATACTATTTTGTGTAATGTACTGCGGTCTCTAAACCTCGTACTCTGTACTGTATCATGATACCGTACATTACTGATAAACCAGTATGTTTCATCGAGCTGTATGTAATAAATATGGACGTCCATGATAGATCTGACCTTTCTGATCTATCATGTCAAAATGACATGTAACTGATTCTGTATGCCTATTTACTATATGTCAGTATCTTGCTTATACACATGTAATGCACGAATACAAAGTAGCAACCGTTAAAAGTGTCATTCCACAGATTCCCAGGTTGTAAGTTCAAAAGGTAATTAAAGTATAATTGCTTTTACAATAACTTGATTTGTGGTGACATATGGGTTCACATAGTTTATGTACAAAAATCAAAAAGCGTTTGAAACGCTGTAGATATTTTTACCCAACGTGCGTCTTGATGTGGGACGCAGGATACAGCTTTAAAAACAATACAGTGAATGCTTTTTATTTGATAGAAATAATTTATGATAAAAAGTAAAAACGATGGAATTTTAAAATTACAATGTGTATGTAAAAGAGTACCATGATTTAAAGTCGGTTGATTTTACAGTGGTTACTCGATCGTAGACGGATTTTGGCTAAACATTTAGATTTATTATTTGGACTTGTATTATACCACTTTCTCTTTGGGAAATAAACATATTTTAAATTGAAGCTCAACTGATGAGGTCTAATTGAAAGAAATGATCCTCTTGAGCATTATAACTTTGTTATTATGTTTATAATAATGTTTACTTCTACATATCGTAAGGAAATAACAAACAAAAAACAGCGTTATATCAGAAGCGACATATATCTGGTATCCAAGAAATGATATTTAATCAATGTTGACATTTAACACATTGTTGCTTTTATTTATTATCTTATAAGAATGTAAACAATCTGGCAATTGATATATAAATATTTCACAATACCAGTCTGACAAATTAACAGATTTATCCATCACATCCATATGGATACCTTATGTTATGTTTGTAAGGTTGTTATACCTCGTGATCCTGCTTCCTGTCAATTTACATAAAAACTTACAAATCAGTTACATATGTTTACAAGAACATAAATGTCGAGGACGTCAGCGATTTATACATGTAGATATAAATGATTGTAGCATCTTGCCAAAATCGACCTATCAATATTACTCAAGGTCTAAATTTACCGATATTACGCCTGCGTAAATATTTTCGTATGTTAAGCCCACATTCTGTCTAGTTCTCTAAGATGATAGGAAGTCATTTGTTGTTTTTTGCACAGATTACTATTACATCTCAGTTATCAGATTTACAGTGGTTACTCTTAGACGGATTTCGGCTATACTTTTAGAGATATTATTTGGCCTTGTATAATACCACTTTCTCTTTAGAAAATAACTTTTAAATTGGAGCTCAACTGATGAAGTTTAATTGACAGAAACGATATCGTCTTGAGCATTATAACTTTGGTAGTATGTTTATGATATTTATAACCACTAGGTCGTTGCCACTGCTGGTGGACCGTTTGAGTCCCCGAGGGTATACATAAACCTAGTACCTGGTATCTCGGTACCAGCTGTCAATCTTATACTAAAGTAATATTTGGCACTGTTAACATCATTTAAATTCAAAATTTTTTCTAAAGCTAAGATAGTCATTTTTTTTTTACAGTGGTTACTCTTAGACGGATTTCGGCTATACTTTTAGAGATATTATTTGGCCTTGTATAATACCACTTTCTCTGTAGAAAATAACTTTTAAATTGGAGCTCAACTGATGAAGTCTAATTGACAGAAACGATATCATCTTGAGCATTATAACTTTGGTAGTATGTTTATAATATATATTTTGACTTGTCTCTGTTTATTTGTTGAGTGTCAGTTCTGATAGGATGTACTTTTTTCTCATTTCACTAGTTCTAAATTTATCGCACGTGTTACTAGGATATATCGAGTTATATTGACAGTCAACAATAAAAGTTTATTCAGTTAATTAATTAATTTTACTAGATAGATGTTTCAATTGATAGGTATTAGTATCGTTTTTCTATATGTATCATACAAAATCTCAGATATCATATACATCTTCAGGATGTAAAATTTGCGGAATGTTGACATCAAGCGCGATTTTCGATCTCCCTTTGTCAAGAAGTTTTCAGTGAGTAGTTCACCTCTGTATATGAAATGTTCATATGTTGAGCATGCCCTGGCATTTGGGATCATTTATGAGATATAAACACCATATGAAAGTGATTGTGGGGTATTACTACTTAAATGTGTAATATTTACGTTGAGAAACTGAAATCGTTGTGTTTGTCTTATAGCCTAGTTGTTAATTTTCAGTCTGTGTCTATAGTAAGTAAAATGTCCAAGTAGGAGGCGTGTGTGCTTGATTCTGATCTGTCTTTAATTTCTAATTAGTTAGGATATATGGCATTAATATATGTTTGAAAATAGTCATCTATAATGATATAATTATTGTTTGTTTATAAAACGATGACTCCTCTCAGATCTTTTACCCACGGCAATGCTTCAATTGATAGTCATTACTACCGTTTTTTCAATGTGTTTCATGTATGATAGGCCCTATATATATATATATATATATATATATATATATATATATATATATATATATATTTGTGTGTGTGTGTGTGTGTGTGTGTGTGTGTGTGTGTGTGTGTGTGTGTTACCTACAGTGACTACTAGATAATTTGGCATAAATATTACTGAAAATGTTGATCTATATATGAGTAGATTTTAGGGATGCTAAGAAACTGCACATTGATTCATTGTTATAATGTGTAACTTATATTTGTTTAACAGTTCATTAATTGGGATCGTTAACAAATGTTCTTACTATTCAGAGTTTTATATTGATAATGTTATAATATGAGGACAAAATGGATCCTGTATGATTTAGAATACATGCAGTGATACTCGGATGAAAACCATGTTATAATTACTAGGTGTCAATATCAGAATGTCAAAATCTAGCAGGATCTAGTAGGAATTGCCTTTTTCTGATCAAACCTTTAAAAAATCCAATTATTGCTTCATATTGCCCTCTGGGATTTCTTTTATGCTTTTTATATCTTTGCATATCATTTCAACATTTTGGTATATTTTAGGCTTTTTATATCTTTAAATATGATTGTGGACCGTTTGAGTCCCCGAGGGTATACATAAACCTAGTACACCATTTTAATTCAAAATTTTTCTAAAGCTAAGATAGTCATCCTTTTACAGTGGCTACACTTAGACGGATTTCGGCTATACTTTTTGATTTATTATTTGACCTTGTATGATACCAATTTATATTTAGAAAATACAAATACATTTTAAATTGGAGCTCAACTGATAAAGTCTAATTGACAGAAAGGATCGTCTTGAGCATAACTTTGGTATTATGTTTATAATAATTGTAACATATTGTATCTTGACACATAGTACGTAAATAGTTATTGTGCATCATATTAATTTAATTAATGATGGGTAATGTCATTGTTTACACTTTTAAATATACTTTTAAAAATCCCAGTGATCAGTTGAAATATTTTCAACACGTATTCTATTGAACCTTATCTTAAACACCATATTCCTACTATTATTGCTATATTATATATCGATGTATTATATGGAATGTAACCCGCTACCAAATACCTTGGTCTATATATCAAACATCTTATGAAGTGTTAATTGGATTCGACATTTCCCTAATTTCCGCAACTGGTTGTTTGATTTATCACAGCTGCGAGTCAGTGTTTTAGGTGAGCACACATGTGCACGCGCCCGTGGGATAAATTCTCCACACATCGTTTATGCAGTTATTGCGCGTGCATAATAAACATATCAACATAAAATCATCCTGTTACTGATTGAGGAACTATATTCTATTGATATATTCACCAGGAATGTATCATAAATATGTTAATAATAATCCTCAGAAAACATGTATATTGTAAAACACTGACCTTTATATTAAATAGATGGCAAACGTAAACAGGTAACCACTGCGTATTTACCAAAGATCGACCGATACAGGATGTATAGTTAGAAAAGAGTCACCGAGATATAGGATATATAGTTAGAGAAGAAACAGCGGGGCACAGGATGAATAGGTAGAGAAGGGACTTGGATATAGGATATATAGCTAATGAAAAGACATCGGGATACAGGATGAATAGGTAGGAAAGAGACCGTGATATAGGATATATAGCTAGAGAAGAAACATCGGGATACAGAATAAATAGCTAGAGAAGGGACACCGGGATATAGGATGTGTAGCTGCTACAGAATATACGCCGGGCTAATGGATGAATTAATAGCTAGAGACGATACATCGAAATACAGGATGTATAGCTAGACACGAGACATCGGAATATAGGATGTATAGCTAGAGACGATACATCAGGATATAGGATGTATAGCTAGGCACAAGAAAATATCGTGCTCTACAAATTGTTTAATGTATTTATTTTAGTCAAAGTGGAAATCAGTTTTGCTTACTACAAACATATATGGCAAAAAACAACGACAGACTATATTATCGAATATGCCTGACCTTTCGTATTACCATTAATATAAGATTACTGTACGACTGTACCTATGTAACAAAATGCCGTTGGCGACATCAACATGGAAATAGAAGCAAGCAAGGGTAATATTAAAAAACAAATATGAAATGGATAGACTATTATGTATTTCTAAGTAAGTGATTGCAAATTGTGTTGAATGGTATTGTATATACTAAATAAAGAGTACAGCATTGTATGTGAATAGATTCTTTTGATTAACATAACTGAGGATGGTGAAAGGTAATATGATTACATCCTCTCAGCCATGCTAATACTATATATATATATATATATATATATATATATATATATATATATATATATATATATATATATATATATATATATATATATACAGCGCGTGTATATATACAGCGCGTGTATATGACGTATGTGCTTCTGCATTTTCATATGCTACTGTGAATTACATAATCACCTTTCCAGCCTCGTCTTTGAAGTACATTCTCATCTAATTTCCCCTCGTCACATTGTCCTTCAATCCTGAATCCGCCACAAAGTTTGTAGTTCCATAATCCATAAACATGATATTGATAGAAACCAAACTTGTCACTGTATTCAAATATAGCCCACGGAATTGTTGTTATCCCGATCGATAGTAACAATAAAGTCAAGAACAGGGACAAAAGTGCAGCTTTCAACCACATGCTGGAATTCCGCCATTTCGACATTTTGAATAGATTGGGGAATTACATTAGATGCAATTGCAGTAATGGCCTGTATATAAGACACAAGAAGATTTTATCGGTAGATGTATGTGTATCATAAGAACTGTTTATCTTTCCTCTCTTTCACAGATATCATATATTTCATTATTTATCAAACTATTTCCATGTTTCAAGGATAATACAACATCGGGGAAACGATTTCTAAAAATAAATAATCTGGCAGGGCAATTACTCATGTACAGAATAAACCAATGCCATAATGCACTTTATATGTTTGAGTTCATTTTACACTTAAAACTTTGCAAGTGATGGACGTGCATGTGTGGGTGGTTGCGGAATACAAATTAAAAGATTTATCAATGAGCAAATCAACAAAATAGTTCAAATGTATGAATTGTTGCGCGATGAACATGTACTCTCTCTCTCTCTCTCTCTCTCTCTCTCTCTCTCTCTCTCTCTCTCTCTCTCTCTCGCGCTCTCTCTCTATATATATGTATGATTCAAACAAGTATTTAGATAAATAAAAAGATTACAACGCCGAATTAAACTCAACCGGTTTCATTATTATCATCAAGGAGTTTAACATTACGTAGTTACACTTGGAAACATCTATACAAAAATAAATAAATAAAGACGTCAAATAGCAATATAGGTGACGTTATATTTTACACAGTTAATTACGACGTCATCTAATATAGAATATAGAAAAATAACAATTAAGTATGACAGATTTATTTATTTGATACATCCTTATATTTTACTTCCAAAAACATGATATAACGATTGAGCAAAAACAAATTTTGTCTAAAGTGAATATAAATAGTGGAATTTTATACTTTGGTATTTGAGATTTTATATTTAATACATACATTGTAGTTGCAGTATTAAAGGGAAACATTTTAATAAAATCCAATGATTTCCAAAGGGAAGTATCGTTGTTCTTCAGAGAGAGAGAGAGAGAGAGAGAGAGAGAGAGAGAGAGAGAGAGAGAGAGAGAGAGAGAGAGAGAGAGAGAGAGAGAGAGAGAGAGAGAGAGATGAATACAAAATCTGTTGAATATTGGACAAACACGGACCTATGAAAGATCCAGAGGTGGGATCAGTTGGAGAAGTAAGCATCCCCTGTCTACCGGCCACACCTGCTTTTGCAAACTTAGCGGTTATAAAAATATCGGTGTTAAGAAATCACATTTAGATAACTGAAATTCTTGAAATTTATGTGTCAAATATATAGTGTCTAAAGTGCGAAAAAGGTAAGTTTGCCAGTTTACATGCGGTTGGCCAGTGTTCTGTTTCCAGGTACATTGTAACCGGGGTCCCTCCTTCAACATAAAAAAAGCCGTCACAATATAAATGTTACAAACAATACCAAAGTTATAACTTTACAAAAGACGCCAAAACAAATGCTCAAGACGATCTTTTCTATTACTAGTAGTAAGACTTTAAAAAATGTATATTTCCGAAATAAAAAGTGGTATCATACATGGTCAAAGAATAATCTAAATATAAAAATTTCAGATACCAAAGTATAAATCAATAGGATGTCCAGGACATAGATACAAATCTGGTAATAATGGACAAACACGGACCTCTGGAAACCAAGAGGTGGGATCAGGTGCCATGGAGGAGTAAGCATCCCCTGTCGACCGGTCACACCCGCCGTGAGTTCACAGTCAAGTCCAATGAAACACGTGAGGAGTGTATCCTCGTCACAATTGGTACAGACGTCTCAACAACCGCCAACGAAAAGGCAACTCAACATTTCACTTAGTGAAACAGAGTCGTCGCAAACAAGCCTATTATACCGACCATAAAAAAGGCGGAACGTTGACATTAACACGCGGTTTTCGATATCCCTGTGTCAATAATTTGTCAGTGAGTAGTTTACCTCTGTATATGAAATCTTCATATGTTGTGCACGCCTTGGCATATCGGATCATTTGTGAAATATAAACTACATATGCAGGTGACTGAGGGATATTACTACTTAAATGTCGAAAATTTACGATGGGAAAGCCGAAATCGTCGCGTTTATCGTATAGCTTAGTTGCTAATTTCCCGTCTGTGTTTATATTAAGTAAAATGTAAAAAGTAAAAGTATGAAGCGTGTGTACTTGATTCTGTTGTATCTTTAATTTCTAGTTCGCTGGGATATATCACATTGACATATGGTGAAACTGAAGAATCGTTGAGTGTGACGTAGAACACAATCCAAGAAAACAAAATGGAAATGGTAGGTAAGAAATCATGTTGAAATGTTCAATATTCTGTGGGAGTTATCGTTCCTATTTTGTACTACACCTGTACCAGGTATTGCACAACCTCTGTCAAAGAACGATATAATGTAGATTAATACGATTGTGCAGTATGGTGAGCCGTGGCGTGCTGGTTTAATCTTCTACTGAGACTAAAGCAGTTAGATCTACCCCTGTATGACGGACTTGTCTGTCTGCAGAGGTACCAGTACGCTAACTCGATACTCACTCTTTTTTATTTCCTTTGTAACTTTTAGTAACATTTTCTGCTAAAAACAATCATTTTGCTGACCATTTATTGAAGAAGTCTATCACTGAACGTTTACGAGAAATATATCCTGACAACTTAAAGTTATCAATAAAAATATCATAATGTATGTTCCTTTGAATATAAATCTGTTGAAGGATTATTACATTTATACGGTTCCTCGTCTTAGATGATCTCTTTTAATATTTCTTTAATCCTACCTTTTATAATTAATTTTCCATCGGTTGAAAAGTTACATTTCATATATGCTACTGAGTTTGAAGTAGGACAATTTACATGTACAACCAATTTCTATTGAACTGCAAATTTTTTGAAAATAAAATGTTAATATTATATTGATGTTATATTCTGTGTCAATAATCCAAAGTTACTGACCGATTTAATAGTATTTAGACACATAGGTTTGAATTTAAAATTAACTGAAACAAGATCTAATATCGGGTGAGCCACGGTGTGTTGGATTGATTCTCTTCCACATGAGCCGAAAGCATCTGGATCTATCACCTTCAGGAAGACTTCGGTCTGAATGAAGTGATACCAATGCGCTAACTCGACACTCCTTTGATGCTATTCACGGTTGCATTTTATTTATCTTGTGAAAATGTGTTTTAATCATTCATACATTTGTACTTTACCCAATATATAATGATATATCTATGGCAACAATTCAAGAATGGTACCACTATATTGATGACTCCTTTATTATAGCAACTAAAATATTTCCATTTATTATTGCATCTACAATTCATGTATTAAATGAATTTTCACGTTTTTAAAGATTCGCTATTGACACTAAAAGAAAATTTGTTTTTGCTCAATCGTTGTATCATATTTTATCATTGACTATTCGTCACTGACCAGATGTTTGCACAATGTAAAAAAAATTCAGATACCAAAGTATAAATCAATAGAATGTCCAGGACATAGATACAAATCCGGTAATAATGGACAAACACGGACCTCTGGAAACCAAGAGGTGGGATCAGGTGCCATGGAGGAGTAAGCATCCCCTGTCGACCGGTCACACCCGCTGTGAGTCCACAGTCAAGTCCAATGAAACACGTGAGGAGTGTATCCTCGTCACAATTGGTACAGACGTCTCAACAACTGCCAACGAAAAGGCAACTCAACATTTCACTTAGTGAAACAGAGTCGTCGCAAACAATCCTATTATACCGACCATAAAATTTGCGGAACATTGACATTAAACGCGGTTTTCGATATCCCTGTGTCAATAATTTGTCAGTGAGTAGTTTACCTCTGTATATGAAATCTTCATATGTTGTACACGCCCTGGCATATCGGATCATTTGTGAAATATAAACTCAATATGCGGGTGACTGAGTGATATTACTACTTAAATGTGGAAAATTTACGACGGGAAAGCTGAAATCGTCGCGTTTGTCGTATAGCTTAATTGATAATTTCCCGTCTGTGTTTATATTGAGTAAAATGTCTAAGTATGAAGCGTGTGTGCTTGATTCTGTTGTATCTTTAATTTCTAGTTCGCTGGGATATATCGCATTGACATATGTATGGAAATTGTCATTATTAATTGACAAAATGTCGTCGATATATCTAAATGTCAAATTAAAGGACATCGCTAACTTTTTCTTCTTTTGATTCGGCAGTTTCTAAAAGAAGACTGCTTCGTATGAATAAAGGAACAGGTCGGCCAATAAAGGAGCACGATTGGTTCCCATAGGAATGCCGACAGTTTCTTGAAAGACCACGCCTCCGAACATTACAAATATATTGTCTATTAGAAATTCCAGCATGTTTTATTATATCAACTTCAGTGTATTTATGTGTAGAATCAGAGTGGTGTTTGACGAAATAAGTATCCTGATAGCCAATCACTAGATATTTTAATTTTCGGGTACCACCTTTAGTGAAAAAAACATTTGTCTATGATGCCGAAAAGTCTTTCTTTTAATTTTTTTGTGGAATAGTTGTGTAAAGTGTAGAGAAGTCATAAGCTTTGTGAATTCGAGAAAAATTGTGTGCCTTCAAATTTTCTAAAAGCTGTTTAGAATTTTTAAGTATCCACATTTGATTTACACCGCTTCTGGAATAAGCAACTATACAGAATTGTTGAAGTTTCTCCTTAACGGCTGTTAATATTTTGGTAAGGAGTAAAGATAAAGGTTTGGTAGATCATTTGCTGGATCCTGCTATGTATCTTTGCTTGTATGGGTTTTTATGAAGTTTAGGTGTCCAATATAAATGTGGTAGCTCGAAATCGGTATCCGTTGTAGGTATATCAAATGAGCGTAATACGGATACGTGATTTTGAAGGATCTCGTCCTTTGAAAGTGAGCTACGTGTGTATGTAGGATTTTCAGAATTCGTATTAAACCCAAGTTCTTCTAATAAACAATTATAGTAATGTGCCTTACAAATAAAAACTATATTATTTGAGGCTTTGTCTGCTGGTACCAGTACATATTGGTCATGTAATCTATCCAGTTCAGTTACTACTTCTAGATCATTAAAATACAGAGGGATAACGTGTTTTCATAGTCCCTTTAAATTTTCGAATACGAGATTTTATCAACCATCGTATGGCTTTCAGCCATTCAGACAAATTGTCTGGTTCTACGTCTTAATGTTTGGCCCATCGTCTGGCATAATCTTCGACAGAATCCATAACTAAACTGAAATTCTGACGCCAATTAAAGGAACGGGCTTCCAGGTATTTAGGGCCCCTTAAAATAAGATTTTTGAGGCTTTCATTTTCAACAATAGAAACGTCGCCGGTAATGACATGCCCGATAGGATTGTATTTGAAAGGAGGTGAAGCACATGAACATGTGACAGTGTTATGTAGAAGATGGTTGGTGTCTAGGCACTGCAAGACCTGTTTGTAATTGAATAGCTTGGATGCGATGCTAGGTGTATAGCTATATGAAATGCAGGGCGTGGTCTTCAGTTTAAAATATGGTGGAATACAGGACTGAACTTTTTTTTGTGATTTAGAACATTGCCAATGTTTAAAGCGTCTATGCCTTTATTTGTAAATTTAAGTTTAAGGAAAAGACGTTTCTGTCCAGAACAGTCATCGTTTGTAACGCGTGCAGGCTTTAACAGTCTGTGATAAGCGATGTCCATTATAATGGAGTTCAGTATATATTCTGGGGTTGAAGAATCCGTGTAGGGATTCATTCTTGCTTCTTGAAAAGGTTAATTGAGATTTGTAAAAGGAACAGAATAAAGTTTGCTGCGAATGTGATGAAGACCCAATTTTTTGTTAACGTAAGGTAAAAGAGATGAAAAAGTGACATCATGTATGTAGGGTCAGTTGTATGAACGATGTCCGTGACTTCGTTTACGTTAGAATTAAAAAGTTCCATCACATTAACACCATTATACAGTGGCCTTGATAGATTGCCTACACTTTGGATATTATCGTTACATTCATAGGGATATGCAGTGCCAAGCTGTTTAATCCAAAGTTCTTCACGTTGTCTACGGAAGGGGGTACTCAAGGTGGGATTGTTGGTCCAGTGGTATATTTTTTCAATTATACGCACTCTCATTGACAAGATGGAATAGTCAGGAGAGTTAAAGTGTCGATAGAGTATCTGGTTACCCCCCCCCCCATTATTAATCTCTAATCGATGACCAGATACTCTTTTATTTAAGGGCCCCTTAGTTTCGCCACCATAAATCAAACCACACAAGGTACACTCAATTCCGTAAACAACGTTAGATGATTTGCAGTCTAAATGATCCCAGCTTCTGGTGTTGTAATGCTTATTTGTCAGATTGCTGGTGAACACTTGATCAGTTATTAATATATGACATGTTTTACAATTTTTGACAGAACATTTAGAAATTGTTGGTATATTATTTGGAAATGAAATATCAAAAATGTCGTCAAGTAGAATCTGACATTTTTTTATGGGAACATAAGCATTATTATGTTTATACCATAACTGGTAATCTTTTGACTGTACACAATCTGTAGAATTAAACCCAACATTTTTGGTTCCCACTTGTTCTTTGATATCCAAAATTTGCAAATTAAGCGGTTATAAAAATTACAAATCTTAAGAAATCCTCCGTTTCAAAGTTTTTGTCCTTTTTTGGCGACCCATGAATTATTGACACGCACTAAAAATGCGGCTTCACAAGGGGATACTTCCTGTCAAGTTTGTTTACAACTGGAACACATTTTTGGGAAAAAGTCGAAAACTTGACAAAAATTCTTTTTTCACTTGGGTTCAAGTGACCTTGAATCTTGGAATTTTTATTATAAGATAATTCCTAACATCTTTCTTATATAACGTTGTATACAATCATTTTATTTGATAAGCAACATGTATAAAACTGAATCCTAAATTATTGAAGCGCATCTAGTTGCTCGTTTATGGACATATTTCGTCTCCTACTTGTCCTTACCCCTTTATGCGACTTCACATGGGGATAATCCCTGTCGTGCAATGAATTATACAACTGACGACTGACAAAAATTAAAAAAATAAGAATCATATTGTTTTCAAGTTTTAATTGTGAAAAATAAAAGCTATTGACAATATGGTTATGTGCGATTCAACCATCATAGGTAACATACAAACATAGCTTAAACATGAAATTCTACGTCACTGTAAACATCAGTTTCGCAATTCTTAAACAGAAAAACGATATTGTACAAAAATTGTCTGTAAGTTTGATTTTGTCACTTTAAAAAAAAGTGTCAATTAAGAAATTGTATTTCTAAAATGTTTGCTGTATATTTTCTTAAAATTTTTATTCGAATTCTAAAAAAACATAATAAAAATCATATTGACAAATATCAAAATTAATAAAACAATGTAAAATGAAAAACCAAATCAGTTCAACTCTGAAAACGTTAATATAAAAAGACCACCACAAAATGCATGTTATTTTGACAATTTATGTCTTACCGTACATTTATGTTACATGACAATGGATGATGAAAGATGAAATTAACTTCAATTCACCACCTGCACAACACTAACATTTTATTATTTTACATCAGCGCCAAAAGAAGACAATATCTTGAGTTAAAACGAAATTCTCACTGATATTTAGCACCATTAACAATCAAAAGGTAATAAACGTCATGTAAAACAAAAAAAGAATCATGCGAATTTCAAAAGTAATGAAGAAGTCATGAGAAAGAATCTGTTAACTTAAAGGTGTGCTTATACAGACCGAGTTGTGTAAGGTCAAAATTTTGATTCTGGCAATTATTAGTGAAAGTGAAAATAATCACATCAAAATTAAACAAAATGAATAACAAAATAGCATAAAAATTAAATTTTTCTGTGTATGGGGTTTATATAGCTTATATAACGAACTCACAAAGCATCCAACTTAGTACAGATCCTTTTCAACCAGTGATTTTAATTGGGGATGCAATTTTTAAAACAATGTTAAAATATTTTTTGGTAAATAGAAACATTTCCGAAGTTTTGAATAGTTGTATGTTTATCAAGTGGTAAAATATTTGACAAAATTTGCATTATAATCAGTACTTTAGCTTTTACACAATAAACTTGCTTACAATAACTAGAGGCTCCCAGGAGCCTGTATAGCTCACCTAGGTAGATGCAAGACGTAAATTAGCCTATTTTGACCCCTTATTTCCTTAATCACTAGATGCAACATCAGGCACAGGTGGAAGAAACTTTTTCCCTTCACTCCAAGCAAGTTAAAATCCAACCTTTTTAGTCTTACCAGCAAAAAAAAAACACTGACAGGAAGTGGAAAAAAATATGATAAAGGGAGGTAATATATAGAGAGAAATTGACAAAATAATACCTGCAATCCCGACACTGTCTCTTTCTATTATATATATTGATGTGAACTTGAGCAATTATGAATTCCCATTAACAAACTTTTGTTTAAGTTTGATGCCATACATTTTAACATAATTGCCTCATCATGTTTCTTTAATTCTATTTTGTTAACTACTTCAAAGAAAAACTGAATTTGTTTCAATATGCATTATTATACCTTTACTTGTAAGATTCAGATAAATAAATAAATCCAATTGACCAACATCAAATCTAGACACTCTGGTATCTCTTAAAACCCATACAGGATATTATAACACTGTCATACCACTATCATACTGAGGGCATTCATACTTTTGTACAGCAACTGTTAAATTAACTAAATCATTTTTGTTTATATGTAAATTAAATTTGAACCAATTCCCATAGGGTCCAATGTTAAAATATCTTCTCCACTGACGGCCATCTTGGATTTTGTGCGGCCCTCAAAAACACCAATGTTGTAGGGGGCCACCCAAAGACTGTTGTCGGCCAAGTTTGGTTCCAATTGGCTTAGGGGTTTTAAAGAAAAAGATCTTTGAAATTGTTCCCATAGGGTCCAATGTTAACCTATGTTCCCCGTTGGCGGCCATATTGGATCAGGTGCAGACTTAAAAAAACACCAGTTTCAGAAGGTACCATCTAAGGACTACTATAACCAAGTTTGGTTCCAATTGGCTCACTAGTTTCAGAGAAAAATATCTTTTGAACGTATTTTCCCATAAGGTCCAATGTTAAAATATGTTTTACACTGGCGGCCATCTTGGATTCGGAGTAGCACTCAAAAACCCCAATGTTGAAGGGGGCCATCCAAAGACTATTGTGGCCAAGTTTGGTTCCCATTGGCTAAAGTGTTTTAGAGAAAAAGATCTTTGATATTGTTCCCATAGGGTCCAATATTAACCTATGTTCCCCGCTGGCGGCCATCTTGGATTAGGTGCAGACTTAAATAAACACCGGTTTCAGAAGATGCCATCTAAGGACTACTGTGACCAAGTTTGGTTCCAATTTGCTCAGTAGTTTCAGAGAAAAATATCTTTGAACGTATTTTCCCATAAGGTCCAATGTTAAAATATGTTCTCCGCTGGCGGCCATCTTGGATTTGATGTGGCCCTCAAAAACCATAATGTTGTAGGGGGCCATCCAAAAACTATTGTGGCCAAGTTTGTTCCCATTGGCTAAAGGGTTTTAGAGAAAAAGATCTTTGATATTGTTCCCATAGGGTCCCATGTTAACCTATGTTCCCCGCTGGCGGCTATCTTGGATTAGGTGCAGATTTAAAAAAAAACACCAGTTTCAGAAGGTACCATCTAAGGACTACTATGACCAAGTTTGGTTCTAATTGGCTCAGTAGTTTCAGAGAAAAATATCTTTGAATATATTTTCCCACAGGGTCCAATGTTAATCTATGATCCCCACTGGCGGCCATCTTGGATTAGGTGCGGACATGCCGGACACAATTTTTAAAGTAGACCACCCAAGGACTGTTGTGACAAAGTTTGGTTGCAAATGGCCCAGCGGTTTCTGAGGAGTTGATCTTTAACGACGGACAGACGACGACGACGGACGCCAAGTGATGGCAAAAGCTCACATGGCCTTTTAGGCCAGGTGAGCTAAAAAGTGAACAAAATTCCTCTTCCATTTTATATTACCCCAGTGAAAAATCATTCTGTTCATTGACTGGCTAATGTTTTTCAGCAGTTTAAAAGGAAAGATATTCTACAAGTTTTCTCATTCTGGATATTAGAATTCATCAAATTCTATAAATCCAGAAAACAAGTTGCCAGTTCAGTATAACAACCCTGACTTAAATACCCTTGCTACAAAATATTCACCTATTAAAACCATGAAAAATATCACAGTCTATGGAAACAAATGCATCCCACTCTTTTAAATAGCAACACAATATGTTGTAAAACCTCATAACAAATATTACTTTTCAAAATCCCTCAGATTCCCAAAGGTGAGTGCATGAAACATTCTCAAAAATAACCAAGAGTGTGAAAATGTATAATGCCCTCAAAAAACCTTCCATATGGATACATAAAATGAGAATTGTATTCCCCTCATGTTAAATAATACTTTGGGAAAGAAGATAAATTGGGGGAAATGTATACAAAATAAATGTGATCTGTGACTTGTTAAGGTAAAGATGTCACATAATGCACACATGTGTGTTTAAATCCACATCCACAGCAAGATTTATATTCTTTTTCAATTGCAATGTAACAATTTTTAAATTGTAATTGCATCTGCTGTCACATGACTAATTACCTGAACAAAAGAATCTACCTTTTGTTAGGATATACACTTCTGCACGTGAAATAAATACTTATATACATGATGTGACGATGACAATTATATTGTAGAATTCAGATTACATCTGAAATAGCAATGATTACACCTGTTATTTTTAATATACAGGTGATCATCTAAATATTGTGTACAAAGACTGGTTCTAAAAAGCAACTAACATTACATATAATTAGTATTGTGAAAATATTAGAAAATGAAGTACATGCAATGGACAAAAGAATAAAAAGATCAGGAAGAAAATCTGATAAATTTTAGTACTTATTTTCATATTTTAAGTATTTCCCCATGATATCAAAATACATGTTTATACACCAACAATCAAACATGTATTTAAACTGGAGTGATTTCATCATGTAAAGATTAAACACTGACAATAAATAGTAAAATATTATGAAACAAATGACTGATGATCGACCAAAAAAAAAAAGCAAATCCCCCCAAACTTTCTACAAAAATTTTGACAAACATTTCTCAAACAGTACCCAATGTCTTGAGTACGAAATAAACAAAATCCTCATGTTTTAACAGTAGATCTTTTTGTATTTTCAATTACACGTAGTTAGTTTTCAGAGATATTCATGGAACTGAGAAATACATGTGTATATCACAACAGATCTATAAAGATGTTTGTTAAAATACTAATACATAATATCTCCAGTACACCATTGTAAACGTTATCTGGACAAACATCATCATACATTTAATCATAAAAGTCTGTTATAATTATCTAATCAACACACGTCAATTTGATTACTTGTAGAAACAATTCAGTAAGCACTTAAGTTAAGCACAAGTTGAAGAAAAGTTGTGTCTTTGGAACTTGCTTGAATCAAATTTTGATGAAGCAGTAATGAGGTAGATTCATGGTTTCAATGTCCTAATTGTTAAATTTTTATCACGTGTATAATTCACGAGGGATTTCAGATTCGCATCATTGCAATACATTCAGTTTTAATGTTAATTTTTTTTTCATTGGAAATCGTGATTTGTTCATATATCAAATGTGTGCAACAGCATAAAGAAAAAAAAAATCTTTTTTATCCAAGACTGGTTACTTTTATCAAAGTACAGGCCTGCAGGTATGTTTATGAACAGACATATCAACAGATGTATAATAACAATATTATAAACATAATACCAAAGTTATAATGCTCAAGACGATGGTTTCTTTAGTCTTTAGACTTCATCAGTTGAGCTTCAATTTAAAAAGTATAAGTATTTTCTAAAGAGAAAGTGGTATCATACAAGGTCAAATAATAAATCTAAAAGTATAGCTGAGATCCGTCTAAGAGTAACCACTGTAAAAAGATGACTATTTTAGCTTTAGAAAAACTTTGGAATTTAGATGGTGTAATCAGTGCCAAATAAATGGCTGTCTACAATGTTTTGATTTTAATACACCCATGTAAGTTTAACTAAAATAATCCAAGCTGGCTTCTTTTCCAATTCTCTCCATCTTCTCATGTTATTGAAGTGACCATAGTGAATGGAATATAACAACTGAATTATTGGAGTTACCATATGAGTCATCTTATGTATTATCCAAAGCATGTCCAATAAAATATCCTAGGATAAATTACCGGTTGTTTGACACAGAGGGATAGGCACTGATGATGATGGAAGTTTCAGATATATTGCTGATGAAACTGACATAATGAAAGGACTTCCATATCAATGGATATGCCTGTGAACAGCTTAATTACAAAGATTAATAAAAATCAAGTGCATAACAGACGATTTTAACACAAAAATTTTGGGTCAAATCTGATGTGAATTACCTATGGTAATCTTTACAAGTGAGAACTGCACTAACTAATTTTACACCCGATTTCCTCAAAATTGTAAATACACATGCACATGCATCTAAAAAGAGGAATAATATCAATAACAAATTATATTATATGATTAGGAAATAGCAATTAAAGGAAAAGATAAACTACATTTATCTTCACCATAAACCATTCTACAAATTAACACCAATATTCAACATTTTACTATTTTGATTTAACAGGATGTGGTCAGTTTGCAATATAAGAGGAAAAAACATCAACAATATACCTAGTGAAAGACTGCATGTTTCTTGCAGGTAAACATAGATTTCACAGAAATCACTTTGCTTGAATCGTACCAGGCAAAATCCTTTCAAAAGAATAAACACCTTTACAACAAATGTAGAATTTTTCTGTTTCAATAAATTCCCAATTTTGGTATTCCATTTTGATAATCTTTATTTATATTTTCTGTTCAATTCATTAAGTATCAATTAAGGAAGTTTTGAGGGTGATATAGAATGCATCATTTTAAGCCAATTTCACACATAAACACAAGTCACACAATACAGCTAGAATAAATAAAACATTCAAAATATAATACCATTAAAATAATCTATATTCATAAAAAGTACATGCAAACCATCACTTGAAAATAAACAATTGTAAAAACCTTCAAAATTAATTATCCAGGTCCCGTTTTACCAAAGGTCTTAAAGACTTACCCTTGGTCTTAGGAACACATTTACAAACATTAATCAAGGCTACTATGAATTACTACCTAACAACAGTGTGTGGACCTACATGTAGGTAATTGTTGTGTCATAATTTGTCTACACTAACATTCCAATAAAGACAGCCAGAAATCATGAGAAACAGTAGAAATTTAAGTGTAAAAAAATGATCAATGAAAGTATATAACTACATATTATCAACAAATAGTATAGAGTAAATGACAAGCTGCTGTATGTGTATTTAAATTAGCACACTCATATTTTAGCACTCTCAGGGGGTCTATACTTACTAGCGTAATCTCGAATTCATGCAAAATTAATTTCATTGGCTTTGTCATGACAGAATGACAGGATGGAGAAATTTTAGCGCTGCCCTTGAATCAGCCCAATGACTTGAGCGCGAAAGGCGCTAACATAAGAATACCGCTAAAAAATGAGTACACATACAGTACATGCGTGTATGTATAACGTCATTTCACCCAAATATTTCTATTTTGGTCAGATCTACCTAAAATATCAAGCTGTAAATGTACATGCAAATATACATTAGTACATGTACATGTAGGTACAATGTACCAATCAAGGCATTTTATCTCTTATGTCTTCATTTGTTTTATTTTGGTTTTTATTTGAAAGTCAACAGTTTTTGTCAAGGTTTTGGTTATTAGCATATGGAACACATGCATCATGGAAGCAGGTGAGAAAACAGAAAGCAATATATAATTTATTTTGATGCTCTGAGCAAATACATGTATATATAAATCAAATATAATTTTAAGATGGGGCCAGTGACGAGTTCAAACACCAATTGCAAGCTTCTGATCACTTTAATTAGTAATAAGATAATTACATTTCAACAGGGCCTAGGACCATAAAACTTAAAAATTAATCAAGTCTAAAAATTTGACTCAACTTTGTCTAATCCTGAAATCTGATTGGCTAAGCAGGTTAAGTTGAGAATATTCTCAGTCTTCAGCCATTTCTCAAGTTCTATGGTGCTAAACCCTGGTCTCAATAACTATTCTCTGTGCATTCAGAAATTACAAGTAAATAGGTCAAGCCAATCATTGAATGAATTTTCCTGTACAAGATCTAGATATTATAAAAGAATAGGGAACAGGATGTATAACGAAATATAGGGAACCACTACATGCACCATAGCTGTTTGCTATTTACTCTAGAAAATGCTGGACTGTTAGGAATATATAAATGCATGTTATATTTTTAATACCAATCATTGCTGACAAGTGGAAGAAATCCTTCTTAATAACTTTTTTTAAAGAATGATGCTTTTACAATTTTACATGTACATTGTACATGCACTTAAATAGTAGAGAAACAGATTTTTATTTGAATCCAAGTGAAAGAGGCATTAGCTGTGCTGTTTTTTCCCACCTTTTTACTACTTTGATTGTATACAATAACAAAAAAAAAGAGATACCAGTATACACATGCATGAAAATTCTGTGAAAATTGCTTGAGAAACCAAGGTCTGGCACTTTAACAATTGTAATTGATTAACTCAACCTTACTATTTGTATATAAATACCACACTGGACCTGACCTTATTTTCACAAAAAACATAGGAATATAAGATTTTTTATGCTTATGTATAGCTCTTATTTGTTATTGTACATCAAGAACAAGTAGTAAAAGTAGAAAAAATTGAAATATTTTGTTTGGTTATCACAGCTAATGCTCCTGGAAGGTGTACTCCATGGTCAAGAATCACAGAATCAACCCTACAGAGTATAATTGAGTGATCTAAACCATACCACTAAAATATTCAGGGGTAAAAGGGTTCAAATAAGTTCCAATCTTCAATAAAATGCTTATTTACCAATTTATAAAACTTTTGTAGATAAAAGCACATTGAACAATTGTAGAAATATACTAGTCTAAACATGTAATAATGAAGACGGTGCCTTCAAGGAAATTTTGACCTAATTCTAAGACTGTTTCATGATACTGGGGCTTGTAGTAATTGATCACTGTGAGTCTACTTATTGGTAAATGGTATAATTCTGCATATACTGAATACGATTAAGCCACATAAAAGTATGATGTGAAAGTCTAAACTCAATTTTACCAGAAGCATCATTAGACATTATTCATTGCATAATACTTGTATTTGTATTAAGATGGAACTTAAAGACTGACTAAACAACTGTCACCTTCGTCAAAGTACTAGAACCATATGGGAGTCAACAAAACTCACAGACGCATGAATGATCTTAAACTGTATCGGATGTGAATTCTCCGAGATCTAATGACCCTGTACATAAGTAGTAAAAGAAAGATTGTACTGCAAGCAGTAATCATAAAAAATGTTTTAGTGGGCATAGTAGGTGGATTAGCATCAGAAATACTGGTGTGTATATCACCATTTTGTAGAGTATTGTCCACTGCTGATTTTAAGTGATTCTTCTCTACTTTTTCCAGCAGTTCTTTTTCCTCTTTTTCATTGGTATAATCATCATGTATATTATGATTATTATTGTCATAATAAGGGTAATCCCTATCATCATTCTTATTATTGTCCTCGCCTTTGCCATCATCTTTAATTTGATTCCCATCTTCTTCGTTGTAGTCGTAATCTTTTCCATCGCCACCTTCATTGTCCTCTTTATAATCATCTTTATCATTGTTCACTCCTTTTTTATTCACATCCTCACCTTGCATATTGTCAAACTGAACCATTTTATGCTGCTGACCGGCTTTTCCTTTACTTTGTGGGTACAAATCATCGTCGTCGTCATCATCCTCTTTATAATCATCATCTTTTTCATGATCATTATCATAATACACATTATCTTCATCTCCATTTTTCACATGGAGCTGAGCAGCAAGAACATTGTTATTCAAAGCCTCTCGTCTAATGAATGTGTTGTCATTCTTAGCTGACAATTCAGACTTGTCATCATTTAATTTGACAGGAATTCCTTTGATAACAGGAAGATTTTTGTCGTTGTCTCCAACATTTTTTTTATTGGGTGGGTTAATTTTACCAAAGGCAGCTTTCACAGCATCTTCATATGTATTCAGCAAAATGTCTCCAGACAAAAATGTATGCTGTTTCAAATACTCAGAGTTTTCTCTAAGGCCTACTGGTCCTGGTTTCAGCAAATACTTTAGATACATTGACAATGCTCCTGCTGCCACAGCTGTTTTATGTGCCAGACAGCCATCTGAAAATGCATTACATTTGGCAGTTTAAATCTACTCCACTTTATATCATAAATATATTGAAATCCACTGAATGCTAATTTAAAGGATAAATCACAATGTTGGCCTAAGGGTGAAACATTCATATACATGTATAGAAGTGATTTGAAGAATGTGGTCCATTAGTAAAACATTCACCTACATTTGTAGCTACATGTATATAGATGGGTGATTAATCATTAAGGGCGGTGCTACTGTGGTAACACATTCATCTACATATATATTCATATATAGGGAGAATTTAAGGTGGTGGTCTTGTGGTAACACATTTATCTAGTACATGTATATAGTGGGAGAATTTTGAGTGGTGGTCATGTGATGACACATCCACCTACATGTACATGTATATAGAGGGAGGATTTTGGGTGGTGGTCTTGTGGTAACACATTCAACTACATGTACATTGTATATAGTATATAGACTATATATAGAGGTAGGATTTTGGGTGGTGGTCTTGTGGTTACACATTCACCTACATGTACAATGTATATAGAAGTAGGAATTAGGATAGTGGTTTTGTACATGTAGATGTAGGCTACATGAGGGAGGATTTCGTGTGGTGGTCCTGTGGTAACACATTAAGTGAGAAACTTTGCTTATTTACTTGCAGAAACTGGTGGTCTTCTCACTGGTATATTTTACATGCACTTGGGTTCTTTATATATATTCATTACTCCACCATAAAAAAATGGCAGCTACCATATCAATGAAAAATTGTTTGGTGTGGCATAAAAACACCAATAAAACAGATCAAATTATACAAAAGGTCAATTACTTCTGATATACGGTATGTTTTAATATTTACATATCGACTGCAATTCCCTTCATTGGATATTCCTATCAGAAACAATTTGTCACCGGCATCGTGTGAAATCGGGTTGTGTGAAATAGACCTACTTACGTAGGTTACGTACCAATCAGTCATCATGGTTCCCAGCTGATTGGTAAAAAAATGTCAAATAAAATGGCTACTTTCAGTTGTCATGAATGAATATTAGCTGTCGCACTTCTTGTGAGTCACACTCAAACTTTCTATAGTATATCCCATTAATAATATATCAGAATTCAAATGCAAATTCGTTGTAAATACATTATACAGCAAACTCATGGGCGTGGCCATTTGCATTTTCATTTCTCTTCTGCCACATTTAACCTTCTGGTTACCAAGCAGATGAATATTCTAAAATAACTTAAAAACAAATCTGACACTTATTCAAAATTTTCCATATCACTAGTTTCTTTTAAAATTACATGAAAATAAGAAAATAAACCTTAATTCCATTTTGGAATTTCTGGACAGAAAAGGGTAACTACTTCTCGTCTCGCACAGCTGTTTAGCTGTTATGTCATATGAAAAAACTCCTACCGCAAAGCCAATTACATAGAATAAACTTTGTAACCAGCTGACTACAGATTCACAAAAAATGGTAATATATATAAATATAAGGATTGTTTTTCATTTTTTGGAATGCATCGAGTATAAATGCAATGGATTATGGAAAAAAATTCAATGTGAAGCACTTTGTGCCACACAGAATTTTTTTTTCCATAATCCATTGTACATGTATTTATACTCAATGCTTTAAAAACAAATGAAAAACAATCCTTAATTTCTTACCTCCCATAACTTTTTCAGCCAGGAGTTTTCTGCCCTTGAATGTTTCATACCCAGGATCCCTGTGGTCATGATACAGTAATTTTCTGTGATTTCCTGCCATTTTCACTTCATTCTGTTTGTCTTTCATGAAATCCACCACTGGGTTTCTCTCTGTTGGGAGTTTTAAGACATTTTTTTGTTCTGGATATTTTTCCACTAGATTCTGCCCATTCTGTATAACAACATTTCCAGTCTGTTGGACTTTCAGACTATCCTGTAACACTGGTGATTTGTTTATATTACTGTTATCATAACCAACTTGTATCGGTTCTAGAGACTTTTTAATATTAGGCTTTTCAGTCAGTTGTTTTACAGGAATCTTCGAATCACCATTCCCACCAGGTTTTGCTGCTTGGTCAGTGTTTTTGTCGGAAATCAATGCATTTTTAGATCCTTCAACACCATCATAGTCATAATCTTCACTTTTTATATTTTTTACTGCATTTTTTGGCAAGGGCATTATGCCATAACATCCATTGTCTTTTTGCCATGTCATGATTTGTTCAAGGAAATCTAAAGATAGGAACTGGTGAAATCCCAGATTTGGACACACAAATTCTGAAATATGACAATTTAAATGCAATGTAAATATTTCCCTAGATACATGTACATGTATTGTAGGAGCTGGATAGTCCCAGACTTGGACAAATAAACTCTAAAATTTGAAACAAGAGATCCCAGAGGGATCTTGGCGCCCACCATAGAATGTTCTTCATTTAATCTATGACAGACTGTTCTTTTTTCTTATTTTGTGGCTCAACAATGAATTTGAACTAAAACCTGAATATCTGTCAGGTGTAATCTTAGGAGATTATAATATTACCAAATATAATTGCTATAATCCAAGATAGCCTAACCATACCTGTCAACCACTAAAAGTGAAAATGCTGGTCATGACCTGCATTGAGTAAATCAAGAATTACAATTAACAATGTGTCTGACTGGTCCCTGCTTTGATATCAAATGTATTGAAGTGAAGTAAGTGTATATTTAAGGGGTATGGCAGTACTCCCACATACACTATTGAATGTGTTATTACCATAACAATCAATAATATATATGGTTTAAGGGTGTATCTATTAACATTTTTAAGTTATAAGCAAAAATATAAAGTCCAGGGGATGGGGCAGGACCCCCATATGCACCACTGTATTTGTCTTTCCATAACAATCAATAATATATATATATGGTTTAAGGGTGGGGCTGTGAAAAGTTTTAAAGTTATAAGCAAAAATATAAATTCCAGGGGGTGGGGCAGGACCCACATATGCAACACTGTATTTGTCTTTCCATAGCAATCAATAATATATATATATGGTTTAAGGGTGGGGCTGTGAAAAGTTTTAAAGTTATAAGCAAAAATATAAATTCCAGGGGGTGGGGCAGGACCCGCATATGCACCACTAAATGTGTCTTCCTATAATAATAAAAATATATATATATACGTGTATATATATATATGGTTTAAGGGTGGGGCTGTGAACGGTTTTAAAGTAATAAGTAAAAATATATATTTTAAAGGGTGGGGCAGGACCCCAGTGACCCCCCCCCATACATCACTAAATGTGTTTCACAATAAATAATCAATAATATATATGGTTTAAGTGTGGGGCTGTGAACGATTTTTAAGTTAAAAGCAAAAATATAATTTCCAGGGGGTGGGGCAGGACCTGCATATGCACCACTAAATGTGTCTCCCCATAACAATCCAAAATATATATGGTTCAAGGGTGGGGCTGTGAATGGTTTTAAAGTTATGAGTAAAAATATTTATTTCAGGAGGTGGGGCAGGATCCACATATGCACCACTGTATTTGTCTTTCCATAACAATCAATAATATATATATATGGTTTAAGGGTGGGGCTGTGAGGACCCACATATGCAAACTGTACATGTTTTAAAGTTATAAGCAAAAATATAAATTCCAGGGGGTGGGAAAGGACCCACATATGCAACACTGTACATGTATTTGTCTTTCCATAACAATCAATAATATATATATATGGTTTAAGGGTGGGGCTGTGAAAAGTTTTAAAGTTATAAGCAAAAATATAAATTCCAGGGGGTGGGGCAGGACCCACATATGCACCACTAAATGTGTCTTCCTATAATAATAAAAAAATATATATACATGTATATATATATGGTTTAAGGGTGGGGCTGTGAATGGTTTTAAAGTAATAAGTAAAAATATATATTTTAAAGGGTGGGGCAGGACCCCAGTGACCCCCCCCCCCATACATCACTAAATGTGTTTCACAATAATAATCAATAATATATATGGTTTAAGTGTGGGGCTATGAACGATTTTTAAGTTAAAAGCAAAAATATAAATTTCAGGGGGTGGGGCAGGACCTGCATATGCACCACTAAATGTGTCTCCCCATAACAATCCAAAATATATATGGTTCAAGGGTGGGGCTGTGAATGGTTTTAAAGTTATGAGTAAAATTATTTATTTCAGGAGGTGGGGCAGGATCCACATATGCACCATGTGTCAACCCATAACAAACAAGAATATACATGGCTTAGGGGTAGACATGTAAATGGTTTTCAAGAAATTCATGATAAACTTTAATTGTAAAAATCCAAGATGGCCACCTGGCAGCCATTTTGTGATCTGACCCTCCTGAAAATGTACACTGCACAACTAGACCTCAAGGAGAACCTATATCTTAAATTTCATAAAGATTCCTTCAGTACTTTCAGAGAAATAGCGATAACAAGAATTGTCGGACAACGAATGTAGTGCGATTTGAATAGCCCACCATCTGTTGATGGTGGGCTAATAAAAATACAATATGAAAATATCTCCATTTGTCTTTCTAAATGACAGATTTGGAATCATACTTAAATTGCATGAACACTGTGGTAAACAATTTCCATATGTTATTGACTATATGTACAAATCAAGATACATTTCAGCTTTATATGATTCACAATTTCGCAATAGTTTAAGAGTTGATTACAACATGTAAATGAACCTATAGAAAAATGTTGCGTTACTATCAATATATGATGACTTTCCTCACATATATATATCAGAAGTAATAACAAATTTTTTGACAAAATATTTGGCCACTTTTACTTACGTTGCTCTAGAAATAGATCCTGAAGTCTCGGCAAGACTTTGCCTTTCATGACAATGAAAACAACTTGAATCATCTCAAAAAAATTATTTGTACATAACTCTTTTTGGAGGTCCTCAACTGATCCTTTCCCATGACTTTGGAAAGAATGTTGTACATTTTCAAAACATCCAGCCTAAAACAGAAAACATATATACCGAATTCAGTATTTTATTATCAAATTTTAAAAAAGCCAAAGAATTTTGGAAATTTAATAATTCTTTATTAAAAGACACAGATTATATTGAAGGTGTAAAAAAAATTATTTTACTAATAAAACAGCAATATGCAGCCACACCCTATGTACGTGAAAAGATATATGAAATTAATAATACAGATCTTACATTGCAAATTAATGATCAATCTTTCTTTGAACAAATTCTTCTACAAATACCAGGTTATACTATTAAATTTAGCTCAAAAAAGAAAAGAGAAAATGTTAACAGAGAAAAGATACTACAGGAGAAAATATCAGAATTAGAAAGTTCAACATTAAATATCGATCAGGAACAACTTAATCGTTTAAAAACAGAACATGAAAGTATCCGTAAAGAACATGTAAAAGGATTATTTGTAAGATCAAGAGCCAAATGGATCGAAGAAGGTGAAAAACCAACCAAGTATTTTCTAAGTTTAGAAAAAAGAAACTATATAAACAAAACAGTTAATAGACTCATAGACCACAGGGGTCACAATATAAGTGACCAAAATGAAATTCTCTTGGAGATTGAAAATTTTTATCAGTCCTTATACTCCAATAAAGATTCTGACTTAGAAGATATTGAATTAAATACAATGATAGACAAGACGGGTATAAACATCCTTAATGATGTATTGTCAACATCTTTGGAGGGGTACATAACTAGTAAAGAGGCTATACTTGCACTTAAAAATATGAAAAACGGGAAATCACCAGGTCCTGATGGATTTACAACAGAATTTTATAAGTTTTTTTGGTCAGATATTGGTAATTTTTGGTTAAGATCTGTAAATACAAGTTTTGATAAGGGAGAGCTATCTATAACCCCAAAAACAAGGCATAATTTCAATACTTCCAAAGGGAGACAAACCAAGAGAACTACTGAAAAAATTGGAGACCCATCTCACTACTAAAATATATCATATAAAATCTTATCAACGTGTATTGCAAATAGAATAAAATCTGTATTATCTAGTATCATACATGAAAATCAACGGGGGTTTTATGAAGGGTAGATATATTGGTGAAAATACCCGTCTTGTCTATGATGTATTGCATTATACTAAAGTAACAAATAAACCAGGAATTTTGCTTCTTATTGATTTTGAAAAAGCATTTGATTCTGTGTCATGGTCTTTTATGTACAAGTCACTTCGGTTCTTCAATTTTGGTCCAGATATTATAAGATGGATCAAGACTTTATATTATGATGCTAAACTTTGTGTAATTCAAAATGGGTATTTTTCGAAATTTTTTAACATTGGGCGTGGTTGCCGACAAGGCGATCCCGTCTCTCCATATATTTTCAATATCTGTGTTGAGATTATGGGTATTATGATCCGCCAAAATGAAAACATATCGCTGAAAAAGTATGTTTATTACAATATGCAGACGATACTGCACTATTTCTAGAAGGGAGTGAAAAATGTTTGAAATCTGCACTTGATTTATTGTTCCAATTTTCTAAATATTCTGGCTTAAAACCAAATATTACAAAAACAAAGCTGTTTGGATTGGCTCAAAAGCACATAGTAAAGAAGTTTTTTGTAAAACATATAATCTTAAATGGTCTGATAGACCATTCAATGTACTGGGAATAATTTTCACACCTGATCTTCAAAATATCGAGGAACTCTCAATTTTGGCAACAAATTTGTAAAAATCGAAAAAGAAATACATTCTTGGAATAAACGAAAATTATCACCACTTGGTAAAATAACTGTCATCAAATCTTTACTTATTTCAAAATTTACTCATCTACTCACCACACTACCTAAACCATCTGAAACTTGGATTAGCAATTTGGAAAAAATCCTATTCAAATTTATCTGGCATGGAAAACCAGACAAAGTGTCCAGAAAGTTATTACAACAAGACTTCTATGTGGGTGGGTGCCGAATGACACATATTAATTCTTTTATAAAATCACTAAAACTAACATGGTTCAGAAGACTTATAAATGAAACAAGTGATACATTAAAATCTATATTTAATTTCATATGTAAATGTGATTTCACACTCCTATGCCAATTGGGACCAGACTATTCAAAACAATTGTCTCAACAAACTAATAATAAATTTTGGAAGGGTTCTCTTAATAGATTTGCATGAATTCACGATTCTAACTTCAAAAAAATTTCCTTTGAATGTACCACAAAATCCACTTTGGTATAATCCTAAAATAAGCATTGATGGAAAATCAATTATCCTTAAACCCCTATTTAGAAAAGGGTTCCACATCATATCGGATCTCTTCAAAGAGAATGGACGATTTATACCATATGAAGAATTAAAGCGAAACCACAATATAAATCTACCATTTACCACTTTCTTAGGAATTAAAGAAATCTATATTAAAGACATGGCCTCACCTAGATGGAAGTCTTGAACACACTGAATGTCCTCACAAACCAGACTTTGTTAGCATTATTCTTAAGAATATGCAAGGATCAAAATACATTTATGATTTATTCTTAGAAAATATAAAATATATATCAAAGCATGAAAATAAATGGAAATCTTCATTAAACTTAAACAACAATTTTATATTTAAACCATACTACAAACTTCTACATCAGTGTACAAAAAATCCTAAACTAAAATGGTTTCAGTATAGAATATTGTATAGAATTCTTGGTACAAATAAGAATCTTTTTGATTGCAAGATAAAAACAAACAGAGTTTGTAGTCTATGTCAATCCAATACAGAAACAATAGAACATTTATTTTTCCAATGTTATCACGCTCAACAGATATGGACACAATTAAAACAATGGATTGAAACATGTTATACAGATTTACATTTTTCATTAGATAATATTCTATTTGGAATTCCTGGTAAAAATAATAATGCAATTAATGTGATTTTACTACTTGTAAAATGCTATATATTTACAAAGTCTAGACAAAATTCACACCTGAACCTCAATGAGTTACAGCATAATATTTTGTCTTATTATATTGCAGAAAAGAATTCATATGCAGTGAATATGAAACAAAAAGAATTCACCATCAAATGGAATAATGTAAAAGACATTATAACTAATATACATTAGAATTCCTATATATATGTATCATAATATGACCTGGATGAAAGTTGTGTGTATGTGTGAATGTACCTGTCTCTGTATCTTATATGTTGTATTTTGTTTATATATTAAATAAAACCACAATATAAATCTACCATTTACCACTTTCTTAGGATTAAAGAAATCTATATTAAAGACATGGCCTCACCTAGATGGAAGTCTTGAACACACTGAATGTCCTCACAAACCAGACTTTGTTAGCATTATTCTTAAGAATATGCAAGGATCAAAATACATTTATGATTTATTCTTAGAAAATATAAAACATATATCAAAGCAATGAATATGAAACAAAAAGAATTCACCAACAAATGGAATAATGTAAAAGACATTATAACTAATATACATTAGAATTCCTATATATATGTATCATAATATGACCTGGATGAAAGTTGTGTGTATGTGTGAATGTACCTGTCTCTGTATCTTATATGTTGTATTTTGTTTATATATTAAATAAAAAAAAAAAAAAAGAAAAAAAAAAAAAAAAAAAAAAAAAAAAAAAAGAAAACATATATACCAATGTATAAATCTGATACGGATTTCCAACTATAGTATGTACAAATGAAACAAAACCCTTCAATATGTCCCTAAGATCAACAGTCTCTTTCCACAAACTAATTACACATTTTCATTTGCATGGATTCCTAACTTTGATGTGACATGTATTTGACAAAATTCCTCTTTCCATCTTGATTCCTACTTAAACATCTACTATGTATCCTTATTATAATGATTTGTTTGTTTCAATCATTGTGATATTCATTAATTTTTTTCACACGGATATGTTGACACCATCATCTATCCATAATGTTGGCTAACTTTTAAGTATAATCTAAATAATATGTCAATCACTCAATGAAACAAGGAATCTTAAACATGCTGCATTCACCTTGACATAGGACCTACATGCATATGTACTGTCAGCGCAGCTCACTATGGAAATCGGAAAATCTTTGATATTTCGAATGTAATGAAATCATAGTATATAATGATGCCTTCAGTGGCTGCAAAAACTTGTCCAATAATTAAAATGTAATCTCTCATTATTATCTATTCAAATGAATAAGCCAAAATGATTCAAATATAGTAGGGATGGTCATTTGCAGTATTAAAATAATGTCATACGCTGTGGAGGGAATTCCTGCTTGAACTCAGTGATGTCAGTTGTGGACGATTCCATTTTCTTACTAATCCTCCCACTAGTAATGGTTAGTGTTCTACAGATAGTCTACATCACCAATCCTTCCAACATTTGATTGTGTGACCACTAGTCTTGACCACTAATCTTCTAACTTGTGGCACATGCTCATGCATATGCCCTACTACTAGTCTATGCTACTAATCCCTCCTACTTGTGAGGAGACTGCTCTACCACTAGCCTATACTACTAATCCCTCACTTGTTAGATGACTGCTCTACCACTAGTCTAAACTACTAATCCCCCCCACTTGTGAGATGACTGCTTTACCACTAGTCTATACTACTAGTCCTCCTACTTGTGAGATGACTGCTCTACCACTAGTATACAACACTAATCCTCCTACTTGTGAGATGACTGCTCTACCACTAGTCTAAACTACTAATCCCCCACTTGTTAGGTGACTGCTCTACCACTAGTCTATACTACTAATCCTCCTACTTGTGAGATGACTGCTCTACCACTAGTATACAACACTAATCCTCCTACTTGTGAGATGACTGCTCTACCACTAGTATACAACACTAATCCCCACTTGTTAGGTGACTGCTCTACCGCTAGTCTATACTACATTTGTACTGATCTTCCCACTTGTGATGAGGTGTCTGCTCTACTATTAGTCTACTAAACTACCAATGGTGATTGCTCTACCACTACATTGTAGTATATTCCCACTTGTGAGGTGACTGTGCATGCTCTACCTCTAGTCTACAACACTAATCCTCCAACTTATGAGGTAACTACTCTACCACTAGTCTATACTACCGATCCTCTCAACTGTGAGGTGACTGCTCTCACTAGTCTAAACAACTAATCCTCCTCATAACTTTACAAATGATTACTCTATCACTAGTTTGCACCACATATGCTTATACAGTTATACGTACAAATGTATACAATACAACAATTGTATTTCTGATTGCTATCATTGAAAGTTCATGTAATTGTATGTATATTTACATGTTTGTATATTTCTTATAATTTCCTGACCATTATATCTTACATCAGGGTACTTATATTTTAATAACTGAGTAGTTTTTCAGTGTTATGTGCATGTTATTGTTCGGTCAACATGAACACATTACACTGCAGAGTGTCAAGATCCAAAGAAAAATGAGTGGGAAAATGTTCAGTGAAAAACTGATACATGTATAGCAAATTCCTTTAAAGTTCCACAGGAATATGATATATGAGACAGATGTCTGTGTATATGTATGATAATAGAAAAGTCCCCATATAATATTTCTCTTCTCTCTCATTTTGTTTAAAGGAGTGGTGACGTCCTTAAACCTTCCATTCCTAAGATTCTAAATGGTAAGCTCAAATCTATTGTCTCAGAACAGTCTATTATAGTACAGACAGACTCGCTTACAATGATATTCACGGGACCTACATTTTTTTTTCAAATTAACCAAATTTCAATGTACGTGTATGTGTATCCGACTTTATCTTTAAGTCAATAGTATATCAAAATAAAGGTACATGGTCATCTGTAAAGGGTGTTTTCATCACCACAGGTAAAGTAGACCCATTTAAGACAACATCATTAAAATATACCCAGGAGCTAACCCTTGTGTATGACTGACCAAGTATCCATTGAAGTAATAAATTTTGATAATTAAGTTATGAAATTTTAGAATTTAAATCATACATTACTTGTAACTTGATTTTTCTATACATTTGGTTTGGCACACACCCTCACATTTTCACTTACATTGAAATTTTATTTTACATGTTTTATATTTTTTTATATGAATGTACATATATTCAATGTAAAATATTTAGGAAATATCTTATTTCCATCGACGTTATTGTTGCTGTCACTTAGTATTTTAAATGAGGGTATTTTCGTTTTACTTCCTAAACAACACCATTGCAATTCAATTTTTCTCCTGAACACATACTGTCTACATTGAAAAAATAATTTAAATTTTAACTGAACATACTAAAAAGTTTAGATTGGAAATATGAAAACAATAGTTATATTTATATGGGTAAGTTTAAGGTAAATGTACCAGTAAATAATGACTTCATGTTAACTGTTGTAAAAACATCACATTCTCTGTTCAAAGGACCTTGAAAATCGTTTTAAATAGTCCGATATTACAATGTAAACAACTTCAAATTAAGTACTAAAAACAAAGAAAAGTGATTTGATGGAGCCTTGAAATTCATTTCAAACTAACCAATTTTTCAAATTAAGAAAATCTAATATAAATGAGTTTGACAGTAGGCTACTGTATGACTGTATGTAGTGTTGAAAGGGTCAATGATAATATTGCAGCAAGCCCTGATTACAAAATATAAAAATTAATCTAATGTAATAAAAATCAAATTACAATTGATGTAAGTAAGTTTTAGAGGGCAGAACAAAAAATACCTGTTCAGCTAACATTGTCCACAATAACTGATGTGTGATACTGTAGCCTGACATTCCTTTTTTTGTCATTATCTCTATACAGTCATCACTGCTCTGACACTTTCTAGATGGAACCTTTAGCATCCCAGTCAGCTGTGACATGCACTTATCAGAGTTAGACTCAGTTAAAAATTCTGAAAGAGACATTTATATCATTATTATAAAAAAATCCAAGAATAAATGTAGAGACTCCTTAATTGCTCAATTCACAGCAGTTTGCTTAGTTTTACATGTATGTAGGGTGTCCGGGTAGCGCAGTGGTTAGCGCACTCGCTTTTCACCAATGCGACCCGGGTTCGATCCTCGGATTGGGCAGGGAAGTATGTGAAATGGTTACCAACCCGGATACGCTCCTGTCCTTCGGACTGAGACAGTAAAAACCGAGGTCCCGTGTCACAGTGAGTGTCTGCACGTTAAAGAACCCTCACTGCTCAATGGCCATAGGTGTCGAGCATAGGCCAAAATTTTTTCACATTGGTGTCTCCATGAGTGAAAGATTCTTGAGTGTTTTAAACAAACAAACAAACATGTATGTATGTTTTCCTTTGAAACTATGGCCCTATCTACAATGTAACACTTTTCGATTATATGGACCAGCCTTTGCTATAGTTAACTGACAGACTGTAATCTGAGTAGATCAGAGGTGTGAGACAGTTTAAAGGCACTTAGCCATGAAAGTCCCATTCACAATCGATCAGTGCCTGGCATCATAACACTAGAAATTTAAGTCAACTTGGCTAATCCTGAAATCTTTTTGACTGACGATGAACAGGCCAAGTTGAGAATATTCTCAGACTTGAGCACATGTAAATTCTTCACTTTTATGGTGCTGGGCCCTGATCTATAGTATATCATATACATGTATGCACATGTATATGCGATGTACATTTATAATGCACATATATTAAACATGTTAAATGCAACTGATATCCACAATAACATATAAAATCACTTGGAGAAATAGTCAAATTTGATTTACATGTATCGAAACAATACAGCTAAAGTGTCTTTTTACAAGGTAAGGATTTATCAAGAAAATTGTTACCACCCTTTTTCCTGAATGAGGAAAATTATTAAATGGTTCATGGGAATTTCTCAGCCACTTTTGCCTTAAGGCAATGAGCCAGGCCTGTACATATATTGCATAAAACAAAAAAGCTTCTTCTAGTTACCTGTACATGTATCTCTTCCCCTGACACTTACGTTTACCTGAACATGTATCTTTTCCCCTGACACTTACGTTTACCTGTACATGTATCTCTTCCCCTGACACTTACGTTTACCTGAACATGTATCTCTTCCCCTGACACTTACGTTTACCTGAACATGTATCTTTTCCCCTGACACTTACATTTACCTGTACATGTATCTCTTCCCCTGACACTTACGTTTACTGAACATGTATCTCTTCCCCTGACACTTTCCCCTGTACATGTATCATTCCCCTGACACTTACGTTTACCTGAACATGTATCTCTTCCCCTGACACTTACGTTTACCTGAACATGTATCTTTTCCCCTGACACTTACATTTACCTGTACATGTATCTTATTCCCTTGACACTTACATTTACCTGTACATGTATCTTTTCCCCTGACACTTACATTTACCTGTACATGTATCTTTTCCCCTGACACTTACATTTACCTGTACATGTATCTTTTCCCCTGACACTTACATTTACCTGTACATGTATCTTTTCCCCTGACACTTACATTTACCTGTACATGTATCTCTTCCCCTGACACTTACGTTTACCTGTACATGTATCTTCCCCTGTTTACCTGTATGTTCTCTTCCCCTGACACTTACATTTACCTAAACATGTATCTCATCCCCTGACACTTACATTTACCTGTACATGTATCTTATTCCCCTGACACTTACATTTACCTGTACATGTATCTCTTCCCCTGACACTTACATTTACCTAAACATGTATCTCTTCCCCTGACACTTACATTTACCTGTACATGTATCTTATTCCCCTGACACTTACGTTTACTTGTACATGTATCTTTTCTCCTGACACTTACTTCTACGTATTTTAATTTATTAGTAAGATTTTCATTAACAGAGAAATTTTTCTCTTCAAAAAGGTGAATCTATAGCTACATATGAAAATGTACATGTATGTTTTGATCATGAACAAAAGGAATTGTTCAATTTAAAATGCAAAGAATACAAAGAGAATATACATGTACAGCACTCATAATGAGAATTTTGTCTGGTGACAATTTTTTTTTCTTAATCAGTATTGACAATATACTCAGTCAGAACTTAATACACAGACACATGTATGTTTCCATGTATAAGAAAGTATATGGAAACTGATTAATAAATGTATATTGCCAAAAAAAAAAAAATTTTCCTCATCTCACAATATCACATTTGACACATTGCTGTGTATACATGTAGCAAGCTTTTGGGTACTGATACTGGACATTTTGAATTGGATACAAATTAAAAATTTAGGAACTCGATTTTGGTCCCATCAAAACTAAAAAATGTTCTTTCATCATTTTATTACATACATGTATACATGTACTTACATGTAGATCGATGTACAACAACAAAAAAGAGATATATATATGGATAAAAATTCTTAAATTCCTATAAATTTTGTGAAAATTGCTTAAGAAACTCAGTAAGTCAAATATTAATTTGCAAATGATTAATTTGACCTTACTAAATGTACATGTATTTGTATAAGCATACGACACAAGACCTGATCTTATTTTTACAAAATATATACATTGTAGTAATACAAGAATTGTAATGCATACATGTATATATATATATATATATATATATATATATATATATATATATATATATATATATATATATATATATATTTTATATTGCTGCTCATCAAAATGAGAAGCAAAAAATGTAATATTTTTTTTTGGGGGGGGGCATAGCTAATGCCACTTTAAACTACATGTAGACAGATAAAATGTTTGATCAACTTCCTGGTTAGGACATTAATATTCACATGTACCTGTATAAATGTTGAAAGGAAAACATACTTATATCTATTTCTTGAGTAAAAGTGCCATATATTATGAGAATTATGTAAGTAGCCTAGGTACATGTACATATATCAGTTACATCTATTACCAAAACATGACCTAGGGCAGCTTACAGTGTATTATGCACAGGTACAAGTAACATCACAAGTTTTTTTTCCTAATTTGATGGAAAAAAATCACCAATTTTGTGTACAGACAATGGCCCTAATGAAAAGTAAATTAATGTTAGGGAAAATGCATTTAAGAAAGAGATTTCATTATATTTACATTTTTATGTGTGCAAATAATTTTTCCCAGTTTGACACAAATTTGCATCAAAATTCCCAATTGTGTTGCCAATGGCATTTTCCCAAAATTGACAAAAAACTCAACAAAAATTATCATATCAATTATAATGATAACTGATGTTAGAGTCAGAAGAGAATGTCATTGTGCTCATCATTTTTTACAGCGGTTACTCTTTGACGGATTTCGGCTATACTTTTAGAGATATTATTTGGCCTTGTATGATACCACTTTATCTTTAGAAAAAACACATACCTTTCAATTGGAGCTCAACTGATGAAGTCTAATTGACAGAAACGATATCGTCTTGAGTATTATAACTTTGGTATTATGTTTATAATATTTGTTGTATACATTGTAGCATTCATTAGTTCACAATACTTCACAGGGATTACATGTACCACAGGATGAGAATCAAGCTTAGGGTGGTGATATATTTAATTGTTATGTCTTATGATACATTTCAACATTGATGTATGACATACATGTACATGTATACAGATGAATGAATATGACTGACAATCTATATATAGATATGAATAATGTGGAAAAATGTCATCAATAATGGGCAATAAATTGTACATAAAATCAATGTAAAGTACAGAAATTTAAATTTTCAAGGGTGGCAGAGGGAAATTTTGGAGTGGCAAAATAATAATAATAATAATAATGATAATAATAATAATGAAAAATAAAAAAAAAAATAATAAAAATATGCATGGGTTTAATGGGGAAAATTTATGAAAGGTGCAAAACTATGCTTAAAAGGTCATGGTTATTCCATCATAAGATGATGTATTATAAAGTACAGAAAAAAATACATACTTGTATTTTTCAGGTACACCTCACTTGGCCATTGCATAGTAAAGTTAAGATCTTTGTATGGTTTATGCAATGTCCATGGACGTCCAACCACAAAGTGAAGCATTTTGTAGTATTCTTCATCTTCAGCCTTGACAAATCTCACAGCATCAGTACATATTTCTGTGGCTTCTTTAACACAGGCTTTTACTCTTGCCATTATATTTGTAGACACATTTTGATTGCCTGCATTCTCCTCCAAAATTATGCTAAGCTGACCTGAAATAAAAACATAAAATTCGGAAATTATGCTAAGCTGACCTACATATAAAATAAAAACATAAAATTCTATCAATTAATAGAAATGCTACCAGATAAATAGCAAGTATGATGTCATTTAAATTTGTATTTGAGGATTCTTGCTGATTCAGAATGAATGTTTTTCAACATACATGTACATGTAGGCAGGGGTCAAGTTCAACAATAACGAACATTTCCACTTTTCCTGCAGGACAAGTAGTACATTTGTATTTAAACCTACTTGTCCGGATGCAAAAATGACTTGTCCGAAAATCAAGTGTAACACTCAATGATATTGTTTTGTATTTAAGCAAGCATAAATCTTTAATTATTGAATTAATAATTTGTCTTTAAAAACTTGGCAATAGAGTACATGTATGTGTAAAAATAATCATATAACGGTCATGCCAAAATAATCCCAGTGTTCCTGATAATTTAGATTGGCAATTAAAGTTTTCTGAACATAAAAAGGACATTTTTCTCCACACTGATTCATTTAATGAAAATGTACATGACAGTATGTAATAATGATAAAACACTTAAAGTTTTTTGATTTGGGACAGGGTACATGTATGTACATTTGTAGGTAGGGACACATGAAAATAAAGGGCAGGTTGGTGCAAATTTTGGACAGAACAGCGTGTGCTGTTACATGTAAAACACTAAGTTAGTGACTACATGTACCTGTAACTGGAACACTGAATCCATCCCAAAGTGAACTTATTGATTAGAAATTACCCAAAATGCAACAGAACACTATCGCCTCATTTACTTTCTCCAGGAAAACTGAAAAATCAACTTCAATAAAAGTTCGACAAAGAGGTACTTTAACCACTGTACTAGTAAACGTTTAGCATATCAAGTTCATGGTAACAACGGAACTGCAAATTATGTTCTAAATATTTGAAGTCATAATATAAATGTTACATCATTTTGCGGGAAAGACGTTGCTATATATACCGAGGTCAGAGAGATTCCCAATGAATGCTTTTTTCTACATGTGTAAAACAAGAGCCAAGGTATTGCCTTAGTTCATATTATACAAAACATTATTTTGTGGTAAAAAGAATAACTGAAATGATACTTGTTCACCAAAATGACAGGTGTATTAACTGAAATGATGCTATAACAAACCAACATGATGCTTATTTGATAAATATTTGGTAATCTTTTAATACTCAATGTCATGATAAACAAAAGTAATAAAGTTAAATATGATTGTTTTTTATTATACACTGTACATGTACATGCATAAAAAAAAATTAGCACAAATGTCCTCTTTCTAGTTCTCATTCTACAGGAGCATTATTCTTTTTTCTACATTGAATAGAATGCAAATTGCTGTAAAATTGTGTGGCACTATACTAATATAGTACATGTATGGGAGCGCTAGCTGGCTCTTTATTGTAGAAATGTTCCAATTTGATTTAAGTCCAATAATTATAGCGCCCTCTTACGTTCAGAGTCCTCAAGTCAGTCAAGTGTGTAATGTGGGCTTCAAAAAGTTTATTACCGGTACCAGAATTCTGAGAAAACCTGGCTGTTGTAAATGTTTGATCTGATTGGTTGAATTATACATGTAGTCGAGTACATTTGGTATGTTGGCCCAATCCTGTAACAGCGTAGACATGACGGCTTACCAACATGTTAATGTTAATTCCAATAAAACATATATGATATGCCTTACCTAAGATTTGGCAACAAGTTTAGCATGATTTTATGTGAGTGAAGCAAACACTTTATGGAAAGGGATAGAAAATGAGCTGCACACACACTGGATCCAAAATATAAACCGATAGCGAAGGCAATGCTTGGCCTAATCATATTAAATCAACTACACCAGCATCCCTTAAAGTGACATAAGCTGTCACAATGATGATTTTTGTCCCATGATATACATGTATAGATGAGAATATCATGATAAAATGTGTGAAACGTAAAAGATCTTCTTTTCGATTTGTTTTATTAGGCTTTAAGTTTCCTAGCACCTTAAAAAATCTGGCTGTTATTTAACTATGCAATGAATGACGTTTCAGATAAACTCTTTTGCCATATCAAATGTGCTTCATAATTAGGTCAGAGGGATCTCGGTCCTTTACGCGCTCAGTCTATCAGCAATCTCAGCCCTTGACACAATCGGCAAATGATAAAGTCGGACAATTTTTATGTTTTTTATATTTACTTTTAATATACATGTACAAGATGAGATTTCTATTGGGAAATACATGCATTGTGTAAAATAGGTGCTTTTCAACGCTATTTTAAATACCTGAAGCAAATCTGATGAATATATCAATAAAAATATCAGGTCACTAAAAGAAATTTTTCCAATCACTAAAGTTACCCTGAAATGAATGCTGACATTGTAAAAATCAAAACAATATAACTGTGTAAACTATACATACCTCACGTTTTACTATGTCCGGTGAAGTTGGGCAGTTCATATGTGTCACAAATGATAAGATGGAGAATGCAATGGGATGGGTTAATAATGGGTCAAGATCACCTGATATATTTAGAACGTGGACAATATCAGAAACAAATGTTTTGAAATGACGGAAAAGACCAACTTTGCCTGATTTAGGTAGGAAATGATGATGTTAAAAAATAAACATAACAGGTAATGAGAATAGAATACATGTATATATTAACTGCTAATAGCATAGGCTTACTGGACACTCTGTAATCTTCATAAAAATTACCGAAAGTTAATTTGCGATGTTCCGAGTAATCTGGGACAAACAAAAACTGATATTATGGGTTACCTTTGGCAAGATTGTTGCAATTACATGCATGCATTTGTTATTCTAACCACCAGATGGTCTTTTAGGATATATCTGAGATAAAATATTACATAAAATTGGCATGTAAAATATTTCACCTATGACAGCTCATATCGCTTTAAACAATGAAGCCATATTAACACAGTATAAAACAAACATTTTAAAACACTTCTTCCAGTGCTATCATGAAATTTCTCTACAGACACCTCGAGTCTACCATGAATTTGTTGTGATAAACCACAGCCACAGGTACTTAATGACTAATTTCTGTGTAAATGCTCATTAGCGCTGGGTAAAATCATAGAATTTTATATGCCCCAGCGTTTCTGTCAACAAAAAGTCCTCTCAACATTTTCAATATTTGTTCGTCTGGCATTATATTGTTTTAAAATATCACACATGTGCATACAAGTGGAAATGATTCTGTGATTTGGAGCATGGGGCCTCACAGAGGGGGATTTGTAAATTTACTCCAAACAGAAATGGAATGTTTTTACATATTTTCTCATAGGAGGCCTGTGCTTGATATCTCGGAACCGTCTGCATGTGTGCAATATTCAAAACAGTATGGCAGACAAAAAAAAAACAAAACAAACTGAGAATGTTGAGAGGATTTTTAAACATCTTCACTGTGGGAGAAATACTTTTTCGATTGGATGTCACAGTAGATATGTTAAAATAATCGGAACATAAAATAATTTGTGTTGACATGGATTTTTTATGCCCGTAAACCAGGTAAAAACTATAAAAATTTGAAGATAAGTTTCATATCATTTCAAAGAGGCCGTGAACAGAAAAGCTGGGGCATATAAATTCTCCGATTTTACCCAGCGTTTCCACAGATATTACTTATTGACAGGACCGACTAAATGGCTAATCCTACAAACCCCCCTTTGGCCTTACCCAAGAACATAGACACGTTTTTTATTCTTAGGTAAGGACAAAGAGGGAATTTGTAGGATTAGCAAATAGCAATTTAGTCGGTCCTGTCTACAAGTACCTGTATGATAAACTCGTGAAGTGATTTTCAACTTTACAGATTACGAACCCTCTAATACACGAAGTCCATACAGTCCATCTATGTTGAGATTCCGGTAGCTGGATCTGTAATAATGAATAAGTTTCTCTATGCTGTGCAATGCATTTTCCAAATATTGATGCTCTACTCCAATGGGTGCAGAAAATACTGATGAAATTGTCAGTAAAAGCAACAGCAAAACAATCGCCGCCATACTAGCAGGCGATTGTGATTAGCCGTAGTTTCGAATCCGATGACTAAATGTTAAAACCGATACCGTATAATACGGATCGTTAAACAACCAGTCGTAATTTGAAGCAATCTCTTACACCGAGTTGTCGGTCCTTGTACTGTGTACCGCCCAGAAGGAAGTGATAAGATATATATCGGGTAAAATTTAAATAAGTCAAACTGAAGAAAATATCCCCCGAAAATTAATTTTGCATGGTTATATATTATATAAGTAAATAGGTTAGGCTACACAACAATTCCATAATCTAAAACCAGGCACACATTATGACTCAACTGAAAACCAACTTCCGTATAACTGTATAATAAAATTGACGAATAAATCACACACACACACACACGCACGCGCGCGCATCAATGGCGGATTCAATGTGGAATGAAAGGGTGCACGCCCCCTTTCAATGCCAAAGTATACATGTGTGTACAAAAAAACTTTATATGAACTGCGCAATATTTTTAGTAATGCATAAACAAAATTGAAAATGTTCGTTCCTCGCTACGCTCGTCGAAGTTAATCTACTCTTCCACCCCCTATCTGTAAATCCTGATTCTACCCTGGCTTTTGTCTTGCTAATTTTGAATATGCATTTCTCTCAAAAATTTTCGCCCTACATATTGGTAAAAAAAATTCGTTGTCATGTAGTTTCTCGGCAGGTAAGCATATGAAAAATTATTTGTAAACAAAATTTGCATTGGATACAAATATACGATTATCCCTAGAATTATTCTCTGCTAAATATAATACAAATATATAATCATTGATGACATTCAATTTTTACTGAGATTGAACGCACCAATTATGTCATTTTGTCTTATCACCACCAAAAAAAAAAATACGTCCACTTTATGAAAATTTCTGGATCCGCCTCTGTGTGAGCGCATCCCCACGCACACTGTCAGTATAAAATACCAATTCTAGTATTACATATTTATATCAATAAATATATATAGGCCCAATACCATACACGCATATATATATATATATATATATATATATATATATATATATATATATATATATATATATATATATATATATATATATATATATATATATATATATAAAACGATAAGTCGGAAGGGGCTTTTGATACTACATACTTAAATTCATTATTGTGACACCTTTCTATTGATAAAATTTCCCTTTAGAAAATCTATTTAAAATTGGAGCTCAACTGATAAAGTCTAATTGACAGAAACGATCTTCTTGAGCATTGTAACTTTGGTATTATGTTTGTGATATTTATAACCACCATGTCGTTCCCACTGCTGGAGGACTGTTTGAGTCCCCGAGGGTATACATAAACCTAGTACCTTGTATTTCGGTACCAGGTGATAATCTTATACTAAAGTAATATTTGGCACTGATAGCACCATTTAAATTGTAAATCATTCGAAAGCTAAGATAGTCATCTTTTTACAGTGGTTATTCTATGACGGATTTGGCTATGCGTGTAGATTTATTATTTGGCCTTATATTATACCACTTTCCCTTTAGAAAATCTATTTAAAATTGGAGCTCAACTGATGAACTCTAATTGACAGAAACGTCGTTTTGAGCATTGTAACTTTGGTATTATGTTTATAATATTGATATCGAAATGCTTTTAAATTGGCGACATCACAGTAGTTGAGAGACTGTGATATTACTTAGTACTGCCAAAGTATTTCATTGGAAGATTTAGATTGGTTGCAACCCCCTTATTGACTTTGGTAATTTTGATCAAAAGAAATGAAGACGAGATACTGTGGGAGTTTCTTTTAATATTGAATTAAATTTGTGATAATCTCCAGTATGATTAGTTAAGTATAAAGTGTCTGGAAGAAGAATGAAAACGGAGAGCGTCATTTAAGCTTCTGTGACATCACCAAACCAGTCGCCATGGGAATTTCCCGTCACAAACCAAGACACAAAGTGACATCATGGACTTTCCCGGATGTGAAAACCGAAAATCAGATTGATTATATACAAAATCAGATTGATTATATACAAATATCGACACAATAGGTAGTCTGTAATGGATACGTGATCAGCGCGTGAGCAAATGCTGGAAGTGAAAAAAAAATAATTGTGAAATGCAAATTCCATAGTTATGAAGTTCGAGAGGAGAAAATATGAGAAAGAAAGGTGACGTACTAATGCTTAAGCAGGTAGACACGACGAAGATGGTCACTTTGGAACTTAAACACTGATTTGAAGCTCTAGAAATGAAATTAAAGATGACAAAGAAGTAGAAAATCAATGGAACCATCTGGAATTTACCTTCAACCGTATAGCAGAAGAAACGTTAGGTATAAAGAAGAAAGAACAAAAGCCGTGGATAAGTAGAATGTCATGGAAACCTGTCAATGAACAAAATTGTAGGTGTAAAGTCTGAACGAGTGAAATCAAGATTACTTGCGCAATATAAAGAGAAGGAACTAGAAACGATGGAAGGGGATGGTCAGAAAGTAAAATGGCTAAAATGGGACAATGAAAAGTTTTCGACATTACAAGAAGTCTAAGTAATGAGAAACGAAAAAACGAACAATTTCAAATATAATGATGAAAACGTACTACATATGAGGAAGATAAAAAAAATCGTGAATATGCATTTGACGGAGTGTTGAACAGACTACCACCTGTAAAACCAACAAACTTTATTGAACAAGATGTGTTTGTGAAACAAAAAATGGCCACGGTCCCAACAAATTTCTATGCTGGCAAATAAAATGACCCCACCCCACTCCCAGAGGCATAATATGTCTGTGAAGTGCACTCCCAGGGTTATGTGATGTCAGTGAAGTGTCAGCAACCCTTAGATGAACTTACAGTCCAAGTTTGGTTAATGTATCACAATCCAAACTTTAAATACTGCAATGTCCTACATTTTGACACCTAGGGGCATGTGATGTCAGTTAAGTGTGAGCAACCCTTAGATGAACTTACAGTCCAAGTTTAGTTACTGTATTAAAATCAAAACTTGAGATATATTACACTTTATACGTAAGCGGGACGGAATTACGGACAGACAAACAGACAGACGGACGATCCAAACACTATATGCCCCCGGCGGACCTTTCAGGCTGAAGGCATAATTAGCTATACTAACCAATAAAGTAATCAACATAAGAAGTATGAGATCTTCAAAGCATTTAGGATCAAAGTAGAAAATCAGACGACTGACATTGAATCAAAACTGGGATATTGAAACCGACTCTGAGGTCAAATGAAAGTATCTTGAAAGACTTGTTTATAGTCATCTGGGAGACAGGACAGAAATCAGAGGAGGGGAACATAGGCTGCATTATTATGATACCGAATAAAGGTGACAAATATGTTTGTGACAACTACAGGGGAACTGTCGTATCATTTCCAAGTAAAATCTTTGGAAAAGGTTAGGAACTAATGAACAACTCTTTGTCTTCAGAAACACCATTGGACAGTGTGCTTATTGGAACGCCGCATTGTATATTGACTTCCTGGACTATGAAAAATACTTTTGACTACATTCACAGAGAAAGCTTATGGTCAGAAAAGATAATTTGGATGGTATATTTCTATACAGAGACCCTTTTTGCACAATCCTTGAAGATGGTGAAGAAGAAAAATGGTTTAGAGCGAGAACCGGAGTGAAAACAAGACTGTGATATCAGAATTTATATTATTAATAGCTGGCTGTAGACAGGTCCTGAAGACATCGATAGCAACCGAAACTAACACATGGAACTTCACCTCAAATCTGAAAGATTTCAAAATCTACAGAGTAAACTAAAAGCAGCGAAAGAACAATACGAGAGATCAGGATATGTAATCCATTTTTATCATTAATGACATTGACATTGCTGACAGCATTTAACAATAATAAAGCCTCCTTACGACATGCTGATGGTCAGTTTATGCATCGAGACCAGTAACAACGAAACGCATTATTGGAAAGAGATGTAAAGTAATATGTGTAAACACCACTATAATGCATGGAAATAAATGATGTAAATGGTGAAAAAACTAGGTGGTAATGTAACAATGAGTGGAGGAAGTGATGAAGATATAAAGAGCTTGTTAGGAAAAGTTAAGGCACAACTTCATGGACTGAAAACTGTGGAACTCCTAAAAAGTTTCAATAATATAATTGCAATAAATTCGAAGTCGGATTGACATTATATTTTGCAGTCATTTGCATAAAATACAAAGAAATGTTATTGCATGTTTTATTTTTTAATTCCATATTTAAATCTTTGAGGAACAATGCACAACTAACTAAAGATTAATCGTAAATCTTACTTAAAATAATTGAAGAACAAAGTATGTGTGTCGATTTTGGTGAAAATACCAAATTATACATAAAGGGAAAATAGAATAAATGGATATGTAAATTTGAGATTATTCTATCATATTCAGGGGCGGATCTGGGATTTCAAGATAGATGGGCGAAAAAAAATATTTTCTCTGAGGGCAGTGTGGAGGTGAAATATTTAATCATCCCCTTTTTATACAAAAAATAAAGGATTATGCAATTTTGTGCCAGTTTATTCCGTTTCAATACTTCATAATTTTATTGGGTAACAAAATAACCACAATGATGTCAGTGAGCTTGTTTTTCTTTGAAATTGTATATACATAGTAACTATAATAATATTAATTCATAAATAATAATTTAATGGTTTACATCCCAGTACACCATAAATGCATTCATGCTGCCATTTTGATAACAATATATAACACAGGAGTAGAGCTGAATTTTGATTTAAAAAATGAAAAGATTCATTGGTCTATAGACATTTGAAACATCATGCATATACTACTAGAATCAATGGAATTTGCTGACGATTAATATTCCTTGTACATGTATTGATGTAAGAATATTCAAGGTTAACTAATCTTTTGTTCACATTCGATTTCTTTTCACAAATAAAGTATCTATACAAGTTTTTTGCAACCCAGAATTTATCAAGAACATTTCATTTGTATACAAACAAAAGTTTTCATTTTGAAAGGGTGTGTGCCTTTAAAAGTACATATATGTTTCATATGCATTAAGTTCTAAAACGTTTAAAGAAAGCTCCTATATCATCAGAGACGATTCTCTAAAGAGCAGGATAGTGCTTCAATTAAGGGGAAGTCTCACTCAAAATTACACGGGGGTGGGGGTGGGGGCTGGCTCTAGAGTAAGACTTCCCCATTGGGGGGGGGGGGGGGCTTACTCTAGAGTAAGATCAGTAGGTTATAGCGGATGTCTCACTCTATACCACCGGCTATGAATTTATACCTGAATATCAATGGGGAAATGTCACATCTAGATGTAATTCTAAATCTCGAACTCTCAACTTCCATATCCGCGTGTACAACGTTCCGGGTTTTTAATTTTATTTTATATACTCGATACACATCGCTGATTATAATTATGTAGAGCAAGCTACCCAAAGATTTTAAACATCCACCCCAGTTAGAAAATTTTAAGACCAGTAATCACAGCACTCACAATTACCAAAAGAAAAGTTCTGTAGGATCGTACTTATGTAGACCATACGGTCAACGTTGATTACGATCGCAAAAGAACAAACTACAAAGGAATATTTCCCGAAAAGTAAGTACGTACTTAAAGTATATCTAGATAGACTTATGATTTCTTATGTCGTTTATAATCATTTTGATTTATATTGTACTGCTACACGCACAGCTATAACTGTTTACACTTTTTAATGCTCATGTAAACAGTATACATAACTATATATTAAATATATCAATGTTGACAGGGATCTTTCCTATACCAGATTGTTGATTATAAAAAGGTATGCGTTTAATCCAACATCACGACGTTCGAAAGTGTGTGTTTGTTTTAGAATATACAGTAGAAAGACATATTTGTAGCGCGTCACGCCTAATGCGTAAGTAGAATGTTTACCAAGCTGGTTACTAATTCACTGATTTCAAGCGATTCATTGCGGTTTACTTAACATAGTTTAGCAGACGACAAGTGCAAACGGCTTTTCATAACCCGATACATGTACAACAATTATAATTTTTAATGATTTCAAATACATGTAATATGAAACTCAATTAAAATACATACACAATGAAAGTATTGCTTAATTACCAATGTCGTATATACAATTTTGTTATTGTCAGTCTTGAGGAGTATGACATCGTTCCCGCGCTTATGTCCAAAATATGCTTATTAGACAAAATAACTGCAACTAAAAAAGTTAGTTCGTTGTTCTGAAATTTACAACAAAAAGTGGAATATGGCTATAGACTATGTAATATAAAAACCTCAGATACCAAAGTGTAAATCAATAGAATGTCCAGGACATAGATACAAATCCGATAAAAAATGGACAAACACGGACCTCTGGAAACCAAGAGGTGGGATCAGGTGCCATGGAGGAGTAAGCATCCTCTGTCGACCGGTCACACCCGCTGTGAGTCCACAGTCATGTCCAGTGAAACACGTGAGGAGTGTATCCTCGCCACAATTGGTACAGACGTCTCAACAACCGCCAACGAAAAGGCAACTCAACATTTCACTTAGTGAAACAGAGTAGTCGCAAACAAGACTATTATACCGACCGTAAAACTTGCGGAACGTTGACATTAAACGCGGTTTTCGATATCCCTGTGTCAATAATTTGTCAGTGAGTAGTTTACCTCTGTATATGAAATCTTCATATGTTGTGCACGCCCTGGCATATTTGTGAAATATAAACTCCATACGCAAGTGACTGAGGTATATTACTACTTAAATGTGGAAAATATACGATGGGAAAGCCGAAATCGTCGCGTTTATCGTATAGTTTCGTTGATAATTTCCCGTCTGTGTTTATATTAAGTAAAATGTCTAATAAGTTTTTCCTTGAATAAAATTTATAGAAATTAATGAAATATAGTTCTACTCTTTCGAGGTAATATAAGCAAGTCATTTAGTTTAGTCAGCGTCTAATTCAAGAAGTACAGTTACAAGGAGCTTGAGCGACATGAATTTTGTAAGTTTGACCAATGCTTTTATACTGATCTTCTACACGAAAACTTACAAACTTCCTCACAAAATCAGCTTGAAGCTGCTCTGACCAGAAGTGAGAGACTTTGTTGTTCAAAACGCAATGCTCTAACAACTCGGGCACCCACAGATACCCTATGTTGTAGATAAAGGACAATGATTCAGGTGACAATGATAAAACAATGGTAAACAGTCAGATTAGGTACTAATATTATTCCAGAGCCTGAACTTGTGCGTCTTATGGAGTATATAGATGCGCTACGTATCATAAATCATTGGTTATTAAGTTTCCAGTTTGGCCTTGTGAGCGAATTTAATGGCGAGCTAATGGGTGTAAACAAAGCAGTGCGAGCTAATGGGTGTAAACAAACCAGTGGGCAATTGTAGCAAAACTATATTGATCCATATTGAGCTATAATTTTTGCCTTTGCCAAATTCTATCTATCAGAAGTCAGATCAGGGCCCAAGCTAATTAAAAACCGATCTCTCAACGTTCCAGTTTTCTGAAATCTGCTATGGGGTCACGTGCGGATGACCTTGTATTTGTCGATCAAATGACAAAGAGATGTAAATATTTATATATTATAATCAACACTCATACAATGTACAAAAGTACAGAATCATTTTCATAATCTTGGATTGGTTCGAATCACCAAAGATAGTCTGACGGTTACTTTTTATAAAATAGATTAAATCACTTGTCATTCAATTTTGTAAGTCGCAATTTCATTGGTCGAACATTATACACCTACTAGAGATCTTCCATACGTGACTCCATGGCGGATTGCGTTAGATCCTATACGCGATATATCAGAAAACGGGAGCGATAAGGGATAAGTTTTTCGGTCTAAACATTTAACTCGGATGTTACAAATCCTGAAATCCGACTGACGAAGCAGGCCAATTTGAGAATATTCTCATACTTGAGTAAAATTTTATGATGCTGGTCCCAGTCTCTTCCATTGAAACAGAAGAATGAACTTTGATGGAGCACCAGATGATGATCTAAAACGACGATGTCAATGTGGAAGATCCGCTTTCTTTTCTATACAATCTGTCTTTACATTAGTGGCACAACATGGATCTTTGACATACCGTGCTGTCGCACTCATCACACAAGGATATGTCACATGTGCTGAAAGTCTTGGAAACATGTTCAAGTGCCCTCGAATTAATTTTGGAAAAGGTGACGCGTTTTTTACCTAACGATTGCAAGTGGTAAGAAAGAGCAACCAAATTTGTGAAAGCATCATTAGGATGGACTTGTGCGTATTGCTACTTTTTTTACAGAACGAACAACCACCGTACGTGTTAAAAAAGTAAAAAAGGCCCCTAGGAAGAAATTCGTTTAGTTAGATAAACCGGACATCATTGTTTTCCAGTTGGTGATGTAGATGGACTTGTGCGCAAAGCGTACTCATAAACACTCATTTATATTTTGTAATGCAATTGATAATTTTGATATATTTCACGTGCTGAATGTGTGCTCACTTACTACAACAGGGGTAACTTTATAACTCTACACAAATCTGTCAGATCGGCAACGCGTATGGAAACCCATTTAGAACATAATTACAATTTTCATTTAATTTTTTATTTTTATGTCGTTGAGCATTTTAATGCGAAACGGTGTATAGGGATCATGCAAATTCCGACAACTAACAGTGTCACTTCAGTTTCAAAACAAAACAAAGATATTCAGTGTTTGTTCTTTCTATTCATTCATTTTTATAACTTCTATCATGATAGTAATCATATTTACAGTAAAACTGAAGAAGTACCAATCAATAATCAAAACTCAAGTCCATTATAACACGACGAATTAGATGTGCAAATGGTCTCAACATGAAGAACAATTACGAATCCCAAACGGGATAAGACCAGGTGTCCGCAAGGATTCAGCGTCTTCTGCTGGCATGCCACACCCGTCGCAAATCTTCCATGGAAACCTAGTTCGATGAGGGGGTCAAATTAGGTAAAAAGGTCAAGTTTGGTGATGAGATCAAGTTCGATGAAAAGCATGATTTGTGAAACGAAGTCACTGTCTGAGGCCGTGATCCAGAATACTATCTAATATCTCTGAGAGGGGTACTAGAAATTAAAAACTATAATGATAATTTTGAAAAAGGAATCAATATATTATTTGATCTTTTTACTGTAGAAATGTCCCATCTGAAGTTAAGTTCAATAATTACAGAGCCCCCTTATGACCAGTTCTCCAGTGTGTATAGGTATACCAAGATAGAGTGGCATATAAACAGTCAAACCCAAAACAACACGGTCGGTCTACTTTCCAGAAATGGGTTGTACAGGTAAAACATATTGCGTTGCACGGACTTCATGCCTTACTGAATCTGTAATACGTTTGTGACGACAATTAACTTGTCACCCCTGTTATGATTTGATTTAGACTCGTTGTGTAAATGTGTTTGTAAATGTGCCGATTTACCTTGGCAGACCTGTACTACTGAGGGTTTCAAAAAGGGTACTAGCGGTACATATTCCAAGAAACATGGCTGCCGTAAATGTTTAATCTGATTGGTTTAATTATACACGTGGTTGAGTACAATGGGTTTGTTGACGGCCCGATCCCGTAATGGCCGGATTAGTAAAAACCTTGATATGACGGCTTACCAATATCTTAATTTTCCAAAAATCATAGTCAAATACGCCTAACATATAATTTGGCAACAATTTTAGCATGGTTTTAAACGAGCGAAGCGAACACTTCATGGTAAGGGGGTAGAAAATGAGCTGTATATATACACTATATCCAAAACACGGTCTTCATCAATATATATCACATGGTTTTCCCTAACCCGATGCACTTACATTACGATGTTATAATGACAAAGCTGCACTCGCTTCAAAGGAATGCCTTAGTTCATATTAGGCTTACTATTAATTTACACACATTATTATCTAATTCGTATTACCAAGACGAAGAACTAGCGTAGACGGCGTCGCCGCTGTTTCGGAGTTTGCCGTGGTGAGTTTCGTATCCATTCATGTACATGTCAAATAATGTTATACTCACTATATCTCCCTTTTCGCGGGTTTAACGACAACTTCTATCATTTTATTACGTATTTCGGAAGTACAACTGGCATCTGAATATTTATTTATGATGATTTGAAATGTAATTGATGACGAATAAAGTGGTTCAATGTTGTTGACATAAGTTTTCCAACTTATTTAATGATAATCAAAAATTAATTACCATTCATGGATGTCGATTAGAGTATCAGAGGAGATAGTATTAATTGTGAGTATGCTTAATCAGTAACGACAAGTAACTCTTGACGTGTATATCAGTGTTTATCAGCTACAGATGTAAATCCCCTAAATGTACTAAATTGTTAGATTTTCTAGGCTTACCAACATCAAACAGGCTTTGTAATTTTTCAAGTGCTCAACAACATTGTGGCCATTCAGGCCTTTTATTAATTATAAAAGAAAGCTGCCTAAGCCAAATCGACATATAGTTAGTTTGTCTTTTGTTCGTAGACATTTCTACTGACAACGGGTAATCAATACAATCTGCAGCTGACGCTGAATCTTCAATTTATGAATTTGATTGGGGCGTTTTGTGAGTTAAATGCATTACGAGGTGCAGATACATGTTATGTTAAAATGCAGCTCAACCAATGTATTGTATAATGTTTAATTAAAATTTTGTTAGAAAATAAGCATGTGATTGACACACACGTGTCAGTGCAAGCTTTATCCGTATACACTCATACTGATGTGTTTACAATTTGAAATCTCATACAAAAATATAAATCTTCAGGATGTCAAGGATCCCTATACAAACCTGGTGAATGTTTGACGAGACAAATGCAGACCTCTGGAGATTAGGAGGTGGGGTCAGGTGCCATGAGGGAGTAAGCATTCCCTGTTGATCAGCCACATCCACCATGAGCCCACAGTCAAATTCAAATGAAATAAGTGAGGAATAAATCCTCGTCACAATAGGTAAACACGATTCAACAATCGCTAACAAATAACTCAACATTTCATTTAGTGAAGCAGAGTAATCACAAACAAGGAAATTATACCGACTGTAAAATTTCCGGAATGTTGACATCAAACGCGATTTTCGATATCCCTGTGTCAATAACTTGTCAGTAAACTTGTAGTTTACCTCTGTATATGAAATTTTCATGTTATAACACGCCCTGGCATATCGGATCATTTGTGAGATATAACACCATATGCAGGTGATAACAGGATATTACCAATTTTAAAATGTGGAATATTTACGACGGGAAAGCCGAAATAGTCGCGTACAAGTGAATTATGAAATAATATTAATCCTCCTGACTGTTGTTATCTTGAACCTTGCACTGGATATTTAGATATTGACATCATCAAAATACCAGGAAGAGGATACAATATAAAAATCACAAATACAAAATACTCAGTATTTCAGTATTTATCTTCATGATGTTTAGGAGAGAACGGTTATCCGGTTAACATATATTTGGACAAACACAGACCTCTGGGAATCCATCAGATGAGGTGTCATGGACCTGTTGACCAGTCATACTGGTTCCGAACCTACAGTCGAATGCAAATGATATACGTGAGGACTAACAATTGATATAGACAAATTAACATACGTCATCGAA